>CALNXK010000053.1:1295000-1662500 GCA_942486035.1 Porites lobata | reverse complement strand
TGTGTGACTGTACATCTCATGCAGATTGGCTTTTCACAATGATAAATAGTAACTTGGACGTATGAAGACCTGTTTCGTTTTGTAACCAATGCCTTAAAAAAGGCTCTTGCCTTTTAAGAAGCAATAGCTTTTAAAACATGAAGAAATAAGTTGTCGGAGTTAAAGACTGTTTCACTGAGTAGAATCGCACGTGAAAACCTCGTGAATTATGATGACGCAACCATCTACCTCAATGATAAAAATCCTGGTATTTTGTAACTATTCAGTATTCGATGAGTCACATTTTGGCTTAAGAAACTCCGAGAAAACCTTAGAGTTTTCCTTCTAATCAACGTTTGGTGAGTAGAAATTTATTTTACTTTAGCAATTTGTTTAACTTGCACCAGATGTAACTGGGAAAGACAGAGGAAAGTGAATACATAGGTTGAGGATCGACTCAGCTGAGCGTTTCGCGTTTTCATTTATGTAGCGCAATACCCAATTTCGTACAAAAACCAAATCTACATTTAGGATGAAAACGGTAGATTCATCACTCTTGGTAAGGTTACACCGAAGTATTATAGTTACACTGAAGCATTCAAAATAGCTCATGCACGTTGAACGTGCCTATGTTTTAGTTAAGAGCTATTGTTTCTGCTTTTCAGCCTATATCTTCTCTGTGTTCAACGACCCCTGACCTCCATTTTTTAGCATAATCTATTAGTATTGTTGTTCAAGTATCTGAAATGGTCCGCGGGCCCCAGCGGGCCCCGCCGTTTTAAGGGTCAAAATGCCACTTGAAGTTTACCTATGTGCGGGAATCGTGACTCCCATTTCGCGGCATCTTTAGTGTTATGAAGTTACTCGCGCGGTCACGATCGATCGTTCGTCGATCTTTCGTAGCTGCGTAGAATTCTTTTTCTCATTCCCCTTTTTATTCGTCTTTAAAAATATGATATTTTTTGTAGTATATATGTCATCGAAGCGGCCGTTAGGCCCTCCTTCGGGAATACTCCTGATAAGCCTCCTCAGAAGTCCAGGAGAAGTCAACGTGGAGAAACCACATCGAGGAAGTCTTTGTTATTCAACCAAGATGTCACGACGAAAACGGTATTTACAGTCTTCTTTGAAAACCTTAGTACTTAACAGGGTATTTTCAAACCCTGGGGCACCTTATGTATCGCAATTATTATTTACTCGGATAAGTTGATAGAAATTCTGTAATTCATTGCAGGACACCTCAGTTTCAGCATCCATTCCTTGGGATGACAAAGAATTAGCTGGGCTGATTCAATATATTGCTTTGTATCATGACCCTGATGGAGCATCTGTTTGGCCCACCCACAAGAATTGGGATTTTTGGGACAGCTGTAGTGCTGCAGTTGCACAATACTCTGGTTTACCCACTAGAACTAGTGAGTTTTTTTTCACGTTTTAAGAGTCTCACAATATTTCCTCTGGATGTTTGTTTACATTATTTAATACGGAGTATATTCTATTTACTCCACCCTAGCCAAACGTGGATACAGTTTTGATATTTCATTTTACCATTTGCAATAATGGAAATTTTTTGTTACCTTTTTAGGCATGGCTTGTCGCCGCAAAGTGCAACGACATCTTGTGAACCAGTTTAGAACACTGGAGGAAGCAGAGGACTTCTACAAGATAGATTACTTTGAAGGGCAACAAAAAGAGAGTAGTGCAGCAGCTGGAAAAGCAACTTCTACACCCATTAAATCCCCCCTGCGCAATCTGTCAGGAAATCTATCACCCATATTTCACCAGTCTCCTCTCAAGAATGTTAACCCAGAGATTACTACTGGTGATTTGATTAAACTTATGATGAATGGTTTTCTAAAAACGACCAGATCGCAGAGGGAACAATTCCTCTCCTACCTCTTTTGCATTCATCTTTCCCATGATGTTGGCATCAATGATGGTTATGTACCTGCAAACTTTCTGCAATTGGCTGGAAGCTCCTTTAAAAACCTACAAGTCACTGGAAAGGAAAATACTCTCTACTTTCTTGCAAGGAGTGTTGGTGAATCAAGACCTGGTGGAAGTGGGCCAAGGATGTCACTTGACCGTATGCCTTTTGGTCTCATCCACCACAACCTCCAATTCTTTGCCAAAGATAATGTTTCAAACCTCCACCCATGTGAGCACTATGCTGAATGGTTGACGACAATGTTTGCTCACTTTGGTCACAAATGGGACAAACTCTACCGAGGGCCAATGTGGAGTTATGATGGAGATTCCTCAGATGAGGAAGGAGACGTCCCACCTTTCCTTGAGCCGCAGATTTCTCAAAGTTTACATAATGTTATCACCCAGGAATCAGAGGAGCCTACATCAACCAGTTTCAACAGACCATTTGACGAGATGGGTGATTTATTGTCCCAGGCAGTCTGGGAAACTGAAGGTCTGGAAGAACTAATGTGTAATACTGGCACTCAAGACATAGAACCATCCTCAGAAATATCTACTCTTTGGAATGGGTTGAGTGTTAGTGACATGGCAGAGCTTGAACAAGCTTCTGACTCACCACTCCAGATAGAGCAACTCCACAATGCTAGACCTTCAAGAACCAGGAACAGGGGTTCATTAAGGGCCGGGCACCGGGCAAATTGACCGGCTGTGAACACAACTTTGCCCGGCTGCGTTACATCTTAAAGAACTTCTTTTTAATACAAGGAACGATCAAAAACAGTTTTAAGTTACAATCGTGAGTCTTATCGAGTGTAAAACATACTTTGCCGTGCAATTTCCACTTTTTTACACGCGGCATGAAATCCCCTCGTTCGTTATGTGTTAAAAAGAAGAATCGCCCGATAACACATTGTGAAAAGAACTGTGCTTCATAAGCGACCACCTGAAATGTATCAGTGTTGCGAGCACGTGAGCATGGCGGCCCAGAAAAGAACGTGTTCGATAGCAGATTATATTTCGGCTTCAACCAAAGGGCCTCCAGTAGAGAAAAGGCTAAGAGGTGAGTAGACTTCTTTGTGATTTAACTTTTACTTGCCTGTATATATTGAATGGCTCAATTATCATGTTCAACGAAGCGAAGCGTCATTTGTTTTCGTTTTATGGTTTACGACAATGAATTAATTTTCGGTGCGTTCACGTTGAAACAGTGCTCCTCCCGTCTAGTCATTGAAATTTTAAAGATAAGTTGTTAAACTAATACTTTTGTGATTCAAATCATGATTAAATTGTCTAGAAAAGTTATCTTTTTTTTGGTTGTTGAAAGTCATTGTCTGCAGCTTCAAAATGCAGGAAAACACATCCCTGCGACTATAGAATTTCAAAATTTTCCGGGGAGCATGCCCCCAGACCCCCCTTGGGGAGCAAGGCCCTCCGGGCCTTGCCAATTCTTTTGCCCGGGTGTCAAACTCAGTTGCCCTCCGGTTCAAAACCTTAATGAACCCCTGCAGGAAGCACAAGCATGCAAAGCGTGATCCACTGAAGGTGATATCATATGGTTATGTGGGCTGATTATGATCAATGTCAATAGTGTGGTGTCATATTGAGGCCTTTGTAAAGGGCTGTTGGTTGTATGTTATTTTATTTCTGCCTGATTGTTATTATTAAAAGCATGTATGTAAAAGGTGTTCTAGAAAGTATTATGCATGGTATGTGAGAAAGCTTCTTCCATAAGTACAAAATGATATAATTGCCCCTTAACATGCCCACTTTGTTTGCAGGCCAAGGTTAATGTTGTTGGTCTCTCATCAAGACAGCTTCAGAGGAGAATCCAACAAAAAGGCTTCACCAGGGACACAAGCATCCAGGTAAGCTCAGTTTTGTATTAATGACATTGCACTTTATCAAAGTTGCCATTTTTGGCAATGTTGCAGACTTTAAAGCAATATATACAGATGTTAAGGACTACATATGAGACATTAATATGACAGTGTGCTTTAGGAAGAACTGTAATGTTATGCACCGGTCTAATTATTGACCATAATTATTATTAACCCATTCGCCCCTGAACCGCCCGTAACCGCCCGTGCGGATCCAGGTCCTTTCTACCCTTTGTGACGTCATCAGTTTTAACGGTCAAGGACAACTTTCTTCGCTAACTTGTGCAGAGTGAAGAGATCTTTCAAACCATACCAGAATGAGCACAATTCAGTCAAGGACACCGGAGAAAGAAGCAAAAAACCACGTGACAAGGACCTGAAAATCTCCATGAAAATCTTGTTCCATTACCCACCTACCTTTCCTTTCACCTAATCCTAAGATCCTAAAAGCTTTCCTAAAAACTCTTCCCACCAAAATGAAGCCTACTAAATGCCCAGCAAGAAAAAAAAAAAAAAAAATGAGGCAAGAAAAGCGAAAAAAGAAGGGAGGAGAGAAAGCGAAAAGTAAAAGTCAAGACTGCTGTGTCACTTTTCAACCCAAAAACTGTCAAAATTTTGCTTTCTGCGCATGCCCGAACTTCGCAAGCTGATATTTTGCATCTGGATCAGAAGGCCGCCAAGTGTACAACCTGTAAACCGGTTTGTGGTAAGTTTTAGCTCTTTATAGCACGACAGTGACCAGAAAACCACTTGACTAGCTTCAAAACGCGTTTTTCGGCAAAATCTCTAGGAGCGAATGGGTTAATCAGTCAGTACGTCTGACAGTGTATTGCATACCATGTTGTCATGACTTTGGATCTGGATGTCATCTAGACCTCAGAGTACATTTCATCATAATTCTTCCTACACTTAATGATGTGTATACATATTTAGTTTCAAATAGAGACATTACATTTCTTTTCTTGGAATGATTTGTTGTCATCTGTAATTAACTGTAGATAGAGGCACTGAAGACTGCAAAACAGAGGAATCCTAATGGGCGTTGGTGGATTAAAGCTGATGCCTGTGATATAAGGTCCGGTATTATGGAATCCTTGCGCCGTGAGTGGTCTGGGGATGTAGACTTGGGAGACGGACAACTGGAGCAACTGCACCAAACATACATGCAGTTGATAAGTTTTATTAAAGGGATTGGTTTAGAAAAAAGAAAGCCCTTGCAAGTTGTTATCCAGGACTTGAGGGAAGAGTTGAAAACACTAACAAATGATTCTGAGTTTTTGCAATCAGGTCTCAGGAAATCGAAGGAAATTTATGAAAAAAAAAGGAAGCAAAGCAATACCCCAGAGAGCAGCATGTTTGCTCTAGCTTGGGATGTCAATGCTTATGAAACCCTGAAATCGTTGAACCATGATTTGCAAAACAGATGCAGCAGCATAATTTCCAAGTGTTTAGGGCCTGCTAATCAGAGAGGAAATCTTCCCCAAACTTAAGCACAATTAAGGAAAGGTCTGTCACAGTACACCAAAGATGTGTTCTCTAAAAAAAGGGAAGCGGCCACGCATCTGATGATCTTCATGGTGGCTGATGAACGCAGGGACATGAAGCCCTATGGCATTCCAGTGAGAGCCCTGCCATTCTAGAGCATAACAGATGCAAAAGTTAGGCAACTTCGTGATGAACTTAAGTTGGAAATGGAAAACTTGGGGATGGTAGTTGTGGGTATGTTTTCTTTGCCACTTTATATATATATATATATATATATATATGTTGCATAAAAAAACGGTCCTTGTAAAAATGCGTCATTTTTATGTAAAAAGCTGCTTTTTACAAATTGAGCGGTTGTAAAAATACTGCTTTTTACAAAAATATATTTTTGTAAAAAGCAGCTTTTTTACGTAAAAAAGCTGCTTTTTTACAAGTTACCTGGTTGTAAAAATACTGCTTTTTTACAAAAATATATTTTTGTAAAAAAGCAGCTTTATTATGTAAAAAAGCTGCTTTTTTACAAATTAGCCGCTTGTAAAAATACTGCTTTTTTATGTAAAAAAGCTGCTTTTTTACAAAAATATATTTTTGTAAAACAGCAGCTTTTTTACAAATTAACCGGTTGTAAAAATACTGCTTTTTTACAAAATATATTTTTGTAAAAAAGCAGCTTTTTTACGTAAAAAAGCTGCTTTTTTATGTAAAAAATCTGTTTTGTTACAAAAGATATTTTTGTAAGAAAGCTGCCTTTTTATGTAAAAATCCTGCTATTTTACACGTATAGACCATTTGACAAACTCATTTATCGAAGACAGGCTGTTTTCTATAGCATGGTTCGAAATTTATTGAACTGTAGTTTTCGTGCGGCTAGTCACGTTCACGTTCCCGTGTCCCCTTTATTGTGGGGCGTTTAAATTCCCTTGTTAACTCGCTGACAGCGTTAAAAATTTACGTTCTTTTTATTCTTTTTATTCTTTCTTCTTGTTTCCTTTGTCATTCAATTTTCCAGGACCTTCTAATTGTTGGATGCGAAGAAGGAACAGGCAGTAATTTCATTTGTTATCCTTATCGGCTGAGGTCACGCACGGCAGTAACTGCATGTTAGGCAATAATAGAATAGCTGGGTTATTCACTGTCTTATTTATAAGCAATGCCTGTCACAATCTCTTGCAGCAACCAAAGACTTCTATTCTCTCCTTCATTGCTACTCTTGTTCAAGCCGAAAACTGTACAGAATATTGTTCTGTATTATTTATCTATTTTCCCAAGGTTATCAGCTGCAATGATCAGTTTAACTGTCAACAAAATACTTGGCTATAATGCTTTGGTGCTCTTAGCAGTGGATAACTAAATTATAACTCCATTTCTAGCATAAAATCTCCAGCAAGAATCAACGACAGCAATTGTTAGGCAATTTCCTGTATTATGTATGATGCGCTAAACTTCTATCACGGGATTCATGCTATGTTGAAATCCATGCTGATGCATGCAAGATTGTCATGTCTGCGTTACAACTTTAAGCTTTCAACATGATGTAGGAACATGTTCAGTCGGCTAATCAAGCAAAAGGAAACGCTAGCCTATAGCTACAAGCGTACATACACTCGCTTGTTAGTCTAATTTTGCAATACAGAGAGCAACTTGTAAGGCCATAAAAACAGCAGACCACAGCAGCCGATTTGTTTATAAGAATTTGGGACTATAAAGGCGGTCTGTAACGTACGACAATGCGTGTTTTATTTTAGAGATCGAGAAATCAGCCAGAAAACACTTGTAAAGGCTAAACAAGTTTAATATGAACACTAGCTGAAATCGCCAGCAACATTTAGAGTATGACCGTTTTTTTACAAAATATATTTTTGTAAAAAAGCTGTCCTTTTACAAATATATATCAGTGTAAAAAAACAGCTTTCTTACGGTACCGTTTTTTTACACAACATATATATATATATATGTATATATATACCAGTCTCATATATATATATATACATTTACATATATTTTTTAATTCCATTTTAAGCTACAGCTAGCATGATCTTGCCCACAAATCATCTCAAGTAGCCCCAAAACCCTTTTTGATTGGCAGGATTGATTACAATCCTTCTGTAATTTGAATTTTCCCAGAAAACAGCACTTGTCCGTCTGGCAAGTTAAAAACAAACATCACTATCCTGATAGCAATATCCACTAGCCCCAGGCTATCGGACATGACTTTCTTTGCACGCTGATTATATATATTTTATGTATTAGGTTTTGTAACTGACGGAGAGTTTAACTCATTAAGGACCAAGGGCTCCCAGAGACCAGTCTCAGTAATTCAGCTGATGGCAGATGCAAAGTCTAAGGCCAAATCCATTCCGGCTAGTCGAATAGCAAGATATCTTACACCCAAGTGAAGAACAAAGGTAAAGTTAATGGTTTCTGTACACTTTATGCTCTCTGATGGGCTGTTTGCAAGTCAACAGTGTCATGGTAAAAGAACAATAATTATTTTGGCTGAATATTCTCAAACATCACAGACATGGCTATAAATTATTTAAGGAAAACAAATTATCGACTTCCATGCATTTAAGAGCCATTATCTGAGAAAATCGAGAATCGCACGACACTCGTCAAAAAATCGAATTTTTTTTTATTTTGCCAAAACATCCCTTTTAGTGACCTTATTTAAGGAAAAATAGTTTTGGGTTCAAACGATTCATTTTAAAGGAGAAATTAGGAAAAGTTTGAAAAATCGATTTTATGCTCGTTTTTCGCACAAAACACGGCAGGATGCAATGGCAACTTCGAGAGAAGGGTGAACGCGTAAGAAACATTCCCTGACATTGAAACTTCACCGAATTATTATTTTGTTCTTACTCTTTAAAATCCTAAATCTCACAGCATCCATTCCTTGGGATGACAAAGAATTAGCTGGGCTGATTCAATATATTGCTTTGTATCATGACCCTGATGGAGCATCTGTTTGGCCCACCCACAAGAATTGGGATTTTTGGGACAGCTGTAGTGCTGCAGTTGCACAATACTCTGGTTTACCCACTAGAACTAGTGAGTTTTTTTTCACGTTTTAAGAGTCTCACAATATTTCCTCTGGATGTTTGTTTACATTATTTAATACGGAGTATATTCTATTTACTCCACCCTAGCCAAACGTGGATACAGTTTTGATATTTCATTTTACCATTTGCAATAATGGAAATTTTTTGTTACCTTTTTAGGCATGGCTTGTCGCCGCAAAGTGCAACGACATCTTGTGAACCAGTTTAGAACACTGGAGGAAGCAGAGGACTTCTACAAGATGGATTACTTTGAAGGGCAACAAAAAGAGAGTAGTGCAGCAGCTGGAAAAGCAACTTCTACACCCATTAAATCCCCCCTGCGCAATCTGTCAGGAAATCTATCACCCATATTTCACCAGTCTCCTCTCAAGAATGTTAACCCAGAGATTACTACTGGTGATTTGATTAAACTTATGATGAATGGTTTTCTAAAAACGACCAGATCGCAGAGGGAACAATTCCTCTCCTACCTCTTTTGCATTCATCTTTCCCATGATGTTGGCATCAATGATGGTTATGTACCTGCAAACTTTCTGCAATTGGCTGGAAGCTCCTTTAAAAACCTACAAGTCACTGGAAAGGAAAATACTCTCTACTTTCTTGCAAGGAGTGTTGGTGAATCAAGACCTGGTGGAAGTGGGCCAAGGATGTCACTTGACCGTATGCCTTTTGGTCTCATCCACCACAACCTCCAATTCTTTGCCAAAGATAATGTTTCAAACCTCCACCCATGTGAGCACTATGCTGAATGGTTGACGACAATGTTTGCTCACTTTGGTCACAAATGGGACAAACTCTACCGAGGGCCAATGTGGAGTTATGATGGAGATTCCTCAGATGAGGAAGGAGATGTCCCACCTGTCCTTGAGCCGCAGATTTCTCAAAGTTTACATAATGTTATCACCCAGGAATCAGAAGAGCCTACATCAACCAGTTTCAACAGACCATTTGACGAGATGGGTGATTTATTGTCCCAGGCAGTCCGGGAAACTGAAGGTCTGGAAGAACTAATGTGTAATACTGGCACTCAAGACATAGAACCATCCCCAGAAATATCTACTCTTTGGAGTGGGTTGAGTGTTAGTGACATGGCAGAGCTTGAACAAGCTTCTGACTCACCACTCCAGATAGAGCAACTCCACAATGCTAGACCTTCAAGAACCAGGAACAGGGGGTTCATTAAGGGCCGGGCACCGGGCAAATTGACCGGCTGTGAACACAACTTTGCCCGGCTGCGTTACATCTTAAAGAACTTCTTTTTAATACAAGGAACGATCAAAAACAGTTTTAAGTTACAATCGTGAGTCTTATCGAGTGTAAAACATACTTTGCCGTGCAATTTCCACTTTTTTACACGCGGCATGAAATCCCCTCGTTCGTTATGTGTTAAAAAGAAGAATCGCCCGATAACACATTGTGAAAAGAACTGTGCTTCATAAGCGACCACCTGAAATGTATCAGTGTTGCGAGCACGTGAGCATGGCGGCCCAGAAAAGAACGTGTTCGATAGCAGATTATATTTCGGCTTCAACCAAAGGGCCTCCAGTAGAGAAAAGGCTAAGAGGTGAGTAGACTTCTTTGTGATTTAACCTTTTACTTGCCTGTATATATTGAATGGCTCAATTATCATGTTCAACGAAGCGAAGCGTCATTTGTTTTCGTTTTATGGTTTACGACAATGAATTAATTTTCGGTGCGTTCACGTTAAAACAGTGCTCCTCCCGTCTAGTCATTGAAATTTTAAAGATAAGTTGTTAAACTAATACTTTTGTGATTCAAATCATGATTAAATTGTCTAGAAAAGTTATCTTTTTTTGGTTGTTGAAAGTCATTGTCTGCAGCTTCAAAATGCAGGAAAACACATCCCTGCGACTATAGAATTTCAAAATTTTCCGGGGGAGCATGCCCCCAGACCCCCCTTGGGAGCAAGGCCCTCCGGGCCTTGCCAATTCTTTGCCCGGGTGTCAAACTCAGTTGCCCTCCGGTTCAAAACCTTAATGAACCCCCTGCAGGAAGCACAAGCATGCAAAGCGTGATCCACTGAAGGTGATATCATATGGTTATGTGGGCTGATTATGATCAATGTCAATAGTGTGGTGTCATATTGAGGCCTTTGTAAAGGGCTGTTGGTTGTATGTTATTTTATTTCTGCCTGATTGTTATTATTAAAAGCATGTATGTAAAAGGTGTTCTAGAAAGTATTATGCATGGTATGTGAGAAAGCTTCTTCCATAAGTACAAAATGATATAATTGCCCCCTTAACATGCCCACTTTGTTTGCAGGCCAAGGTTAATGTTGTTGGTCTCTCATCAAGACAGCTTCAGAGGAGAATCCAACAAAAAGGCTTCACCAGGGACACAAGCATCCAGGTAAGCTCAGTTTTGTATTAATGACATTGCACTTTATCAAAGTTGCCATTTTTGGCAATGTTGCAGACTTTAAAGCAATATATACAGATGTTAAGGACTACATATGAGACATTAATATGACAGTGTGCTTTAGGAAGAACTGTAATGTTATGCACCGGTCTAATTATTGACCATAATTATTATTAACCCATTCGCCCCTGAACCGCCCGTAACCGCCCGTGCGGATCCAGGTCCTTTCTACCCTTTGTGACGTCATCAGTTTTAACGGTCAAGGACAACTTTCTTCGCTAACTTGTGCAGAGTGAAGAGATCTTTCAAACCATACCAGAATGAGCACAATTCAGTCAAGGACACCGGAGAAAGAAGCAAAAAACCACGTGACAAGGACCTGAAAATCTCCATGAAAATCTTGTTCCATTACCCACCTACCTTTCCTTTCACCTAATCCTAAGATCCTAAAAGCTTTCCTAAAAACTCTTCCCACCAAAATGAAGCCTACTAAATGCCCAGCAAGACAAAAAAAAAATGAGGCAAGAAAAGCGAAAAAAGAAGGGAGGAGAGAAAGCGAAAAGTAAAAGTCAAGACTGCTGTGTCACTTTTCAACCCAAAAACTGTCAAAATTTTGCTTTCTGCGCATGCCCGAACTTCGCAAGCTGATATTTTGCATCTGGATCAGAAGGCCGCCAAGTGTACAACCTGTAAACCGGTTTGTGGTAAGTTTTAGCTCTTTATAGCACGACAGTGACCAGAAAACCACTTGACTAGCTTCAAAACGCGTTTTTCGGCAAAATCTCTAGGAGCGAATGGGTTAATCAGTCAGTACGTCTGACAGTGTATTGCATACCATGTTGTCATGACTTTGGATCTGGATGTCATCTAGACCTCAGAGTACATTTCATCATAATTCTTCCTACACTTAATGATGTGTATACATATTTAGTTTCAAATAGAGACATTACATTTCTTTTCTTGGAATGATTTGTTGTCATCTGTAATTAACTGTAGATAGAGGCACTGAAGACTGCAAAACAGAGGAATCCTAATGGGCGTTGGTGGATTAAAGCTGATGCCTGTGATATAAGGTCCGGTATTATGGAATCCTTGCGCCGTGAGTGGTCTGGGGATGTAGACTTGGGAGACGGGCAACTGGAGCAACTGCACCAAACATACATGCAGTTGATAAGTTTTATTAAAGGGATTGGTTTAGAAAAAAGAAAGCCCTTGCAAGTTGTTATCCAGGACTTGAGGGAAGAGTTGAAAACACTAACAAATGATTCTGAGTTTTTGCAATCAGGTCTCAGGAAATCGAAGGAAATTTATGAAAAAAAAAGGAAGCAAAGCAATACCCCAGAGAGCAGCATGTTTGCTCTAGCTTGGGATGTCAATGCTTATGAAACCCTGAAATCGTTGAACCATGATTTGCAAAACAGATGCAGCAGCATAATTTCCAAGTGTTTAGGGCCTGCTAATCAGAGAGGAAATCTTCCCCAAACTTAAGCACAATTAAGGAAAGGTCTGTCACAGTACACCAAAGATGTGTTCTCTAAAAAAAGGGAAGCGGCCACGCATCTGATGATCTTCATGGTGGCTGATGAACGCAGGGACATGAAGCCCTATGGCATTCCAGTGAGAGCCCTGCCATTCTAGAGCATAACAGATGCAAAAGTTAGGCAACTTCGTGATGAACTTAAGTTGGAAATGGAAAACTTGGGGATGGTAGTTGTGGGTATGTTTTCTTTGCCACTTTATATATATATATATATATATATATATGTTGCATAAAAAAACGGTCCTTGTAAAAATGCGTCATTTTTATGTAAAAAAGCTGCTTTTTTACAAATTGAGCGGTTGTAAAAATACTGCTTTTTTACAAAAATATATTTTTGTAAAAAAGCAGCTTTTTTACGTAAAAAAGCTGCTTTTTTACAAGTTACCTGGTTGTAAAAATACTGCTTTTTTACAAAAATATATTTTTGTAAAAAAGCAGCTTTTTTATGTAAAAAAGCTGCTTTTTTACAAATTAGCCGCTTGTAAAAATACTGCTTTTTTATGTAAAAAAGCTGCTTTTTTACAAAATATATTTTTGTAAAAAAGCAGCTTTTTTACAAGTTACTTGGTCGTAAAAATACTGCTTTTTTACAAAAATATATTTTTGTAAAAAAGCTGCTTTTTTACAAAATATATTTTTGTAAAAAAGCTGCTTTTTTATGTAAAAAATCTGTTTTGTTACAAAAGGTATTTTTGTAAGAAAGCTGCCTTTTTTATGTAAAAATCCTGCTATTTTACACGTATAGACCATTTGACAAACTCATTTATCGAAGACAAGCTGTTTTCCATAGCATGGTTCCAAATTTATTGAACTGTAGTTTTCGTGCGGCTAGTCACGTTCACGTTCCCGTGTCCCCTTTATTGTGGGGCGTTTAAATTCCCTTGTTAACTCGCTGACAGCGTTAAAAATTTACGTTCTTTTTATTCTTTTTATTCTTTCTTCTTGTTTCCTTTGTCATTCAATTTTCCAGGACCTTCTAATTGTTGGATGCGAAGAAGGAACAGGCAGTAATTTCATTTGTTATCCTTATCGGCTGAGGTCACGCACGGCAGTAACTGCATGTTAGGCAATAATAGAATAGCTGGGTTATTCACTGTCTTATTTATAAGCAATGCCTGTCACAATCTCTTGCAGCAACCAAAGACTTCTATTCTCTCCTTCATTGCTACTCTTGTTCAAGCCGAAAACTGTACAGAATATTGTTCTGTATTATTTATCTATTTTCCCAAGGTTATCAGCTGCAATGATCAGTTTAACTGTCAACAAAATACTTGGCTATAATGCTTTGGTGCTCTTAGCAGTGGATAAATAAATTATAACTCCATTTCTAGCATAAAATCTCCAGCAAGAATCAACGACAGCAATTGTTAGGCAATTTCCTGTATTATGTATGATGCGCTAAACTTCTATCACGGGATTCATGCTATGTTGAAATCCATGTTGATGCATGCAAGATTGTCATGTCTGCGTTACAACTTTAAGCTTTCAACATGATGTAGGAACATGTTCAGTCGGCTAATCAAGCAAAAGGAAACGCTAGCCTATAGCTACAAGCGTACATACACTCGCTTGTTAGTCTAATTTTGCAATACAGAGAGCAACTTGTAAGGCCATAAAAACAGCAGACCACAGCAGCCGATTTGTTTATAAGAATTTGGGACTATAAAGGCGGTCTGTAACGTACGACAATGCGTGTTTTATTTTAGAGATCGAGAAATCAGCCAGAAAACACTTGTAAAGGCTAAACAAGTTTAATATGAACACTAGCTGAAATCGCCAGCAACATTTAGAGTATGACCGTTTTTTTACAAAATATATTTTTGTAAAAAAGCTGTCCTTTTACAAATATATATCAGTGTAAAAAAACAGCTTTCTTACGGTACCGTTTTTTTACACAACATATATATATATATATATATATGTATATATATACCAGTCTCATATATATATATATACATTTACATATATTTTTTAATTCCATTTTAAGCTACAGCTAGCATGATCTTGCCCACAAATCATCTCAAGTAGCCCCAAAACCCTTTTTGATTGGCAGGATTGATTACAATCCTTCTGTAATTTGAATTTTCCCAGAAAACAGCACTTGTCCGTCTGGCAAGTTAAAAACAAACATCACTATCCTGATAGCAATATCCACTAGCCCCAGGCTATCGGACATGACTTTCTTTGCACGCTGATTATATATATTTTATGTATTAGGTTTTGTAACTGACGGAGAGTTTAACTCATTAAGGACCAAGGGCTCCCAGAGACCAGTCTCAGTAATTCAGCTGATGGCAGATGCAAAGTCTAAGGCCAAATCCATTCCGGCTAGTCGAATAGCAAGATATCTTACACCCAAGTGAAGAACAAAGGTAAAGTTAATGGTTTCTGTACACTTTATGCTCTCTGATGGGCTGTTTGCAAGTCAACAGTGTCATGGTAAAAGAACAATAATTATTTTGGCTGAATATTCTCAAACATCACAGACATGGCTATAAATTATTTAAGGAAAACAAATTATCGACTTCCATGCATTTAAGAGCCATTATCTGAGAAAATCGAGAATCGCACGACACTCGTCAAAAAATCGAATTTTTTTTTATTTTGCCAAAACATCCCTTTTAGTGACCTTATTTAAGGAAAAATAGTTTTGGGTTCAAACGATTCATTTTAAAGGAGAAATTAGGAAAAGTTTGAAAAATCGATTTTATGCTCGTTTTTCGCACAAAACACGGCAGGATGCAATGGCAACTTCGAGAGAAGGGTGAACGCGTAAGAAACATTCCCTGACATTGAAACTTCACCGAATTATTATTTTGTTCTTACTCTTTAAAATCCTAAAAGAAAATTTGATAAACAATGCTTTACATTTTTATAATCGACAAGTGTAAAGAGGTCATATTTGTGACGTTAGACGTGCTAGAAAATGAAGGCCAACTTTGACTATTAAAAAAGGCCTCTGGTATATGCCGCTTGATCATAAAATCAATATAAAATGGAGCCTTGGCTTTTGTACTAACTTACTTGAAAGTTTTAGCTCTGGAAATCAAATATCATCCTGACACCAAAGCAAGCGGTGAGAGCAATTGAATTGGGAAATTTATGCAAATTAGACGGCTTGCGGACGGTAAAAAGAAGGTTTTAGATGAAAGGATTACTCACCATTGCTTGTAACACGTTTTTACGGCAAGGGAAGTTATTTCCAACTTCTTTTGCGTCGTTTTGAGTCACAAAATAAATAATTTTTAGCCAAAAGACAAACGTACGTTTGCTAAGCAACTGCGTCCGAATCCGGCCGTGAATCGAAAGTCCCAACGCGTCGAAGCAAGAGTTACAAGAGTTTTTACTTCAGTCAGGAGGCAATAAAATAATAAAAACTCATCGCAAACTATAAATGACTTCGATTTTGAAAACCTTTCATCACTTCAATCGTTCGTCGGCTGATAATAAACATCGCACAAGATCGTATGACCTTTGGCGTGTGACCGGAAATTGGTCACACGCTTCAGTCACGTCAGCATGCTGTCACGAAATTTTCGTAGCTGTTGTCAGCAATTTTAATACAGTTTTCACATTTTTTGACAAGAACTCCCCTCATCGCAGTAGAAACAGCCATGCATATTTATTTTTCTTTTATTTACCTACTAGGCTTGGAAACAGCTTTTTTGCCTTCGAAGTACTAAACAGGAGGGGTACCTCGGATTCCAAGTGTCGTGAGTGACGCGTGGAAGCGAAAATCAAGACCAAAAAAGAACGAATATTTTGAATACTTAAGTAAAGCCACAGCTAAAAAAAAAATTTTTTTGTTCAAAATATTTTCAAACCAAGAAAAAAACATACTTCGATCATCCCTGTGACTTGGAATCTGGCCAGGGTACCCCCTCCCCCTCCCCTCCTCCCCTATGCCGGGTCAAAATACTAAGTTCCCCGGCCAAATGTCCCATAGTCAAGGGAGTATACTCTCTTGCTGTAGTAAAGAACTTGCAGAATAATACCAATTCTCCGTGGCCAACGGATTCAACGCTATAGTTTACTTTGGTTTTCGCCTATAACCCCAACCGCGACCAAATTATGAAACCTGTTATTACCAGAAAAAAAAAACACAAAGAAACAGTCAGTCAGATAGACAGTACATAATAAAAAAGACCTCGATTAAGATTTAAAAAAATCAATACATGACACTGTCGAATACGAAAACCCAGAAACCATTTTGTGGAAAAAAGGTTCGTATACAGCTATCAGCTGCTTTTGTCCACAACTCGCCGGTAGAGGTGCGCGGAAACTAGTGATTGTGAAATGGCTTCAAACTATGATCCTATACTGTTGGAATATTACTTATCACAGAAAGCTACATCTGATTTCTTCTAGCAGACACAATCCTCTTGGTTCGTGTGGACAAAGTAGCTCATCCCGGCTATTTGCACCATGCTACTATAGTCTCCCTAGATTCCCAAGCCTCACACGCAGACTTTCCTGTCCCACGAACGTTGGGTAGGATTATAGGACGAGCCAAAAGAAAGTGAAGGCTATAGGCTCTCGCGATGATGCAAGGAAGGTCGAGTATTATATTCCCCTATCCTGGTCGCCCAGGGTAAGTCTTCGGAGGAGAGTGACTTAGGGGCCGTATGTTCGAAAAGTTGACTAACGCCCCCGGGACTAACGCTTTCCCCTGGATAAATCTATATCCAATAAGTAACGCAATTGCTTCTTCTTATTCGCTTGATAGTGATTTCCTGTTGTTCAACGTTTGAACAACAGGGCCCTAAGTATTGTGTTTCGCCTTGCACTAAAAACCCATAAACCTTATAAATTTCACTATGGGACTTCAGCACCTCCCTTGAATGATCCATTTCGCTAAACGGGACCTCAAAACAACGATTCTGTGCATCCTAAGGGAGTGTATACTATACGTTCCTGACTCTCGTCACTCACAGTGAGGTGATGGTGGCTCATACTCTAATAGACCTAACACAGTCGAACCTCCATGTGCGACCGCCAATCCAAAAGACCAAATTTTCCCATTCAAAGCCTTATATTTGGAACCTCCAGTAAACGACCTTCTGTAAGTGACTGCGACCACTTTTGGGCGTCACGGTTAATTGTTTTCCATAAGCGACCAGTTGACGCATTCTCTGCTCTCTATTTTTGCTGTGTGCACTATGTTCCTTGGAAAATATAAAGACCTTTAGTGACATCGTGGAACTACACATATCCTAACTTAGTAGATGTAGCCAACAAAGTGAAGATTCTGTTGTGATTCTAGACTATTCTATATCTCACTCACCTGAATCCCTCTTTAAATTGAGCATGATTTAAAAGCTGTATTTTTCAAAAGAGGTAAAAGATAATATTTTGCCAGGAATTTGTTACACCGCCATTTAATAGAAAGTGCCCGGACCTCTAGTGGACATCTAACTGACAATCAAAGTTTGTGCTTATTATTGGGGTTATCTGGTGTTTACTCACCTCCCAAGCTACCCTGGGCGAGCCAACTTTTCATCCATTTCCTTACAAAACTTGGTAAACCATTTACATGAGAAACAAAAGGTTGGTTCGGATAGACGCCTTACTACCAGTAGTGGGCGGGGTTGAGGGCTTCCGGAAGTCAGCCCTCCACTGAGCCGGTAGTGGTGGCCTCACCCTTCTAGCCCGGCTAATATTTCTTCAGCTAGCTGGGACGACACGGTCAAGGCTAGACAAAGACAGCATGCGCAAGCACTGTTGACTCGGACAAAGTGGTCAGTTTTTTCCTCATACAAACGCTCGCAAAAGTTGGCTCGGCTGGGAGGTTGACCTTCTCTCCGGCACAGCTTTTCTCCATCCATGGGTTCCAAACAGTCTTTTAGCAGTCACGTTTGAAATTTATAGGAAAATGATGTAGCACTTCAAAAAATAATAATAATAAAAAATACACGTTTTTCACAGCCTGTCAATGCCTAGAAGGTGTCTATAAAAGAAATCAACTGCAGAACAGGAGTCAATTTCAGTTTTTTGCGCTTTTCATGCTAGCACTGCGAAGCGGACTGGGGGTGCGAGACACGCGCGATGCATGGGGAACAAGTTCTGCAGGCTATAAAAGAAATTAAAAAACAAACAAACAAATAAAGCAGGCCTGATTTTATTTCGATGAGTCTATTTTTTGTCGAAAGCAAACGTGAAAAATCGTATTAAAATTCGTGACAGTATGCTAACGTGACTTAAGCGTGTGACCGATTTCCGGTCACACGCCAAAGGTCATACGATCTTGTGCGATGTTTATTATCAGCCGACGAACGATTGAAGTGATGAAAGGTTTTCAAAATCGAAGTCATTAGTTTGCGATGAATTTTCAATCTTTTGGCCTCCTGACTGAAGTAAAAACTCTTGCAACTCTTGCTTCCAAAGGACCGCAGTGACGTGTTGTGACTTTATTTCGATTCACGGCCGGATTCTGGCGCAGTCGCTGAGCAAACGTACGTTTGTCTTTTGGACCTTTTGGCTTAAAATTATGGATTTTGTGACTCAAATCGACGCAACAGAAGTTGGAAATAACTTTCCTTGCCGTAAAAACGTGTTACAAGCAATGGTGAGTAATCCTTTCATGTAAAACCTTTCTTTTAGTTTGACAACCGTCTGCAAGCCGTCTAATTTGCATAAATTTCCCAATTCAATTGCTCTCACCGCTTGCTTTGGTGTCAGGATGGTATTTGATTTCCAGAGCTAAAACTTTCCAGTAAGTTAGTACAAAAGCCAAGGTTCCATTTTATATTGATTTTATGATCAAGCGGCATATACCAGAGGCCTTTTTTAATAGTCAAAGTTGGCCTTCGTTTTCTAGCATGTCTAACGTCACAAATATGACCTCTTTAGACTTGTCGATTATAAAAATATAAGACATTGTTTTTCAAATTTTCTTTTAAGGTTTTCAAGAGTAAGAACAAAATAATAATTCGATGAAGTTTCAATGTCAGGGAATGTTTCTTACGCGTTCACCCTTCTCTCGAAGTTGCCATTGCATCCTGTCGTGTTTTGTGCGAAAAACAGGAATAAAATCGATTTTTCAAACTTTTTTTAATTTCTCCTTTAAAATGAATCATTTGAACCCAAAACTATTTTTCCTTAAATTAGGTCACTAAAAGGGATGTTTTGGCAAAATAATAAAAAATTCGATTTTTTGACGAGTGTCTTGCGATTCTCGATTTTCTCAGAAAATGGCTCTTAAGCCCTATTTTCTTCAATGTTCACACCTTGCTTCTGCACCATGTCACTTTTGAGCAACAGAGAACCCATAGCATGAATTTTATTGCAAAGTATCCTGCCCAGCAAGATGCAGTTTTTTAAAAATATTTTTGGAGCTACCAAATTAAATGGTAAAGAGTTTGAATGCAACTTTACATTCTTGCTTTCTCTCAAAGGTGGGGCAGTGGAACCTGAAGTGCCACATCCAGCTGTTCCAATCAAAGATGTCGTTCTGCTGAAATCTCTCTTGGACGATGGACGTTCCTTTACATCTGCCCTCCGGCTCCTTAGACGAAGTCACTTTCCATTTAACTATGATCCACATCCATGGAAGCCTGGTATGTTATGATAAAGTTACCAATAAGCCCCCAATAGTTTATTAATGACAAAGGTTGGTGGCCAGCTTGGCACTATTTCCCAAAGCCACCAAAGTAAATGCTCAAATTTTTTAGTGTGCATTGAAATAACTTTGCCCTTCAGCTCTAGGGATGAAGTCACTTTCCATGTAACTATGATCCACATCCATGAAAGCCTGGTATGTTGATCATCACATTTACTATAGGCAGCTGACAATTTATTAACTTATTTGTTTCTTTGTTCCAGGTAATAGTATCAAGTAATTTCTTAGTAAAAATTGTTAAATAAGTTGTATTATTTTAATTTGCTTGTCTTTAAGGTAAGCCTGAAAATAAGACTGAATGTTTAAAGTCTTTGATGGCCACCTACCTGTACCGCAAGAAAGTAAATGACTACAGTGCATTGGGTGTTAACTTCAAAGAACATCTCTATGTCCCAGAAGTAAATGAAGTGAATGGTGAGACATTTCATGAGCGTGAAGATCATAATCATGTGTTGAAGCGCATAACATCATGCGCTAGAGCAGGGACAATCCCATCAATAGGTCTGCAGTACTTCAGAGATGCTCTACATGATGAAAATAGTGGCATGACTGTCTTATGAGGCTCTTACTGGAAAAAGAAAACAGTCTGTTCCTGATTGCGAGAAATTTTTCTCCATTGGTGTCCTTAAGTTCTTCCAGAACAACAACCACAAGAATGAAGCACGAGTTGTTGAGATCATTTTGAACTGGCACAAAGCGAATGATGGATGGGGACTCTCTGAGGAGGAAAGACGGAAGTACAACCTGGCTTTGCTGGATTGGATTCTCGAGGACTGGATGCCTTGGTATTGGTACTGTAGAGACTACTCAACCATGGATGTCAATAGGTGAGAATCTCACTTTAACCTTAATCACTTTATACCAAATGAACACAGAGACATAAAAAAAACATTATATAACTTCAGATAGTAACCCTTAATGCCTCAATATCCATACTGACATTTTCCTGTTCCCATTCAAGACAATTTGACACTTTTCTATTGCTGATCATTTTCTTAATTCTCATAAACATTTCTCATGATGATATACTCACATTATGGGAAGAAAATCGTGTTGGCCTCTCTTGGGATTTTAAGAGTTGGGAAAAGGAAGCTTGGGGGTTTTTTGAATGAGGAGAATAAAGAAAATGGCACATCAATAAATCTACCTGTAGTTCTCCTTTTCATTTTTTTGGTTTCAAGTAACTGTCAATACAGCTGTACCTATAGACTTAATGGAATCGCTTTTAGATTTTAAGGAACAAACCTTTAATACAAAGATTAGGCAAAAAGTATTTTCAATGTTATTAATTTGAAAAACATTAATTTTGCCTATTACCTTGCATGTTTGCAGACCAGTGAAGGGTATTCAAGGTTTAACAAGAGAAATCATTGTTGCTCTGGTGGCAAACCTGGAGAGCAGAGAGTTGAGACGATCAGAGGGTGAAGCAAGAGGTTTGCCCTCTGAAAACCCCAGGGCAAGTACCACTGAAGATGTTGAAGGAATGATTGCCCTTTTCCATGAGTTGCTTGGACCAATTTTTGATCACAAGGCATTTAAGCAAGAATTCCCAAAAATAATGAATGAATTCAACAAACGGATTGATCCTGATCTCCCATTTTACTATTGGACTGGCATCCATGAGCGTTTTCATTAAATGAAAACGCTCATGGATTAGCTTTGCCGAGCTTCAATGAGCCGAGCTTCAATGAGCCATCTCAATCAGGAACTGAACGCTTAGATCGAGTAGTGATTTCACGTAGAGCTGATCCAGGGGTGTTTGTGGCAAACCGTGCCAATCTGCCTCAACGGGGCTCGCTAACTGTTAGGGCTCAATTTCATGCAGCAAGTGAGACACTTCCTCCAATGAATTTATCTGACTTTTAATAGTCGTTTCCATGCAGTTGTTATTCAGAATCACAATGCTGCATTTCATTAAGTGTGTTTTACAGTCTATTTAGCATTACCCACAGTC
This sequence comes from Porites lobata, assembly GCA_942486035.1. Classification (NCBI taxonomy): domain Eukaryota; kingdom Metazoa; phylum Cnidaria; class Anthozoa; order Scleractinia; family Poritidae; genus Porites; species Porites lobata. The sequence continues at coordinate 1,640,680 of CALNXK010000053.1, read as the reverse complement.
TCGAAAATTATGAAGGACAATTTAATGCACTTAAAATGTCAAGTAACAACATGGTGGTAGCCTTTGAACGTAGTAAACACATAACATTGATACCACTTTTTAGGAAAAAAAAATCTAATTAGTTGTACTGTGTTTTTAAACTTGTTGTAAATTTCAACATTAATGTAACTACCAAATAATTTTCTATCAGAAGAATAGATGAAAATGATGAAAAATTTAAATTCCTAGTTGAAGACTAAGTAAAAATATTATTATTGTACTCGAGAACTGGCTTGTACAACTTGAGGAGGCCATTCACCTTTGCAAGATAAAAACAATGTCATGTAGTACCCTAATTTTGCCCACTGGGTGGGGAACTTTATCTGATATACAGATGCACTCTGTAGTCTTCTAGAATTTAATACACGATGGACATATTTTGTTAGCTCTTCTGCTATAAACCCAACATGCTTAAATCCTGTTCCATAGTCTATCAAAACACGAATAGCATTTGCATCAAAGTCATTGTCAGGATCTGGCTCAATCATGGCTTTAACAACAAAGTTCGGATCATCTTGCATTTTCATGCATGCTGCCTTTAGGTGGTTCTGTCTCTCAGTTTTGTAAACAACACCCATTACTTTAAAAGGAAGAGTATGAACAACAAACTCTTCCTCGTCCTCTTCTTCTTCATCATCAATGTCCAACTGACAAACGTTTTCAACTAAGTTCTCATCACCAGAAGAGGAATTTGCACTGGATGTAGATTGTTCACTATTATAGTCAAAACACTCCCACTCCCAAATCACAGTGTATTGGGTATTATCAATGGTAATGATGCAAGTTGATGAGGCAGTTATTTCAAAAGGCGTTGATAACAACCGAAGCCTTGGATCTGAACTCTGGAAAAGTACTTCCTTTACGTGACCACCACAGCTCACTTTCCCCTTTGTCCAGTCAATGACTAAAACGGGTAAGCATGGCACGGTCCATGGAAACTTTCCATTAGTGTCCACCTCAATTACAGTTAGCACTTGTGAACTGGTGGCTTGTCTGGGTGCTGATCCTCGAGGCCCAGGAGTGCCATTAGAGGTCACAGCACCCAAGGTTACTGGAAAAAGTCCCGCCTGTAATGGGAAAAAAAACACTTCATTAATATGTTTATGTAAGGTAACAGTATCATCCATCCTTATAAGAAAAATAATATTATCAACGCAATCATCAATGTACATGTACATAGAAAAGCCATTGTACTAAACCATTTGCATTATGAAATTTTCTAAACGCCAGTGTAACTTGTTAAACTTAGGATCTTGGAAGATTACAATAAGTATTTACTTTATCAACACAAAGACAGTACAGTACCTCAGCCGAAGGCATGGGAAAATTCCGCACTCTTTCTCCAGTTTCCACATTTATATTGCCAATAGCAATGTCTGCGGCCACCTGATCAGTCGGTCGTCTGCTAATAATAAGTTAAAGTCTATTTCAAGATAATAGCAACAATGCTTAATGATAGTGTAATAGTAGATTGATGACCAGAGACACACATGTTATTCTGCATTTTACAATAGTATAACTGAAGTGTTTTGGTCTATTGTGACTTTCACCACTTCTAAACATACAAGGCTTGGATATTAGTTTTGCTTTTGATTGTTTCCTTTATAATTTGCTGCAACAAGAACTAAAATGTGTTTGAGAAAGTTAATAATAATAAATTGCCCTGTTTGAGAATTAAACAAAATCAGCCCTCAATGAACATTACTATTTGCTAAATATTGGGAAAATTATGAAATATTTTTAGTCAGAAATCTGTAAGAATGGAAACACACTGATTAGGTCTTGAGGTAGAACCCTTTTGCATTCAAATAAAGGATACGGAAAGTTGGTGGAAAAAAACTCATTGTTGACATCTCCATTAAGTGGAACCACTCTTTTGGTACCAGGGTTAAACACTGGTTGATGCAGGAAGGTTTTGTCTGCCATCTCAAACATCTCATGATATCCATCAGGGATAACAAGTGAAGGCTTGTGGAGGATTTCTCTCACGTTACTTATGGCCCATTGTGTGCCTTTATTGCCAGCTGCCTCCAAAACAGTTCGGGCACGTTGCAGTCCAATCCCTCTAATGGACGAAGCGTAGTCACATCCTGATAGGATGCACATGTGTCTAAATTTTTTGAAAGTGAAGTCCTTGAATTTCAGGGCAGAGTTCAGATCCTCCCTTTTTATTAGCTTCCCACTTCCACTGTGATTCATTTTAAATACCGGTAAGACCTGAAAGTTAGAGACAAACATGCAATTAGTATTGATCCTTGCAGGACAATACAACAAATGGCTGAATCACTAAAATAACATGACAAATATGAGCGATGAATAGAGTAAAATTAATAGTCAGTGCCTAACCAAATAAAAAAGGGCTTTATAGAGAACACACCTGTAGAGACTTTCAACAATCCCAGCCCTTGGCTACATGGGGTGGGTATAAATATTATCTACGACACAATGTATTTTTGAATTTGTAAGACATTCATTTGTTCTAAATAATGAAGATTTACCAACAACACAATAAAAAATTACCTGTATACAACCAAACACCAACAGGTCTGAGTCCTCAGTGATAACAACATCTGCATAACCCTCTTTATTAAGATATGCAAGCTGGGCATCAGCCTCAAATGGTGCCACCAAATATTTAATTCCTCTCTGTCTACATGCCTGAGGAGAAAAAAACCTCGAATCAAAAACAAATGAAAATGACTACACAAAAAAGGAAAGAAAATTTAGGTTAAATGTAGTCCCTAGTTAATAACCACTGAGAGACACCAAACATAGTCCTAAATTCTTGGTTAAAGTTTTTATTCTTGGTTCAAAATTTTTTGTCTTCTTGAGAAGGCTCTGCTAGCAGACTGAACCAAAAGCTAATAATATGATATCCAAAAAGGGAAAAATATATACCAAAGATTGCACTACAGCATAAATATGACTTTCATAAGTTTACATGTAAAGCACTTTGAAACGCAACATTTCAAACTCAACTTTTACTTTTTGGGAGTAGCCAAGTAAAAGAAAGACTGAGATATCTATATTGCCAGTAACACTGGGTTACCTCCATCAACTTGAGGGCCATATCATTTGAGATGTTCACAGCCTTTTTGAACAGTTCCTTTGCTTCTTCTTTCCGCCCTTGTCTCCAAAGAGTTAAACCTTTGTCCCGAGATTCTTCACGATTCCTAATAATTCATACCAAAAATAAGGAACAGATAAAACTGAATTTATACGGACAAAAACGACTAGGAAACCTCCGCTAACTTCATGTTGTCCTCACCTTCTTCGAAAGGATTCCACATTTGCCTTGGCCTCCAGCTCCATTCCATCGAAAACCAGAATAGGCTGCACATTATTTTCGACGAGCATATCAATATACTTCATGCACATGTCAATGTACCTGAGAAAATAAAATCTGAGGTGAAAAGAACGACTAAAGAGAAGCTTACGTTTAAAATCATGCACTTTAAGCACGTGTAAGAACGAAGTGTTGATACGTACCGCGTTGTTTCAATCCCTAGAATTATCTCTTCGGCACAGAAAATAGCAGCTTTATGAAGCCAGCAGTAAGCATCGATTGCGGCAACCTTTCCGGAAAAAGATCGAACATGAACGTCCCATGTTATGTCCTTTAAAAGTGGAAGAAGGCCTGTAATGCCCATGTCACACTCTTTCTATGGCGTAACGAGAGATGTCACTGAGTTGTGAACACCGCCTGGGTCAGATGCAAATGAGCCGTTTTCATTTTTTTCCCATGAAGCGCTTCGGACCGTGTCCAACACCGCCTGAGTCAATAGTTTACAGACATAATTACAACCAGGTGAACTATGAAGGGCGCATCGTGCTGGGTTATTCTGTTGATGTTTGCTCTTCTGGAAGCTTGGAGACTTAAATGTTTGGCAGTTGCTAATCAAGGTAAAACCTCTTTTCCATTTTTCTTTTCCGAGGTAGCCTGCGAAAACATCCGTTTCTCCTCGCTCTTCGTCGCTGTGGAGAAACGGATGTTTTCGCAGGCTATTTCCGAGGGTGATAACAACTTCCCCGAGGACAATCTTCCGGATTGTTTATGATAAATGGAACTACAAGAAATGAAAAGCTTCAGTTCTCATGCTCCCTTTTCTTACAGTGAAATTTCTCTTATGTCACAGAAACAAATTGTAGTGCATGAATTTATCACGATAAATGTCTGAGGATTTCGTGTAACATCGCTCTACTCACGACTCTCAATATAGAAATCATTCAGCAAGTAACTCTCCAGACGGCACTGCAAAAGGTTAATTTTCTTGGACCAAAGTTTATTTATAACATAGCGCGCGTGCTTGCCCTATATAAGTCCTATTGAGCCGCTATGAACAAAATCTTTATTTACGCACGCCCGTGCGTAAATAACATGATGTAAGCTTTTTTTTTTTTACCTGGCTGCAAAGTTGTCGTCTTTTAAGCTGCAGTGCACTTTTCCTTCTCTTTAAAATATGGAAGAAACGAGCGAAGAAATGCCAATTTTTCTATCGGCATTGACCTTTCAGGTCCTGATCCAACAGGAGCAAAAATAAAGCCGAATTAAAAAAACTCGCAAGTTGCGTGTTTTGCAAATTTGTCGAAGACCAGCTGCAGCAAATTTTGGCCGAAAGACATTCACTGGGAACAGAAAAGACACCAGCTGGTCATCAACAACATTTAAAGGCAAAATTTCCGTTTTAATTGTTGTTTTTAAATTTGTTATGCACTTTTTCTCTCGCAATAACAACACAAATTACACAAGGAGACATAAATTTATTACTCACAAAAACAACTGCTGCCAGGTCTTCTCAAGAAGCCGTAATGACAAGCCAATGCTCGTAAATGAATATAAGTTTAAAGAAGGATGACAGTCGTCTTCGCTAAAAACATCTTTTCTGGATTTCGTTGAGCAAAACGTAAACATCTTTTCAGCAAATCCAAACTATACTCCACGACTTCTCACGAACATGTCACGGAGGATTTTAACTTTAGGTAAACTTTAAGACTCTTTTACCTTTGTTTCGGCTTAGTTTCCATTGATCGTTAACGAATAAAGAAGCAAATTTCTTTTTCACTTTTACAGAAAGAATATTTTCATTCAAACTAGACGATTGTGGCGTGTTCATAATCAGCCAATAGAACCGTTTGTTATTGTGTCGCGCGTTACGAGAATTTTGCAGTTAATCAAAAAGTAAGCATTATTGTCAGCTATGTTATAAAAGAATTTGCTCATGCTTTTAGCTGTGCGTATATCGAGTTATAGATGCACTTGGGAAGTTTGGAGAGGTCGGAGAGCACTCAAGAAGCTAGAGTTGCACTCGGCTATCGCCTCGTGCAACTCTTACGCATCTTTCGTGCTCTCCAAACTTCCCGCGTGCACCATAACTCTATATACGCACGCTAAGCATGAACAAATTCTTGCCACACGATTACAATAATTACAAAAAGATGCCAAAAAAAAAAAAAATGTAAGAAGAGATGGCGAGGAGGCCTAAAAGAAACTATAGAGCTTATGTTAATTAGGCCTCCTCAATTACAATTTTTCAAAGATGGCATAAAAATTACGGCGACGGATACTTAACAATTATTCGCCGAAGGCGAAGTTAATATTGTTGAATAATCCCCGAGACGAAGTCGAGGGGATTATTCAACAATATTAACTGAGCCTGAGGTGAATAATTGTTTTAGTATATTCACACGAAGTGATCTCAACAGAATCAGAAAGGAAACCATTGAAAAACGATTAGTTTGATTGACGGGTGAAAATTCATGCGTGAACACGAAGCCGTAAACAGTGGATGTGCAAAAGTTAGATCTTTACAGTATCTTCAAACATGGCAAATGATAGTTTTAATCCTTTTGTATCGAGTTTTGTAAGATTTAGCATCAACGGTTTAAAAGAAAACGCCGAAAATTTAAATTACTACCCAATTCTGAGAAGAAAAGTATCTAGAGCTTTATGTGTTTCTGTCAACTCACCGTGAATGAGAAAGTTTTCTTCGTCGCTTCTTGCAAATGCTGTCAACAGCGGCTGCGATCAAGGTGAGCGTTGTTTATCTCCAAAGTTCTTTGCCTTGTTAACTTGCTGGCACGTACAATTTTCGAAAATATTTGCCTTCCTCTCTTCTCCATAAATTAACTTCTATTTATAGGCAAAATTGGTCTTGCGAGAAAATCCCGAAATCACAAAACAGTGACAAAGCGACCTCGTTTTCCTCTGTAGTGGTAAACATAGCTTCGAGCGTACAAAAAGTCAGCTAAAGTAAACCACTTCACAATAAATCATGCTGTTTAAACACCATGAAGTCTTTTCTTGCCTTCAAAGTCATCAGCACTTGGATATTCGTGTATTTTCAAAAAGGTTTTACTTTGAAACTTTGGCAAAACACCCAGTTCACGACAGCGATTTTGTTCGGTTTTATATTCACCGCCTAGCGTGGTGAATATAACGTCATAGTCCGAGATAGCTAACCAATCAGATTGCTTGAATTACCAAGATCACTGAGTGTGTATATACTAAAATATATTATTAAAAACTGAATCATTGGATAATGCAATTCTAGCATTTTGATTGGCTTAGCCGTTATGGTATATGAGCTAATATACCATGTTCTCCATATATGGTCGGTGTACGCGTCAGTTTAAAATGTGGAAGCTAGCTGTGATTTTTTTTCGCGAAGGATAGAACGGCGCCCGAAGCAAATCGTTTTAATTCATGTCTTAGAATACTAGAAATGCAATTTCAACGAAAGAAAAAAGACAAAAACAAACAAAAAAGCCACAAGAGCTTGTTTGAAAGTTTGTCGAAAAACACATGAAAACACATGGAACTAAAGTACCTTGACCAGCTACGAAAGAAGACAAGTGTTGTTTCTTCATGATCGCGAAGCCATTCGCCGATCGAGTCACTCTCCGATAGATAACTGCAGCTTGTTTATCCGACATCAAGAATATAAATCACAAGTAACCAGCTACAAATACAGGCTATGCTGCCATTCACTAGAGCAATCGAGGCGGCAGTATAGCTTCTTTTCTCGTTCAGCAAAACCAGCTTGTGGCTTCAAACAACTTCATAACAAGCGACCGAGGTAATACCGGTAGTTTTTCTCCGTTGTTCTTACTTTTATAACTGCACCGAAAATCCAAATTCATAGTAATTTCGACGGCTGTCACTTAAAAATTCCTTTCCTTCACATTATCTGCCAGGTTTTTTAAGCTGTTCTGCTGTGTAAAATCCTAGAATCACGATGAGTTTTTAAAAAACTAATGTTCATCGCACAATGTTTTGATTTTTCATTCATGCAGTCTAGGCGAGCCCGGTTCGCGCGTTGACATTGTTGATAGACGTGTGACATGTCAATAGCGGAAGTCCCTTGTCTTTTCCGGTTTGTTCTAGTCGGGGCGATTCAACGAGATTTTGTGGGCGTTTTTAATAAAACAATTATTCCACTCGGGCTTGTTGGATATGAAATGATTATAGCCAACTCGGCGCTATGCGCCTCGTTGGCTATCTATCATCTCATATCCAACGCGCCCTCGTGGAATAATTGTTAAATATCAGGTGAAAATTTAAACTAATCAATATTACGGAAGTTTACAAATGTTGAATATTAAAAGGCTTTTTCCCAAGATTTTTGTTGGAGTATACTAATAATTATTACAAATAAATGCCTTAAGTGCTCTTTTAAAGGAGAAAGGTGAAGAAGCGTTGATGATGTTGGTGTTTAAGGTGTTGTAAAATTTAGGTCCTTGATAAAAAACGGAAAATTGTTTGGTTCGAGTACGACAGAAAGGCAGACGAAATTTACACGAGTTTCTTGTATTATACGAATGAATTTGACTTTGTAAGGTAAATTTACAATGAAATTTTAAAGGTAGAGTATGGTTTTGATAGGAGTACATGAATAAGCCTAGTTGTATTAAGTGTATATCATGAAATTTTAAGATACCAAGATTTTGAAAGATTGGATCAGTATGTGCATCGAAAGTGGTTTTAGCTATAGTTCTAATCACTCGTTTCTGTAAAATCTCAAGACGAATAAGGTTAGTTCTGTAAGTAGAGGCCCAAACTAAGTTGCAGTAAAAAAGGTATGGATAGATTAGAGAGAAATATAGTGTTCGTAAGGTTTTCGTGGATAAATAGAAACTGGATTTACGAATAATTCCTTTGCATTTAGAAACTTTATTGGCGACATGTGAGATTTCAGATTTCCAATTTAAATTTTCATCCATGATTACTCCCAAGAAAACTGTTTCTTTTACTTGATCAATTTTTTGATTATTAATTAAAAGTTGAATAGTTTGATTTGTACGCTTTTGGGATGGTTTAAATGCAATGAATTTGGTTTTTTTTCAAGTTTAATGAAAGCCTGTTAGCTCTAAACCATATTGACAACTTATTTAGCTCAGCGTTCAGTATATTAGTAAGGCAGTCTTTATCCTTGTGAGACACAAATACGTTTGTATCATCAGCAAATAATATCAGTTGTAATATTGTTGACATGTTGATTATATCGTTGATGTAGAGCAGAAAAAACAAAGGCCCTAGAATTGAAACTTGGGAAACGCCACACATGATATTAGCACGATACGAAACATAACCATTGTATTCTACAAATTGAAGTCTGTTGGAAAAATAGCTCTTAATCCATTTCAGAGCCAAGCCACGTATACCATAGTGTTCAAGTTTATCAAATAAGATGGAATGATTGACTGTATCGAAAGCTTTCGAGAGATCTAAAAAGACACCAACCGCTAATTCACCATGATCAATAGCAGATGAAATTTTTTCAAGCAAATCAATCAAGGCAAGCGTCGTAGTGGTTTTTGCTGAAGCCGAACTGGTTATCACAGAGAATATGTAAATTAGTTAAATAATCATACAAGTGATTATAGATGATTCTCTCTAGAAATTTTAAAAAGCTTGGTAGAACCAAGACAGGCCTATAGTTGGTGAATAGTGACTGGTCATCAGCTTTAAACAGTGGTACCGCACGAGCTATTTTCATTTGATCTGGTACAACACCATGAGTGATCAATGAATTTATAATGTGAGCCAGAGGTCCCGAAATTATTTGAATGGATTCCGCTTTCCCGGAAGCAAAAGATTGAGTAATGGTAATAATTTCATCCTCTGTTGTTGGGCTAAAAAAGATTGATTCTCAAAATGATCCAGATAGAAAATCTTTATGTGAAGAGGGAGGAGGCTGTATCTTCTTTGCGAGGTTGGGACCAATACTAGAGAAGTAGCTACAAAACCTATTTGCTACTTCCACTGGATCAGAAATCTCCTGACCGTCTGACTTAAATATTGTATTTAATTGAGGCCTTGGCTTTTTTCTATTTAAGACTTCGTTTAAAATTTTCCAGGTCGCTATTTGATTTAGCATCTTCCAATTTCTTTTCATAATATCGACGCTTAGCCAAACGCAAGGTGTGATTCAATTTGTTCTTGTATCTTTTGTAGAGTGAACAATTGTCGACTGTTGGAACTTGAAGATATTTTTTGTAAAGTTTATTCTTTGTTTTAATTGATTTAAGGTATCAGCCACCCTTCAGGACCGTCCGCGCGCAGATCGCTGTAGCGTTAGTTGTTTTTATAAAAACCCCTATAAACCATATATTTTTTAAAAGTTTAATAATTCCAGATTATGGATTTGAACTAACAAAAACGATTTCCTTAAATGTGTTTCGAAATTGGAACGCTTTGTGTAAAAGTACACGTCTCTATAAATCATGTTCCACTCCCGCCGGAAATAAACGGAAGAAAACAATTAACACCGCATTCGCTTCTCAACACGTTCCACTAAAAAACCGTGTCTCAGATTTTTGACAAGTGCGTTTGTTTTTCTTTTATTTGCAAATGAAGTTGGGGAAAGCAATTAGTCAACACTCCCTGTGGAAAAAAAGCTCTAGCTTTAAAACGAAAAGGAGTATTAAAATTCGCAGACACGGTTTTGTAGAAGAGATATATGGCATCACTCCGGCCAAATTTTAGCCAAATTGATTGAAAGGCTGCCGACTTGGAGTTCAAAACGTACGAGTCGATCGGCAAAATTTGCGTTCGGAGATAAAATAGAAAATACATTTTTGGCGGCATCCTACCTGGAATGAGATTATAACACCTAAATGTTTATTCTGATTGATATCAGAGAGGGATCAATTTTCTCTAACAATAGGACTTTGACAGGTAACATGTAACAGGAACAAACTTTTTATTGCTATCAACATCTTCAACAACAGTTTAATTCTCCGTTGGAAAACTTCCCCTCTTTTACACCACGAGAAGCACTGTTTAATTGTTTCTTGAGCAAAAGTTTTGCCTCTCCTTCGATCCTTTTTGTATGATCCGCCCAGGCGTTTTTGTTGATCGGCGCCAGGCCAAGCAAACTAAAAAGCTCTGAAGCCGCCGAATGTCCACCACCGATTGCTCGAAGGCCAAGAACTGAGGCCCGGTTTATTTCAAACGCTCTGCTCTTCTCGGAAGAATTAAAAACAGAATTTGTCTTGTGCGACGGACAGCTTTCATTCTCGCACTGGATTCTCCAGGTAGAACCAAGTCCATGCTACATTTTCCATGACTTGGACTCTTCCCTGGCAAAATAGACAAGATACAGATTCGTCCAGTTTCTCAAGCAGCTTTTCGCTCGATACGATAGCTCGACCGCTTATTGTTTTCCACGTTCCATCAGCAGACGGGGTCGATGAGCTTAATTGGCTTTCTTCATCTGGCTCTTCAAGCTGGATTTTGGAGCGGCTTGCACTCTCAGCAACTGCGGCGTTTTCGCTTTTCTGAATATCCAACTCCTCGAGCCACTTCTCTTGCTGATAAAATGAGCCTTTGTCGCTCTCTGCCAAGTTTGCGGCCCATTCTTTGGCAAACTCGCTCTTCGATTTCTTTTTCGCTCTCGGTTCGATGACGAAAACGGACACGACCTTTTCTTTTTTCACCGAAGCAAACGCTAAATATCCACGGAGCATACTAAAGGCTATAAACATTGCGAAGACAATTCGCACGTGTTGTGTCGAAGCACGCACTCGGTATCACGCTACTAGTTCACAGACAAGTTAATTGATATATGACACGGGTATGACAGATCTTGTCAACGATCAATTAAGATAATTAACGAGAAAAAATCTTTTACCCCCGATATCTTTCGACAGAAATAATATTTTCTTCTGATTTTTTTTTTAAAGAAGGTTCTCAAGCATATCTATTTGAAAACGTTGAAACCTCAAAAATGGAAAAATGGCAATTTTAAGGGTGGCTGATACCTGAGCAGAGCTTTCGTTTTTAACCACGGTTTTTTAAAGCGCCTCTGCTTTCTAGTTGCCTTCTTGAGAGGGAAACAATCGTTATAAATCTTTGTATACATTTCATGAAATCGTTTGTACGCAATATCTGGCTCATCACAAGTTTTAATCGAAGACCAATCAACAACTTCTAGTTTTTCAACAAAAGTAGGAATATTATTCGGATTCTTATCTCTAATAAAGAAGGGGTCTTGTCGACATCGATTTACCGACGTGTTAACGTTATCTGAATAAATTGAGAAGACGGGTAGATAGTTTCTCAATGGAGTCCACATTTTATGCAGGGCCTTATTACAAGAGCTCATTTTGAATAAAACAGGGTTATAAATATGAATATTGGAACTGCGAACGTTGCAAGTAGTAGACTTATCGTTCTAGAAAAAGAATTGTGAGGTAAAAACAAATGACAGTTACATGTCAACGTTCCGAGTAACTTCCATCCATTAAACCCCTTTGGATTTAATAACAATCAAAAATTAAAAAGTGTACATCTCCAAGTAAAATAAAAAGGTACGTAGAGTGTTACAACTGCCAAAGAAAGAAGACTACAGCTAAGGTGGTTTTAACTCCGATAATCTATAATCCTACTCTCAAGCTATATATATAGTTAAGCAAAATCCAGGAGAATTCTCAATGTAGTCGGGATAGCGTTTTTTTGCTTGTAGCTTATTCCTCTCACAAGGCAATCGGCAATTTAAAAAGTTGCAACAGTCAACACATTGACATACAGTAGAACCTCGATAACTCGAACTCCCGTTAACTCATACCATTTCCCTTGGATTTCACCCCACCTGTGTAAACTCGAACTCGGATAACTCGAATTCCTCGCTAACTCGAACTAAACTTCCTTTCAAGTTACACGGGAATTTACCCCGATAACTCGAATTCTGGTTCTTGTAACTCCACTCGGATGCCATTTCATTAGCTCTTCTTGTTTTATAATTGGTAAAACCAGTAAAATTTACACTACAGCAATTTGATTTTGATTGGTGCAACGAACAGATCACGTTTTATCATAAGATGCCCAATCATGTTACCATTTCTGGTGAAATACGAGTTAAATTTGCACTGTACTATACACTGGAGCGCTGGAAAATCAGTAACTGTTATATATTAAGATGGCAAATTTGACACTCAATCGGCCCTTGTAACTCGAACGCCCGCTTTCTCGAACGATTTTTCGTTTCCCTTCAGAGTTCGAGTTAACGGGGTTTTACTGTATTTGGTTGATAAAAAATTAATTTACTATTAATAATTCCGTTTTGGCAAAACCCTTGCTAAGACTTATTTGGTTATTTCTTAGCGGTACAACTCCTTGAAAGCCAAAAGGCATCGCGTTTTCTTCAAAAACTGAGGTTAAAGGAGAGCAAAGAGCACAAAATAAAAAAATTGATAGGCCTATTTTTCTTACTTTCAATGGGCATGAAGCACCCGTCGGAAAATTCACAAAAAGATACTATTTCCAATTTTTGATCTGAGTTAGTTTACCAATGAATATAATGTATCCAAGGTATCAAAAGTGTCAGAAGCTAACAAATACTGCAAGCTCTCGTGCCGAGAAACATCCTGGCCCGGTTTGTTTCTTTTTGTATTCTAGTTTGCATACTACTGAGCGGAGAATTGAATTAGTTAACAATTTTGTATTTTACGAAAAAAGAAGGGTAAATTATCTTCTTTGATAAGAAGGAAGTTTATTAGAAGATAAATAAAATAATCTTTCACATCTTTTTTAAATTAAAATTCAATAGTTTTGAAGTCAGATCTCACAATGTCAGTCCGACTCTTTCTAATTTTCCACAATCAGCTGCACAGTTATCTTTATGCAGTGTCGCCTATTTTCACCTGTATCTAACGAACCTGTGTGGGGGGAGTATTGACGCTTCTCGTTTTGTACCATTTACCTCTGCTTACGTTTAAATTTCAGAGGAGTCTGTTTGTCAAATTTGCTCCTGTCCAGTTTCATGGAAAGGCCAAGTTGTGAAATGCACTGGCAAAAATTTAACTCAACTACCGTCTAGTTTCCCTGCATCAACGAAAATACTGTGAGTATAAAGTTCAGATCAAACGGTCTTAACACTAAAATTTCCTGACAGGCGATGTGGTAACTGTTTGACACCACGTCTTATATTTGTGAGATGTTACGAGGAGTCGTTTAACCTTTGACGCTACATTCCTTTTCCCCTCAAAATTTTCAGGCTGTATAACCTGCTCTCTCATCTTTGTTGTACTCGTGCAGGCGCCGTGTAATCAAGTTTCTGTTATCATTAAAAAGTGATCATGTCATCGCGCCAGATGAGGGAATGTTGTGGCCATTTCAGTCTGAAATGAAAGTTGTAATCATGTTGTCACCGCAGCTAGTCGTGCATGGGCTGCTTTGGCTGGGTGTGTCAAAATGGAAAGTAGCTTGAACGTTAATGGATTTTTCTGGGTGTGAAACTGCCTCTCTTGAACCGTGTGTATAATCTTTTGTACTATAACCCTGTTTACTTAGACATTGCAGTCAAGCCAGGTTAAGCGTACCCCCCAAAAATCCATTAGTGAATTTATTATTCGAAAGTTGAATCCGTTGGTAGTTTAAGATTTCAGGTGTATCTCTGCATTCCTGTAGGCGTAATAAGCAGTGAATTCACACGCGAGGTCGTTATGAAATTTCTGGTTGCTCAGTTTTCCTGAATTTGATATGAATGCTGTCAAAGCTATTTTATACATTCAAAGATTTTCCATCTGACCATATACTGAGAAGTTGCAGTCAAAAATTCACTGCTGGTTATTACGCATGCGGCAATATATAATGCAAATTTAAATTTGATGATGGTCGTATCAACGACTAACGGATTCATTTTTTTAATTAATCGATTCATTGATGGAATGTAGGAGTTATGCCCTAACTCCGACTCTTCTCTGCAAAATTCCGATGTGAGTAATTCAGTTAGTTGGTCCCTGTACGAATTTCTCTCGGGGAAGTTAAAGAAGAAACTAATAGCCTTGCCGTTCTAAACTATAGAAACCATCTTGCCTTTAACAACAGAATAAAAGAGAATTCCAAAGCTTTTCTTTTTATTTGTAGATACTTAGACCAAAACAACCTGACTAGAATCTCAAGAGGAGCCTTCTTGAACTTGCGGAACCTAACCTACCTGTGAGCAATTCATTTGTTTCTCTATTCTGGTGAAGACGATTTAATATATTCAATATATTGATATGGCTATTTTGATCAAACGCATTCTTCACAGGAACCTTGGACTTAACAACATAAAATATGTTGAGAATGGAAGTTTCAAAAGTCTTAGCATCTTGGAAGACCTGTAAGTAACCGGGCAGGTGAAATGTATAATCATGGCATGGCCCTTAAGTAATACATCTCAGGGGCAGACGGGTTGATTTAAACCCGTTGCCTCCAGGGTAAAACCAATAGAGCTACCGTAGACCATTTAAACATGGAGTCTTTCTATTCTTAATACCCGCACAGGAAGTTTTCGACATTCTAGTGGTAGAGCGCGTGTCACAAATAAAATAGAAAACGTCCAGTGAACCTCAGCCTTCTCTTACTAACAAAACATTTGACCACTTCACCGCTCAGTCCAAAGCATGCCTATGACAGTCCGTCTACTTTTGAGTCAGAGTCAGTTATAATCCCAGTCCTCATTGACCAAACATACTTTACCACACCTGTCAATGAGACTAAAAGTGTTTCTTTTTTTTCGATAGGAAAAACTATATGCCACTAAGTTATCGACGTTGATTTTTGCCAATTTAAACAAATGACAACTAATGAGATTCCTAGGCAAGAATCAGTTTCTTTAAATCCCCTTTATTTCAATCAATCATCCTAGTGGCAATTGTGACAGTCATGGCGGCGATGATTTTCGCATGTATCCTTTATTGTGATGACAATCACTGATGATGGTTATGATTTAATAAATCTTTAGGTACCTTCACGATAATAGCATTGAAAGCCTTACTCCTGGAGTATTTGATGGCCTGGAATCTTTGACAGACTTGTATGTGTATTCTAATATAGTGCACTGGTAGTTAAGTGATGTTCGTTGTCACTGTAATTTTTCACCATTAAAGCACACAACAAGCAGAGTTGCTTGTCTGGATAAATTTGAACGATTATATTTTACTCCTCTTTGATAGATTCTACGACTATTTCTAAAATTTTCCCGGGGACATTCTGGGTCTGTGATACAAATTTGTCTTCATATTTAACATCTCATGGCAATTCTAAGTTATTAAACCAGCTGGTTTTCTAACTTAGACCGTGAACTGCCGAATCAAAGTCAATAGTTATCTACACCTTACAAACTCTTACTGGCGAACTCAACCAAAACTGACAAAAATAACTGGAGTAACCGGGCAAACCAACAATTTGATTAACAATAACGACCGTTATTACTATAACAAAAGAGGCATAGAAACCCACCACAAATATGAAAGAGTCTTCATAGCCAATAACATAACGGTTTAACTGACATACGACCAATAACCAATCAGGTCAATATAGTTGAGTATCATCAACTGAAGATGTGATAGCCTGAGAAAATTCCCCACATTTCTCGAAGCTACCACTGGTTTACGCGCGAAATGACGTTTTAGAAACGAACGCAGAAATTCCATACTGATGACGCGTCACTACCCAGATCTGGGTAGTGACGCGTAATCCTACCACATAGGTACCACCGGGATAACTTTTGATTTCGTATCACGTTTACATAATGACTAGGTCCTTTTATATCTCGTTATTTGAAGATATACTTCATGTTGTTAAAATAAACGTGATTCAAAATCGCAAACATTACGCATGCGCTACCCGTTCCAGTCTACCAGCAGACCGATTGTCGTTTCCCGTTTAGATGATACCGTTGCGAGATTTCGTACTGGAGTGAAATTCTCGCCCCGTTGCAGCAACCGGGGTGAACTCACGCCGGGGTGACTCGCGCCGGCATGACGTTTTGTGGTGGTATCATGTAAACAAATATAGAGCCATGAGAGGGAACCGGAGTGAACTAGCACCGGCACGAAAGTCGCCCCGGTGTCATGTAAACACCCCTAGCAAAAAGCTAATTTGTTTTGCGCGGAAGTGAATACCACCTATCCAAACGTAACGAGATGGAAGATGGCGGCAGTGAAACACAGATGCCAGATCAATATCAGAATAAGGTGGTCGATCGAAGGGAGCTTATGAAAAGTTGAACAGGCAATTGTTCTGGCCACAACGAAGCTCAGCGATTTAAGAATATGTCAAAAGAAATCATCAATAGTGGATGTTAGATGTTATGTTGTGCTTTATCTTCGCATACCCCATGGACAAGAAAATAAGCGTCGTACCGTTCCTGGCAGGATGCGGTACTTGATCGGAGGCGCTGTGTTTCCGATCAAAGGCGGCGCTCTTTCTAGAGACTACTGTATCTGTTTAGTTTCTAAAATAGCCGTATTTGTCTACAGGTTTTCTTTTTGTTAGTCCTCCACTGACTTTTATTACTTCCAAAACAGGATGCTTCAGAATAACAAGATTTCAGAGCTTCTTAATGGCACCTTCCGTGGCGTAAATTCTTTGGTTAAATTGTGAGTATTGTTGTGGAGTATTCTAGGAGTTATTTTTAAGACAGGTCTCTGTTATCTTTTAAGTTTAGTTTTTGTTTCATTAAGTCTTGTTTTTATCCACGTACTGTTTTCCTGTTTTGATCTTTTATTTTTACTTGTACTTGAATTCATGCTTAGCTCGCGAATTTGTTTATTGCCATATTAGGAATGTTATTCGCTTGGCATTGTCAGATGTTAGTTTTTAACAGGTGGTCGTGTTTGTGGTGTTAGAGCTGACCTTCGTTCTTTGGTACTTATCAGTTGCGACTGTGCGAAGGCTAGTCTATTCCCTAACAATAGCAAACCTGTTACAATGTTAGCGATAAGGTATACAATGGAAAATCTTCCGGTCAGCTAACCCAAACATGTCCAGCTTTGGCTATTAAAACCGCTACTATACTTGAACTAGTTAGACGTAAGAGTAAAGAGGAGAAGTAGAGTAAAAGTAGAGAAGAGAGAGAAGAATAAAAGCAAGATGTAAATCAGATTCCTGGTACCTCTTCGTGTAGCGAGCGAGTTGCTCGAACACGCCCCCACAGTATTATAATGTACATTTGTAATAGAGTTTTCCGATTTAGTGGAAACTCCTTTTGTTCGGAAATATGTTTTCTGTCTGTCAAAATTTCCTAGTTTAATGCCCTTGTGACGCTTGCTGAAATAAAGCCGGCATGTGGATTTCTTTCAAACCGTCGAAAGCATTTTGTTAAAAGATTTATAGCGTAAGATGTACATTTAATGTAAAATCATTGGACGTCTAGCGAATTAAACACGTTAGAAAATTATAACGTTTAACATCACTGGAATGCTAATTTCAACAACAAAAAAGGAGAAAAAGCGAGAGAGGCATTTTGATATAAGCCATCATCTGATTAAAAACCGTTTGTCCATAACGCCCTGGTCGATCGTGTGAAACAACTGAAAGGAGGTGCTTGCTTTGGTTTGTTTTCATTGTTCTGCTCCAGCTGTGCACTCGTATTGTTTACATAAAAATGGCGGCAGGGCATTTTTCATTTCCAATAAATCGGAAAACACTAATTGAAACACTTCTAACGCCATGTTTTCTGCTTAACATTTTTCATTAAAACTGCCTTACAGTTTTATTATACACAAATTGTGCGTTTTTAAGTTGTATAAATACCTTATGAAACAATTGTTACATTTGCTTCACTAGATTAAAACAGCACATAATTTGCGCGAAAAATTCAGAAAATTCATCCATTTTCCATGAGATGAATTCTTGGAATGGTTGATCTTCTGAGAAGATAACCATGTCACAGTCAGCGCCTAAAGAACTGAAGACTTTCCATTGCTCTTTGCTGAAAACAGTAGTTAAATGTACCAAACAAAAATACAAAAACAAAAACGATGGCCCCCTTTTTCGCTCGTATAATCTACGGTTTCGAGCCACACTATATCGCCTTGAGGTGCCAATGCATGAATTCTGATAAGAAAAAACGTTTCTTGTGCGAGCAAGACGTGAAAAAATGAGATAATATATACAACCTTTTGACCTGTTCCAGGCATTCAGATAATAGTGAGAGAAGCGAAAAGAAATAATATTGAGGGAATTGCATTGCTCCCTACAATCATAGCGCCTGGAACAGCTAAACTATTTCGTGCCTCGCTATCAAAGTACCTCATCCTTTGTATGCTGAACAAGAAAGCAATAGACAATACATACACTGTAAATATCGGCGGTAATCACTAAAACGTCTATTTTCGTTTACCGATTCCCTTTACAGATATCTCCAGTATAACAACATTACTTTCATACAAGAAGGATGTTTCGAAAATCTTCTGACACTACAAACTCTGTAAGTTACTAATATACAGTTAATGTCAGATCCCAAGGTTTCGTCTCGGGAAAACAAAACTAACTGGTTTCCCGAGGGACCTGACATTAAGTGTTTTGTTATATTTCTAGACTTTCACTTCAACAGCAACAAAAGAATAACCGGAGCGAACCAAAACAGTCGACTCGGTACTTATAACAACACAAATTTAATTCTCAAAACCACTGAATGAATGATTTACGAACAAAAGTACTTTCCTTATATTATCTGCATCTTTTTCCTCCACTAGCTGCTGTTTTTCGTCTGGGAACTTCTGGGATAATTTTAAAAATCGTTGCTTTTTAGCTTGAGGCTTCGTGTTTGTGTTGTTGTGTTCATTCACGAAAAAGAAAACTGGCAGGACCTGGCGGTGTATTTCCCGCCTTCTGTCACGCCACTTTCCACCATGCTTTGAAAACGTGCTACAATGTATCCCGAGCGGGATACATTTGATTTTAGTCAAGGCCACGTGACCAAGAATCAACTAATGGCAGTCCCTGTTTAGTTAAGTGAAAGTCTAGGAATATAACAAACTGTTTTACTTTCCCTAAAACAAGCAAAATACTAATTATTATAATATTAACAATCAAAAAAATTTAATCAGGCTTATAATATAAATTGTAACGAATATTATTTTTTGAAGATTAGCAAAAGTACTGTGAATAACACATAGCTTGAAGGAAAATTTCTCTTGGTACACATTAAATTAAATCGCAGCAAGTGTGCAGGTCTCTTGCTGGTTTCAGACCAACACCCGCCCCCCTTCACTTCTCTTCAATATTGCAGATTAATTTATTTTGGAAGATTCATAGAATAAACCGTTTAACAAGGAAAAAGTAGCCATGGAATCGAAGTTGACTGAGCTTACTTCCAGGCTTAATCAGACTACTTGCTTTTCTCAATTTTAAGAAAGATTAATTTTTCATGCGCCTTTTTGGCAAATGCTCTGGGTCGCTACTCTGGAGTTACGTTAATAGCTTTTCATTTACTTTTATTTGATTACCTAAATTCAGAAAGCTCCAAGAAAACCATTTGAAGAAAGTTTATTGGGGACTATTTCATGGATTGAATAACATGAAATACTTGTAAGTAGCAATAGGTTTGCAATAGAAAACATGTTATGTACCTAACAAACAGGGTATCACAACAGTTAGTTTCCTTACATAAGTAAGTCATTCAGCGTATTAGAATGATTTTATTTGACCCGAATAGTTGACGGACTTAATGCCAAATAGTTGGAAGTTAAAAAAAGGGAAAAAAACAACGTAATAATGCGTAACGCTCCACTGTCAAATTCCAGAGTTAAGTAAAATCACTCTTAAAGGCACTTAATCAATCATTTGTGAGGTAAAGGGTTGCGACGTTTCGACCGCGTACCGCAGGTCTCAATCAGGTGATAGTGTCGATTACTGAGTAGGACTATCTGTACCACAGTCACTGTATCTCGAACAACGCTCACGGTTAGTGGGTTTCGATCCAACGCATTGATGTCATTATTAGAGGAGGAAACTGTTCATTCAGTGTCCACTGTGGTAGTGATGACCTGTTGTGTTGTCTGATCGTAGGCATCTATGCTTTAGGGAATTGAGATTCCACTGTCCCTAGGCCTCTTGATGTTGTTAGAGTGAAGTCTTATGTGAATATCCTCTTTAACTCTACGAGAGTATCATACGTTGTGGTTCTCGGTGAGTAAACCAAACCTCGTCCCAAAGCGAATGATGCCGGTCTCAGAACAGACTGAAGCTTAAGTACGTGAAAGCTGTATATCCCTATCGTGCTCAGTTCATGCGTGCTCCGTCCCTTTTCTCCAGAGTATACTTTTCCGCCTTGGCAAGGAATCTTAAACACTACTCCATCCTGATGTGCTGGGCAACGACGAAGTGGTTTTCGGCTGTAGGTTCTTTATCGACTTTATCAGGTGCCTGATTTTAGATTTCGTAATGTTAGGTACAAACCCTACGGGTATCCGTTAGTGACAAGAACAGGGAATAAATGCTTCTTTTCCTCAGAGATCACTGATGGCTTAGTTATGATAGATTACGGTCAATCGTATGAGCACTTGACAACACATATGTGAGATTTTTATTTCACTCCTTTTTCTTTAGGGATCTTCATACTAACAGCATCCAAACTATAACACCTGGTGGATTTGAGAACCTGGAATATCTATCAGAATTGTAAGCTATTCGTATAAGCCCGTTTTATATGTTAGCCTAAATTCTACACTTTCTTTTAGCAATGGCTTTAAAGGGACTGTTAGAGGGCGAACGTCTGTCATGACAATCATCTTAAGAATGCACGCCATTAGTATGGCATGTAACGTATTACAAGACACCCAATCAGTTACAAGTCATTATTTCCCGTTTTCTTTGGGGATCTTCATAATAACAACGTCGTAAGTTGCACCAGGAGGATGCTATTCACAATTGCGAATGTTTATCTTTTTAGGGATCTTCGCGGAAACAACATCCAAAGCATAACACCTGGTGGATTTAAAGGCCTGAAGCATTTGGAAAAATTGTTAGCTATCTCTTAAATCCCCCTAAACTTAATTCCATTTTTACTCGCGTTCATCTATCCCGCTAACAGTGATTCCTCAGTTAAATTAGCCAAGAGGGGCGAGAGCACTTCGGGGAGGCGGCATAACAATTTACGTTACTTTGTATTACGCCGATTAATTTGGCCCCATGGCCCCAGGCAAACCCCGAGCATATATGGCCATCATTTTTGCCAAGGGAATGGGAAATTTGACCATTGCCTGGGTGGGGTGGGGAAATTGAACCAGGCGAAAATGTTAAGTTTAAAGTCTTTGGATCCCGGTCTGACAACGTGGTTTGATAGATGGAAGCTAATTTTATTCATTCTTTTACTCACCTTACGACCTTCTTCTGAGACATTTCTTAAAAAAAAATTAAAAGAAAAAGAACTTTTCACATAATTTAGCCATGGAAGAACAATTTAACCAAACATTCGATTGAAAACAAAACTTTCCATTTTTGAAGCATTTTTGTAGTTTTGTTTGTTTTTTAAACCACTCTTGGAGTGGATGTTAGCATTACACGAACATGGCCTAGGCACTGACAAATAACCAGGTACATCCTACGTTCCTTATAAAATTTATAATTTCAAACACCTTCTTCACTTTCGCGCTTTATGGTTTTCTCTTAAAATATTATTTTTTATTTAATTAGAATGCTAGACAACAACAAGATTTCAGAGCTCTTAAATGGAACATTTAGTGGTTTGGATCGTTTAAATTACCTGTAAGTATGAAAGAGCCTTCGAAAGTACTTATATAAATATCCTGGGGATTCCTTGACTCTTGAAGCTTTTGGTGAATCAGTTGTATTACAATGAAAACTTGCCATTACACTGCTCTAGGGACGTACGAAAATAGCCGTTTAACACAGATACTGAAATGTTAAGTGGGCGTGGAAAATTTTTCAGTCTAGAATAGCGTATCAACGCAGCAACAGCTCCTCTATCAAATTATTATGATGATCAAAAATAGTAGTTTTATTAAATAAGTTGATGACCAAGGTAAATAAATTTAAAAGCTATCTTCTCGGGAGTCAGAGCGAATCGGGTTTTTGGGATCTTTGTTTGAACGAAAGCTAAGAGCATTGAGATCAATAAGTATAAAACGTTGTGTCCGATTATGACAAATGTAAGGCCCAATTCTCTATCAAAACTGATTGTTTTTTCAAGGTTTTTTTCCAACCGATTTGGTTCCTAATATAACTTCGATGATCCCAACCCTTTTTTCCAGCCGCAGTTGGCATGTATATGATTTTTTTCATGATATTCTGTTTACATTATATGCAATAATCATCTTTTATAATATACTTTACATATTTAACTTACTTTTAATCCGTTGTCTTAGGTCTTTAATTAATAACAGAATTCAGCGCATTGCACCAGGAACATTTGAGGATTTAAAGGCCCTAAGATCTCTGTATGTGTAAGATAATATCTAGATTTAGCCAGGGCTAAAAGTGAACCTCTCGATAATTTTTATAGTTTGCTCAAACAAAATATAAAATCGTATAATGCTAAGCGGCGAAGGCAACGAGAACGGTAAAAAGAAACAATAGGTCTAATTAGCAAAAAAGCAACTTTGCACGTACAGCACACTTTTTTTACATTTCTTTGCTGTTGTTTTGCACGACTGTTACGTGAAACTTCCAGAAACTTCCTAGTTGCACGTTTTATGGAGGGAATGTCGGACGTGTTCTTGTTCACTCTTTTTTTCACTGTCGCTCATTTTCACCCTGGTGACCGCTAGCATCTCGCCGCTGCAAAATTTCATATTGTTCCTCCAACAGAAAATGTCTCCTTTTGTTTTTTCTCTCTCGCTCTAGCTCACTTTCTCGTTGAGCTTCGCTTGCCTGTCGCCCTGATTTCTCTTTGTCTCTGTCTTTCTCTTTCTCTATATTCCAAATTTGTGGACATGACAATTAATCTAAACTTAATACTTAAAAAAAAACACGGATACAGAAACATTTTCCGCTTTCCGTTCTCGTCTTTATTGACTCTTAAGTTGTGTTTGCTTCACAAGACGCGGGAGGCCATACGCTTTCCCGCCAAAATAACCTGACATTTGGCATCGGCTTACATGTAGTGGGTGTACGGACGGTCGTTCGTACGCTACGTCATAACCAAATTTTCTCGGATAGATAGTTGAGCAAATTTTCTTACCCATGGTACTCCACGGGCGCGCTTAGTGCACGAGAGCTCCACTAAAAATGATCAAACTTATATAATACATTGCATTTACGAGATACCATGTGTCTGTTATTTACTATAGGCAAGGTTTACTGGGCTGTTCAGTTTGCAAGGTCTCGCCTACTCTGTTTCCTCTCTAAGCGTTCGATCAATATAAGATTCTTGGAAACTGCTCACCTACCAATGAGGTTTAAACTCACAATGGTTCTTTACATTTTTTTACTTGTAAATTTTTGTTGACCATATATTCTTGTCCCTTGAAGGTCGCTAAATAAAAATAACATCACAGAAATACGCAGTCTTACGTTTAAAGGACTACGATATGTTAAAAAAATGTAAGTTGATAAGGATGTCTTATACACCTCCTTTATTTGTTCATTCTCTTAGAATTTCTCAGGTTTTAGCATGGCCTTAATCGTTGCTTTTGACTTTAAATGAAGACTGTGTGTCTGTTCAGTCACTCTTAAACTGAGGTTGTATCTTTTCACCAGACTTCTGGAGAACAACAACATTACGACTGTGGAACCAGGAGCCTTTCATAGCTTCAGTAAATCCAGGTTTTTTAATCACTTGTGAGTATTTAGTTTTCTTTTGTATAACTGTGAAAGGTTTTACCTTTTCATTCAACTAATTGATTAATACGGGCGATGAGCGTTGGTCATGTCTTTAGGAGTTTTGAGGGGATGCAAAAGAAAAGAGAAGGAAGGGTTCCGTTACTATAGCAGCCCTTATGGTAGCACTGAGGGCACATGTTGTAAACTGCGTTTTACGCAGTTTGGTTTTCTAGACAGCTCCAAAAAACCTGGTATTGCAGTAGTCTTTTTTTTTATCCGTCTGTCCTACGCAACACTATGGGACCCTCTTTAGTCAGGCTGACAATGGGTGATACATATCATATCGGGTTTGGAAATCTTAACTACTTTGGTAAATCTTGACTTATCCAGGATACCGCGCATGCTTTGCAAGTGGAAAGTGTTGAGTCGTGTCTCTTGTTTGGCATAGTCGACTCCCGATAACTCGAACCTTGTAGGGAAATTGAAAAAAGTTCGAGTTATCGAGAGTTTCAAGCAAAAAACCGAAAATGAGGCAATAAGCAAATGGATAAGGAGAGAATGCAAGTATCATGCACACTTAATGTAGTTGTTCTCCCAGGGCAGCAAGAGATATAGACTAATATTTTGCAGAACGAATAAAGCAACAAAGCTTGTTTAATATAAACGGATGGGCACTGAATTTGAACTGGAGTGACATAAAAGTAAAGACAAAGACTTAAAACTGTTATTTATAAATAAACTCAATGTTTCGGACTTCAGAGCACTGTTTTTTTGTACTTGTAACGCGCTTAAAACTTGGTTCGAGTTATCGAGAGTAAAATGATATAGAAATCATCTGAAGGGAAACAAAAATTACTTCGAGTTAGCGGAAGGTTCGAGTAATCGAGGGTGCGAGTTATCGAGGGTAAAATTACAGTAAAAGTATGAAGAGATTCCAAGGGAAATCGACTTTGGTTCGAGTTAGCGCGAGGATCGAGTTAGGGAGTGTTTGAGTTATCGGGAGTCAACTCTATTTAATCTACGTCTCGCTGTCGAGGAACCGTTTGGTGATATCACAGACGTTATTTGATGACATTTTTGTTTTCACTATCAGCTTAGGGTTTGCCAAATATAGGGAAAATGGTCTATCGGTGACTGCAGTTCCTAATGCCTGAAGGTCGTAACTACGTACTGCTTTGTGAGGCAAAGGTGTAGATGGTCTTGCTTAGTTCTTTAATCCTAGTTTCGGGGTCTGGCTCATCATGATCACCATATGGTCTGCAGACAGTCAATAGCGTGTAGGATCGAGTGGGGTTATTTCTCTTCCTCCAGATTTTTGAAAGGCTTGCTAAAAATGAGTCTGATATCGCGGCTATCATCCATGTTTCCTAAAGTCCAGCTATGTCCGCGTTCAGTTTCTCGAGCTCCTAGTTTTTTTACAGAGTTTTTAGAGTTGTTGTTATCCTAAAGGGTATTAGGAATGCCGGCGAGTTTTTGTTTTCTTCCAGTCTTCACTTTTTCTGAGTTCTTTTCTTACTTTGTGCGATGGTTACAGTAAGCTGCTCCTCATACACCTGAGGAAAATAAAGAAACTGACTGTGGTGGGAGAGCTCCTTACTGGCTGGGGGCTTCCAAGCCTAAGCAGATGATGGCTCTTCAGAGAGATCTGAGAATCTTTTGAATGCAGCACGTGGCGTCGAACTTTTCATTAATCGAGTGGTTGCTCGTAACCGGTTACTGCTACTCCCCACGTCTTTTCAACGCCGCCGTCGGTGAGGTGGGAGCTATGCTTTCCAGCTCAGTGATAACAAGGGCTTAGCAGTGTTGCATGAAGGAAAGGCTGTTGCCATGTAGCATGTACCCTCTCCGCTACGTCCTCAATGTACTGTATCACAAGACAGCCAGACTGAAACTAACCTCGTGGTTTAATATATCCCAAGATATTTAGGGTATTTTCATGATAGGATACGTGACATCTCCCCTTTTTAAAACAACAAAGAAGCTGCTGTGGTAAACTGTAAACAACTACATGCAAAATTTAAAAAAGCTTAATCATAGAAAGCAAATGAACCCATTGTCAACATCCTTAACTTGACAGTTCATAAAAGTTCACAGTTCAGGCATAGTCTTAGTCCCGACCTCAGCGATCACGATCCTTTGCTACTCCTGGTTTACAAGGTCTGCTTTGGATACCGGTTGGAGTAGTACTAGTGGCTTTCTAAAGTCATGAGGTCTGTGTTGCATCAGTCTATTTGTTCTTTGCTTGTGAAGCTCTCTTGCGGAGGAGACGACAATTCCTTTGGTAGAATTTACCATCTACCATTTTCCAAAGATCTTACTGTGTGATGCTTGCTTACAACAGTAGCTTGGGTCCATTCATTCTCATGATACATGAATTAAGGAGGTAACTCCTTGTTGCTTCGTTGGTCATAAGAAAATCTCTCTGTCCTGCTGAAAGCGCTGCTGAATTTCTTGTGATCCTTGGGTTTTAAGGAAATTGACCTTTGTTAGTAGGGACGTTTTTAACTTTAGACCCATGAGCGTCTCAGCAGGGGAAAGGCTTATACCATCCAAAAGAGTGTTTCTATTGTTCAGCAGTACCTTGGAAGGATCTTGTGCTGTCTTGAGAGGATTCTTGATGTTTTTAACTGCTCTTTCAACTTCCCCATTCGCTTCAATTTATCTTAAAGGTCAAATGAACCAAAAAATTGAAATATTTTCTTTTGTCGCTTTACCGTCACCAAACACTAAAAAGAACCATCCTAAGTGATATTTGGGTAAAGATTTTTCTTCCCAAGCCTTTATAGAAAGATAAAAGATCAAAATCCGAGCATTTCCGAGTACTTCACGAAAACGTTTCTGAAATGCCCGCGTGATAGACTGGAGACTACGTGACGTCAATGTTGGTCTTTCAGGGCGGAAAAACGTTCTGCGCAAGCTTCTGCGCAGCCCTCATCGCCTGCGTTTGTTTGTCTCGTTCTGTGAGAGTTCTGACTGAGACTGAATGAAATACACAAGGTGCGAACGTTTGCTCCTTCTAAAGGCTTTTTTTTTTGTTTTTGTTTTTGTTGTTGTTGTTGTTTTTTCGTCACTTGAAAATTACTTTGGATTCAGAACAACCAATGTTAGAGTAAAAACAGATCATTCCGTCAGTCTGCGGAGTAATAAAACGTTTTGAACATTTCAAAAGAGATTTGTACTTTTCTATAATTGTGCATTCGATTTATGAATTGATTTTGTGTCCAGTGCTTCGCCTTCTTTCGCCGGGCTGAATTAAACTGACCCGCTTGTATTCAGTTATTAGTAGTTACGGTTAGTTTTTTTACATGCCCAGATTCATTTACCATTCCAGAACCAGCTTTATCCTAGTCTTAATGTCAAAGAACCGTAATGCTAACGTTTGCGAGTCAACAAAATTGAGCGCTCAAAACTTCCTCGGAAATATAAGGCTAGCAAGCTTATTCGAGAAGAAGAGACTACTTCCATCACTTTTCTGTTGCTCAAGTAATAATAGTCAGAGTATTTTTTTTTCTTTTTTCATTTTTAATTACGTAGTTTTGTTTTCTCTCTGTACGCAAATTTTCCTTTTCACTCGCTGTGAAGTAGCTGAGAACGACAACTGCCGGCAGTGGCTTCAAAACAATTAACTCTTTGCCCGAAAACAATTGCTGGAGCTGGATTTGACTGAAGCGAGCAAAACAACCCTTATGTGCAATTTTTGTACTTTCTAATGATTCAGTTTGCTGAGTTTAATTTGCTTGAATGAAGACCCTCGCATGGACCAGTTTTTAAAAATAGCTAAATGGTGAATCATGGCTTGGGTGCGAAGCTTGCAACTGATCTTTTGCTTTTAAGATCTTTAGTTAGGTTATTTCGCACAGAAAATTCACTTCTTCATTGTCAGCAGGTATAAGAGCCTTAAGCCTTATTGTTTTTTGAGTGGAAATTTGTTGTTTTGCAACCTTATTGAAGGTTTTTTTAGTTCACTTAAGCTGAATTTTTTGTATGATGGAATTGTTCTTTGCTTGTCGCCTCTCTCTGCGAGCTTAAAGTGGCGTCTATGGTCCTTAAAGTGACCTCAGTCGGTAATTAAATCATATACATAAGTGGAGAGAAGTTTTTGCAATAATGCAACTTCAACTTTGTTTGAAGGAAATCTTACTTGGTTTTTGAGAAGTGTTATGTATGTTCAACTTGACAACACAAAGCAAACTTTATCTGCGCGAAACGATCAAGTTTAAAAAAACTGTAGTTGCTTTGAAACCGATTTTGGGGAAGATTTTGCTAGATAAAGATTAACTGTTTTTCTTCCCACATATCAACGCCAAAACTTCTACATGGAGGATTTTGTTTATATTTTAGTGTTCTGCGAAGCACAAGTGTCCGATCGAGCGTGGGTTTTAAAATATCAGCTCCAGTGCGACAAAGTTCAATGACTTCAAACACATTGTGGGCAAGCGTGAATTTCTTTGGGCAAATCACTATGCAAGGATGTTTTGTTTTTGTGTCCACAGTCGAGCTCCGGACCTTATATATCGAGAAACGTCTTTATATGAACACATTTTGTGAATAAATCTTGAAAAGAATTGGACCTACGCACGCAAATTTCCAGTACAGCGCAAGGAAATTAATGCCGTCGTTAAAGTCCGTTTTCAGTATGATGTATTTTCCGAGAGAATTAAATAATAAGGTTATAACCACAGCTGCAACTTTTGAAGACAAATTGCTTGTTCTTTCTAGGTTTATGGCCGCACAAGCCACCACAATGTCTGCGCCAAGTCGACTCGAAAAACACTGTTTTGAATTTCCTGCTTTTTTTCACCTGACCAACATTGACGTCACAAGCTGTTTTTACCGACAATTTTTTCTACCGCTCTACGAAGATAAGGGCCAAAAAATAACAATTTTTAATTGCGAATATCTCGGAGATGCTTGCTTCAATTGAGCTGAAACTTCATAGTATGTTTATTCGGTTCATATTAAACATATTTCACCAGAATTGAACTAAAATAAAAAATGTCGAATTTTTGGTTCATTTGACCTTTAAGGTGAGTTAAGTCGGATATGTCGGCGGGCACTTCGCACATGCTGATTTAAACTTAAAACCAATGCTTTGCATTGTAAATTGAAATGAGTCAAGTTAAAAATCAACAGAAGAAAAACCTTAAACTAAAGGTAGAGATTTCAGCGGTAAATAGTGAACTCCAGAAACTGAAATCGATCATCGAGCAACAACGACTTCAAGCGGACACCTCACAGGTAGGAGACGCTGCAACAAGATATGGAAACAGTATCCAAACGAGCGTTGATTTCTTGTGTGAGGACCACCATATAATGAAAAGCTTTCGGGCCGCGAGAATATCTCGAAACAACTTGACAATCTAAGGCATAAGCTTGAAGCGATTTCTACAGGAGTTGACAGTCTGGACGCCGCCATTGATGACTTACTTAAGTACGGCTTTCAGTATAACGTTAAAAGTGTTGGGCTTCCTGAAAGGAACGAGCATGAGTCTGCTGAAGCCACCACGCAGTTGCGTTTGAAACTTTTCTATGCTATCGGAGCCGATGGAGTTTTTGGTCTCTAACATTAAAAATATCTGGTCGACCTGGAAAGGTATTGATATTGGGAAATGCGAAGAAGAGCGGAAAAATCGAAACGAATTAAGTTCATTCGTCGAAACGAGCATTCATGTTCAAGATAATGAAGATAATTATTTGAATGTTATTCATTCATTAGGAATAAGTAATTTTTTATATATACCTCTAGTTGTAATGTTAGTCTATTTTCAAATAACAAAGTCCCTGCACGTGTAATTTACAGGTAACTAGCGAAAACGTATAGTTTTTCTGTCTATATATTATTGTATTTCTTTTCTTTTTTAAAAATATGTTATTTTATATCGCCTTGGTTTAAAGTTTTGTCCTGCCCTGATTAGCCTAATAGCTATTTGCGGGGCGTACAGTATTCTAAAACTTTATCGTTTTGTTAACAAATACGTTAAACGCTTGATGTGGTATAGACAAGACCACAGCTCTTGCTGAAATTAGTAAATACTGAACTAGCATACTGAGACCCATTGTAACCAATAAGCTCATCAGGTATGCTATGTCGAGCAAATTGACTCTTCAGATGACAGATTATATTGCTGCTGATTGAGTTGTCTAGCTTAACAACTTCAATCCACTTCCAATAGTAATCTACATACAGAAGGTAATGAACTCCATTACACTCAAACAAGTCACTTCCACCTTTCGAACATGGTCTGCCAGGGAAGTTTTGAATTATCATTGACTCTCTTGATTGAGTTCTCTGAAACTGGGCACATAAAGAACACTGAGGCACTTTATCTTCAATTTGGGACAACGTCTCTGGCCAAAATCGAATGTCGCTGGCGCGCTGCTTGCATTTCGCTTTATCTTAGTATGACTCCTGGATAGGCTTTTGTGTTTTGAATAATATCCCACCAACGTTTGATATTTCATCTCTGCACCAATACTCGCGGACAACTAATGGTAGCTCTTGTTAGTGACTGGGCCATCCATTTCGAAAAACTGTGCTTAAGGCTTGCGGGGCTGGATCGTCTGCACTAGCTTGCTGGAAGTCACTGTACCTTTCTTGTGAAATGGGAAGGTAGGCTGTAAGCTGCACTTCGTTTACTTCCAAATTTGGGCTGAGGCTTTCTTCACTCTCTTCCAAAAAAAGCTCTGCTCAAAGCATCAGCAACAGAGAGTTCAGATCCGGGTACATATTCCTCTTTTAATTCATAGCGCTACAATGTCAGCATCACCTTCTACAGCCTCAGAGATGGTTCATGTGAGGGCTTGTATAAGATGTATTGCAATGGCTTGCTGTCTACCTCAACTTCTGTTGTTCCTCCTTAGACATACTGACGAAATTTCTGCACTCCATACACAACCGAAAAGGTTTGCTGTTTCAATTTGTGCTTACTGCTGTCGGGTTTGTGTGAAGGCTCATGAAGCATAGGGCAGGTGCTTCTCATCTTGCAAAATGATTGTCCCTAACATTTGGAACTTGCACCTACAGAGATGCATAATTGTTTTCCTGGATCATATTAACAAAGTATTGGTGTTGAGGAGGCCATCTGCTCGAGCGTCTGAAAGCTTTCTTCTTGCTTGCCTTCTACATCTGGGAATAGCTCTGACATACGGTTCTGACACACCTCGAGAGCTGATTTTATTCCAAATGGTAACCTTGTGAACCGGTATCTTCCGAATGGCGTATTGTATGTGCAAAACGTTGGGCTAGCTTCATCTGAGTTCACTTGCCAATATCCAGAAGTGGTGTCAAGGACCGAAAACACTTTTGTTTGAGGCATACCAGTAACAACTTTTTCTACAGTAGTCACTGGAAAGTGTTCCCTTCTAATTGCTTTTTTAAATCTCTCGTTTCAATGTAGATGCGAATCTTGTAAGGCACTTTTACGGCCGCTACCATACTATCCATCCAGTCAGTAGGCTCTTTCTGCTTTACTACTAGTAGTCAAGCTCTTCTTTGATTTTTTTTCTTTGAGCCAAACAGGCACATTTCTTGGTAGATGCTTGATTCAACTTTGATTGTGTGTTAACCTGGAAGGTAACCTAGGCTTCTGAATATTGCTCATAGATGATTTGAGACATTCCCAGTGGAAACTTTGAGAGGTTCTCTTGCTGATATAGGTGTACTCGGGCAAGAAGACCAATGTCTGTGCAGGTTTGGGGAAGAAATACTGTAGGAGCCTCCATTTCAACTACGTTACGTGGACATTTTCATACAACATCATAACTCTGCACTCACAAGGTAATGTCACTACTCCTTTAGTAGGAATTGATAGCCTGAGAATGTTTTAAGTTTCACTTGAGTCGTCTCATAGGACTAGCGAGAAGCAAAATCTTGCATATAACGTTGGAAGACATGAAATTGACTTTAGCACCAATATCTAGTTGGACCTTTACAACTTTGCCTTCAATCTTAAGGTCTTCACACCATTCATTTGTGTCTATATCATTAACTGGGGTGGTTCATCCGACAAAAAAATTCATCATCACTACATTCATCTAGACAGTTCACTTATTCTTATCTGGGTTTTTTGACAGGCAAACGATGGCAAAATGATTGAACTTGTAGCATTTTGAACATGTCTTTCCTTGAGCTGGGCATTTGCCTTTGTCACGTTGATAGCCACATCTGCCACAATCTTTTCCAGAGCGGGTTTTTTGTTCCTTGCCTTTACACTATTTATGCTTAGATTTTCTTCTGCCATGGTTTGCAACTGTGCCTGCGATATTTCTTCAGTTTGGGCAATAGAAATGGCTTTTTATAGGTTCAGGTCTGAGCCTTCGTTAATGAGTTTTTTTCTTTGAAGAATGGCAGCTCATCACAACTCGGTCTCGAGCCATTTCATCGGGGTCAGCATAACCATAAGCTGTTCAAAGGAATCACCGCGTTGTTGCACTCTCAAATGAAATTTACATGTGGCAAACACCTTGTTCGATCTGTGCGTCACTTAGGATTCAAATCTTGTGTATTGCGAATGTGTTCCACACGGTTGGCAGATCGTTTCTCGTCCAATCCATTTTTGGAACAAAATTTCATTCAATGTCGTCTCCTCAGGTCTGACGGAGGTTTTTGCATATCACTGTTGTAGCTCAGCTCCGTGTTTCCTTTGTCGTTTGGAGAAATTCTTTATATTTCAGAACACCATGTTATGTACTGTATCACACGACAGCCAAATTGAATCCTGTCCCAGCATGCTTAGGGTACTTTCATGATATTCATGATAGCAAATATGACAAGGTACAAACGCCTTTGTAGGAGTTACCACTAGTAGGGTGTAACTTATCAAGGCAATGATGTAAAGGTAAAAACTTTAAAAAAAGGTTTCTTGCAACTTTTACTTCAACTACTACTACTACTACTACTACTACTACTACTGGAATATATTAGCTATCACTACTACTTTGGTAATATATAGATTTAGCCAGGGCTAAAAGCGAAGCTCTCATTAATAAATTTATAAATTTACTTTGCAAAATCTTGCCAACAACCTGGGTGCGTGTAAACCAACCTTTTATACTTTTTATACATCACATCTGGGGTAAAACAGTACTATGAGGCGCTGTTTTTATCATACATATCTCAGACAAAATGCAGTATTTCTCAATTTTTCAAGACAAATTGCACTCATTCAATATTCAGAACCATTTGATCATTTGACAGCTGTCAATTGATCACAACATTGATGTGCAATCAGTTTTCTCCTGGGCTCCCTGGGCTCCCTGGGCTCCCAAAATAGCTAGAAAGTGTGAGAGTAAACATTGGCATGCCTGCAGTACGGACTGATGGCAGGTCGGTGTACGGTAACGTGATTACCAAATTTTCGGGGATGGGTAGATTTACTTACCCATGGTACTCCGCTGGCGCGCACGAGGGTTCCGCTACAAAGAAGTCCTCGGGCCGTCGACTTCACTGTGTCCACAAATAGACCATAACTATTCAGGTATGCATCCGTTTTGCCAAGTCCTGTTCTCCAGCATGAAGTCACGAGACACGTACCTCTAGAAGTAAAACGCGAACTCTCTAACCAGAAATGTCCAGGTTTAGTGCAATAGTCCCAGACAGAATCCATGAACATTATGGTTCAATATCTTTTGTTAAGGATAAAAATGGAAAGTTGATTATAAAAGTTCAAATCACAATAAAATAGAATTTAAAAATGCACCGCTCTATGCCAATACGTGACGATCACATTTATTGTTTATTTTTTTATACTTTCCTTTCTTTTTCAATTAAATGTAGGTCGATTGCGAACAACAAGTTGGAGATTATTAAAAATAAGACTTTCTCTGGCCTTAACTATCTATACGAACTGTAAGTGGTGTTTATATATATTTTTTATTGCAATTTCTTTATATTTTTTATTTGAAGAGTAGTACTACTGCTTGTATATATTAGTTACATTGATCTGTAGTGTGAAACGTTTGGCCACTCCTTAAGTAGCAGAAGCTAGTAGTCGCTGTTGTGCTCAGGCTAGCGTTCATCGCTCTGTGCAATGAAATCCTTAACTGAGATCCTTTTTAGTCAAATTTGTAAAGGCAAGTTTATTGGAAATAGATTTTACTTTCCTTTGTTTCAAAATCATTTTCATACGCTACCATACAAACAACGAAAGGCGGTAGATTTCAATCGAGGAAAAAAATTTTAAAAAAAATCAGTAAAATAACCATACTTACTCAAAACCATAAGCAAGCAATACAAGTGAATAAATTGTCCAAATCAGACATGACCCAAACCTTAAAGATACCGCATGTAAAGTTGACTACCCAGCATATTATCTTCACAGTTACATGGATAACAACGACATTCACCGCATCGAGGCTACCGGATTCTACCGAATGAGAAAACTCAGATACTTGTAAGCTATGTTTAAACAAATGGACACGTAAATCGACCACAGTTTACCTGATCAGTATATGCAGGTCCTCAATACTTCTGATTAGCTAGCTTGGAGGAGATAAGCAACCTTCCCTATTCAAAAGAGGAACCAGATGCCTCATTGTTGTTGTTTTCTTATTTCTTTGTACCCATGTTCTTTTCCTTGTCACTAGCGTGACGTTGTTTCCCTTTTTTGTCGTATTCATTATGAAGGCATTGTGGCAGAGTGGTCAGTGCGTCGGACTAGCAATCCGGCGGTCCCGTGTTCGAGTCCCACTCTAGTCGCTTGCTGGATTTGTTCTAGGTCGTTCCGAGTACACATCCTTAGCCATGTTTGTAAATAACTAACTACTTGCCTCCTACCAGTTGGTCTTTCAATACTGTTAGGTTCTATTTGAATTATTCGTTCATAATTATTTACAATAGAAAAATACGCTGAATGTACTTCCCACTATACCAAGCGAAATGAAACAGTCATGGAGATAACAAACTCAAGGTTTAAACAGCAGTTTGACGTGGTTGTTAGAGCTTCCCCCTCCGAATAACTCCAAAATATTACTAACCGTGAAACCTTCATGTGGCAGTCTCTTTCGGAGGCAAATTTAAAAAAATTCTTGGGAGAAAAAGTTTCAATCTGACCAAACCATATTTCAATACTTTTTTGTCAACCACCTCGCGCTTTTGTTAGTCACACCTATGGAAAGGTTGTTTTTTTTTTTATCTGGTCGTAAATTAAATTTCCATGGATGAAAGCAACATAGAATGACATAGAATTTGCTCATTGTGTTATTTAATTAGTTATAATTAATCGTTAGATATTTAAGAGGTAACCGATTGCGATGCATCGCTTATGGAACATTCTACTACACAAAGAATCTTTACAAACTGTAAGTACCAAAATGTATACCTGTTGTGATAGATGAAAAAAAAATTAATCAGTTTACTTTATCTCCTCTATCTCTACCTCAGCTTTCTATAAGCTCCTCATACAAGCTTCAAGGGGTATCTTACTGAAGTAAAATATAGCAGATACGTTAAAATAATTGTAAAGATAAATTTCTCTCTAACTAAAACAGATGAGACAGTTCGATGAGCGTTCATGCTCATTTCATTAACCCACTCCTAGCTCCGTGTCGTTTGGTATTCGATGGGTCGTTGGTTTATATTACATGAAGTGGAAATAGTTACAGAGAGCCTCTCGTCCACACCACAGTTAGATGTGCATTAAAATGTTAAACCCAGTAGACAGTTTGTCAAGAGAATTGTAAATTGTAAATTGTAAATATCTTATTATCCACTCCCCTCAGGGCTTTTCAGGGATAATTTACAACACTAGTTGGGGAACTTTGCTAGACTGCTTAGGTGCAGTTTACAAGTAATGAAAGAACGAGTAATGATGCTCCCATACGTGAGTGTGGAAGTGAGATAAACCACAATACCGGGCACTACGTACCCTATTCTTCACGAAGAGTGTGTGGGCTCCTTTAACGTCCCACAGATTTATTTCATGTGCAAGGGCTTGTGAGACGGGGCCTACGGTTTATCGTTCTTATCGGAGAAGACTAGAAAGTCTAACCGTTTGCATATGTTATTACAAAGGCAGCACTTTCTCCTCAGGTATTTAAAGACTCTGAGTGTCGGTCCGCCCGGGGTTTGAACCCGCGACCTCCCGCTCAGCAGACCGGCGCTCATCCCATTGAGCTAACCGGGCGGCGGTCGAAGTGTGTAGGCGCGGCGATGTTACATATTTTCCCTGATGAAGGCAGCATTGCCGAAACGTCGGAGGTTTATTTGCAATTATCAGCGTTTAACTTACCACCTTCCCACTTTTAACACACACAAACGCTACGAAGGAGCCCCCTTTATTTGCGGCAATGTTACAGTCAAGAAGTAATGGACTGATGTAAATGCATTGACAGACAAATAAATAAATAATGCACGGAGTGTGCGGAATATTATTAATTGCATTGAATCTCTCTCTACCAGCCCTTAAGGCAGGTGAAGTTTTAATTATTTCAACCTAAATTTATCCAAAAAAATATTTTTCCCTTAGAGACTTATCTAGGAACAACATATCAAGTCTTACTGATGGAGTGTTTGCAACA
This sequence comes from Porites lobata, assembly GCA_942486035.1. NCBI lineage: Eukaryota > Metazoa > Cnidaria > Anthozoa > Scleractinia > Poritidae > Porites > Porites lobata. The sequence continues at coordinate 1,604,127 of CALNXK010000053.1, read as the reverse complement.
CTGAAATATCTTGGAGACTTGTAAGTAATGATTTAAAGGTTAACTTTTCCTTGTCATTCCAACAACTTCTTTCACAAAAGAAACGCGAGTGCATATTCTCACTTTTAAAATTTTGGAAACAATATAGAGAAACTGAAAAGCACAAAGTATTTTCCCACACAAGGAGACGACTCTCTGTTATGGAGCAAAGTCAGTCTTAAAACAACTGCTGATTTCCCCTCAACGTTAAGTCGGAGCTAGTGTCAGTAAGACAATTTACCACAAGATCCTTTAAGGTTGCGTGTTACAGCACAATAGTGACAATAGTGCCAGGAAAATGTCAGATTAAGGGATCAAAACGCAATGGGCACAGTTCTTTCTTTTATATTTTCTACAGGAATCTCAGTAAAAATGCTCTTAGGCACATCAGGACTGGAACGTTTAGAGGCTTATCTCGGTTAGAATACTTGTAAGTATAGCTGTAAAACATCCGCTTTTACGAAATTTGGATGCATGACCAACCAAATTTTCTCTGTGAAAACGACTTCTCCCTTATTCTAGTCAAGCTATCAAGAATCGTGAAAAAAATGACATCACGGATAAAATACGCTTTTTATCTTTGTCAAACATGTTGATAAACCTGCATGTTTGTGCCTTTGAATCTTGTAGAAAAGGCGCTATATAAATGGATTATTATTATTATGTCAAGATTTATAAATAGCTCCATTGTGAGATTTGCTCTGTGCTGTAAGATTCTAAAGTATAAATAAGGACGCTACCTAATCAAAGAACAGTGTCAGATTGCTTTTTTATCATTTTTTCCACAACAGGCATTTGGACTTTAATGGTATAAAGGCAATTGACCCGAGGTCTTTTTCCTCCTCAAGCTTGCTGTATTTTTTGTAAGAACAAAACCTTATATTCTTGTATTTGGTATTTGCTAATTTTTTTACTTTTTCAACTTTGTTATCATTCTTAGCATTATTAAAAATATATACGGCTTGAATTAAGTACTGTTTAAAAAGCGAGCAGGAGTGTATTATCAGGTTTACAAACTCGAGGCGAAGCCGAGAGTTTTTACACCTGATAATACACTACTGCCACTTTCAGTAATTGCGGATCAACGAGTAACAACTTTCAATAGTTCAGGATCAGCCTCGATACATACATGTAGATGTTATTGTAATATACTAATGTGAATACCTTGTTTGTCCAAATAAGGATTTTCTTAAAGCTGTTTTATTTCTTATAGATTATTTTTTTCCAAAGTTAAATTCTCATATTAACAAATATAACTGATCATTCTTTTGCTTATCTAGAAACTTGGACGGGAACCAGCTTACAAGAATCAATAATACAAACTTCCTTGGTCTTAAAGACCTACATCAATTGTAAGTCAGGTTAACTTGAAGTGAAGCCCGGAAAATTGCGTCTGGGGAAGAATTAAATTTGAAGTTCATTAATATTGAGATCACCGTTCGTTTCAATATCGCGTTCTTCAGCTGAACAGTTTGAAGCAGGGGCCCCCATAGCCTTGGTCTAAACAGCCTTTCTTGTAGCGAGGGCTACAATTTTATTTTTTCACTGTTGTGTTTTTCTTTGTAAATACTTTTAATATAAACTTTGGTGTATATCATTTGTTCCTTAAATGATTTTAGGTCTATGTGTGTATAATTGATCTCGTTCTTTTCCGACAGGAATTTGCAAAATAATTATATTCGAGAAATAGGTAAAGACTCTTTCAAACAAATGAAGGATCTGACCTATCTGTAAGTTGAAAATTTATAGTTTTAATGTTTAATGACATGGTGTGGATAATCTTTGAAACAATTGAGATAACATACTTATCCATTGCTTCAATAAAAATCTGTTATGCTTTAAGACATATTCAAAAAATATTAACAATTCATAAAGAAAAAGCGAAAGAAATCAATGTTTAATAAGGGTCTTTATATCTGATAAAGAAACTTCACGTCCAGCTTTTTAGACCAAAATCACCCAAGTTCTAAATATTAGTGCAAGAATGATTCGATATATATCTGAAATTTGGAAGCCGTTCAAAAAAATCGCAGTCGTGTATTTTTAGGTGTAAAAGCTATCAGTTTTGCCTCGAGTTTTTAAATTTGATGATACACTTCTGCTCGTTCTTTAAACAGTACTTCATCCTTGATGCTTTTTAGCGAATTATATATTACACAATTATGCCATTACATTAATACTAGTAAAGTAAAGTCAGAAATTGCTTGTCAATTTTGAATAAATCAAACTCATATTTAAATTTTATCATTTTTAAGAGAAAACTCAAGCAATCATGTCTAAAAAAACGGAATAAAAAGTAAATATTTGGTTTATGTTGGAGGTGTTCTAGGGCGCTTTTGCTGGTTTGCAGGCACTACACTGACAAAATAATAGAAAAATGACATTAAACCACCAAACACCCAAACGGCAAGAGGCAACCAGCTACCTATTCACTATCATGATCAATAATATGAATTCCAGACTACTGAGAAGCAATCTTATATGCGATAAACACGTTACTGTCTATATAGAAACGCAATAGTGTATTAGCTCTCTGGGCTAGCACCCATGCTTAAAACGAGGGTAGAGGAAAATAATGGGCGAGGTTTATATGCAATTTTTAAAGCGGTATTCGTTCTTATTTTCTGGTTCCCTTTGGAGCGTTACAACTAGTGGCATCGATGGGATCCACGCCTCGTGAAGACGAAATGTTGGTATTAGTGCATTAGTTTGAAGTATGAAACATTTATTATTATTATTATTTTATTAACATGGAAAAAAATTTTAAACAGCAAACGCGTCTTTTCTGAAGCACGCTCAGAACGTTAAGTACTAATTGTGCAAACAAAACAGTCAGAAGAGGAAAACTGTTTGAAACATCGACATAAAGTTAGAAGAAGAAATAATATGGTCACACATATACCATAATACAAGCAAAGAAGACAGAATGTAGCCCTCGTGAATGATAGAGAGATCAGAAAAGAGTGTCACCAAAGATTCTGGCTAGTTTTGAAGAGTGAGCATAATGCCACCAAAAGAGTAAACGCATGCAATTAACACCCTTGATGTTCCTGTAGCGCGGGCCTTATAACTTCAACATTGAAACAGTTTGTCACCTATTTGACAACCAAGGAAAGGTTTACCACAAAACAAAGCGGCAACAAAAAATGGTTCTCTACTGAGACATCTTTAATTCACACAACTGATGCATTTCTCAAAGGAATTGATGATAAGAAATTGATTGCCTGCATGCTTTTAGATATGAGTAAAGCGTTCGACAGCGTTGAATACCAAATATTGTTACGTAAAATACAAAGCATCGGCGCCTCAACCAGCGCGCTAAATGGTTTAACAGCTACATTACAAATAGATATCAAGTTGTACGAATTCATATTTCCGTTTCTGATCCTCTTCCAGTTGAATGTGGCGTTCCTCAAGGTAGTATTCTAGGCCCCCTAAGTTAAGTTTAAAACATGGTAATTAGTGATTAGCTAACATTGTAATTAGTATTAGATTTAGTGTTGTAATTATTTATAATAAATAATGTAATATAATCATTGTTCCTGAAAAGCCCCTTTGGGGAGGTAACAATCAAGTATGTATGTATGTAACATTACGTTCGCTTGAACACCCTCAACAGACAGCACTTCATATTTCTTTAGTCTAAGATTAAGACGCCACTCGAACTGACATAAGCAGGGAAAAAGTTTTCCTTTCATGTAAAAAATTTAAACATTGATTCAACCAATTTTAACCTACAGCAGTTTGGGTTGCTTTGGTGATATCCGATTTTAAGTTAAGGGATGGCTCCGGAATTGAAAAAACATTAAAGTTTCTGTAAACGCTATTCAGAAGTACTTAACAAGTCATCCAAGCCGTAACTGCCCCTTCTTGACTTAATTGTCTATCAGGATTGTCATCCACGTAACAGTGAACGTTTGTTAGATGTGCATTTGCGATCTCAAACAGCTACTGGGGAAAGTAACGAAAAGCAGGTGCCCAAGCCAGGAACCTTAATTGAGGAACACCGACCCGAAAAGGAATACTATCAGAGAGAGTGTCTTTGACGTAGACACCTTGGCTCTTATTCAAGCATGCTTAACGTTTTCCGATACTTCGGATCTTGGTTGAAAAATCACGATCAAAACACTGTGATCGACGGTTAGGTGCTTAAATCTATAAGAAATAGAAACTACCGATTCTGTTAGTGATGTATATGTACTGCAAGTGAATCGAAAGAGATAAACCACAGCCACTGGACGAAGTGTTGCTTACTGCTTTCTTGCATTGTTTTTTTTTTTTTTTTACTGTGACCCTACTGTCATCCATGCAAGAAGAAATTTTACCAAAGTAACTCAGCAAATTTCACCTTGCGAAACAGGAAGCGCAAATAATGTGCCGAAGTACATAAATGTTGAAGTGCATGGGGAAAACAACTAACAATGTGCTACCTCGATCATAGACTCTACAAGTCGGAGAACCGACATTGCAGGCAAAAAGAACTTTTTAGATAGCATTAAGCACTCGGAATGCATGATGACAGTGCCGTACTTTTGGTTGCAAGAAATTCAGTGAAGATTTCCCATCCTCTCGGGAGCAAGACGTCTGGACGTTTCTAAGGGGCAAAAATCCATAGCAATGAAAATTCTTCAAGGCTCTGACATAGATTAAACATGACTTTAAAGGCCACAAAATGTAAGATTTTCCCTCAGGGTTATAAAGAAATATGGTAGATGGTAGTATCATTGGGACGCTTAGAACAGCGATGTATAAGCGCTACATAAATTCCATTATTATTCCATTATTATTTGACTGTGGGACTGGCAAGGAATTCAGGACGTTCTGATCGGTTCTGTGGCACTTGATGATGAACAGAATCTTATACTCTGCATAGGTGTATTACCCCATGTGGACGCGTCCTGGGATGTCTGTCCCTGTATTTGTATTTATTTATTTGCCACACGATTACAATAATTACAAAGAAATGCCAAAAAAATGTAGGAAGAAATGGAGAGGAGGCCTAAAGGAAACTATAGAGCTTATGTTAATTAGGCCTCCTCAATAAAAATTTTTCGAAGATGGCATAAAAATTACGGCGACGGATACAAAATAATATCAGGTGGAAAATGAAACTAATCAATATTACGGAAGTTTACAAATAATGTTGAATATTAAAAGGCTTTTTCGCAAGATTTCTGTTGGAGTATACTAATAATTATTACAAATAAATGCCTTAAGTGCCTTTTAAAGGAAAAAGGTGAGGAAGCGTTGATGATGTTGGTGTTTAAGGTGTTGTAAAATTTAGGTCCTTGATAAAAAACGGAAAATTGTTTGGTTCGAGTACGACAGAAAGGCAGACGAAATTTACACGAGTTTCTTGTATTATACAAATGAATTTGACTTTGTAGGGTAAATTTACAATGAAGTATGGTTCGCCGTTCTGTGGTTATTGATGCCAATTCTGACGTTTTTTGGAAGATTAGCGGCCTCCTCATTGCTTTCAGAGTGAGAGATACGCATTAAAAAGCAACAGTTCCTGCTTAAACGATAAGAAAGCATAAATGCATTGCAAGAAATTCTGGTCACTGTGACAGGAACATCAACCCCAACTCGAATCCTTAACCGATATAAGGAGCCCGAAGTCCTGCATTCAACACATCCTTGGCAATAACCAAGCTTGTGTAGCATCATGGAAGAATATCTGACGGAGGATGAGGGTGGATTGGATAGTGCCTGCTTCGCAAGCCGAACGGATAGGAAATGGGGTGAAGGATAAATTCCCCCTAAAAGGTACAGCGTACTTCCTGGATTGTCCGTTAGGTGCTCATTGATTCTCAACCCTAGAAATGGCATACGATTACTGACAAGTGGGCATGGGCCCGACAACCAAACAGCGCAGTATTTGGCACAAACAGTGAACTGTGCCAATGAGACCGCGTGCCATTTGACTCACAAGGGCTTACCAGGAACATTCGAACGATTAATTTCTTGGATTTTTAGGAGTTATTATACAAGATTTTTGGGGGGCCATTTGGATTACAGAAAAGACCCACCTATAAGAACCTAGTGATTTAAGAACACATAGACTGAAATTTGGCCCTTAAATACCCAGAAATATAAGATCCTGCTCAACCTGGCAAAGAAAAATAGGTTCTTATAAAAAAAATCCCTCCTATTAAAATTCTGGATTTCAATTTTTGAGAAACCTCTAACAAAACGTTATTGTGTAAGCTTATATGTTTTCTTTATTCTCATTGCAAGCATTTTTGTTGTTGAAAATACAAGTGCTTAACCATAATGTATTGGTAGTACAATACTTCTGTCAAGGTAGTACTACGAGAACATGTTAAAAAAATTATCAACATGGGCGGATTAAGCGATGGGCCTCGGCGCCTCGGCTCCCGCTTTTCCTGTGCAATTTTGTATTGTTTTCATAGCATTCCGTCTCAGAAAAATGAAAAGTATCTAGAATAGAGCTGTTTAGTGGGCCGGCCACCCCTTTCTGAATTTTCTGGATCTGCCCCGGATCAGCCTAAATTGTGAAAAGCTACCCTTAAATATATGAACGTGTCCAGCCTGACCTCGAAAATTCTAGGTTCTTATATGTGGGTCCTTACCGTATGTTATCGCGTGCAGTCCGAGGATTTGCAAATTCATGTGGCATGGCCACTTCAAAATGTAAGACAGACTACCGTTTGAATAACATCACAGCCGAGGCAATATCTTCCGCTGAAGCGAATGAAATTATCTTATGAGATCTTAACTTAGGACCAGTTTACTTATAAGAACCACTTAAGGAAAATACAGGTAAAAATAATGAAGTTGTAAAATTTTGTTTAAAAGAAGAGCCAAGCCACAACTGAATTAATTAAGAATTTTGACGGTGGAGAACGTTTTTATGGCTTTCATGATTTAACATTTACATTCTCATTTAAACAGTTAATGAGATGTTTCATTATACACGTCATCCATGGATACAGCACAAGATACGCAACTTACCGGAATCTCTATTAGTCTTGCGTAGGAATTAATGTAGAAAAACAATCAATCTCTTTGACCACTATAGGTAAATGAAAAGATAGACTCGAATCATTTCTAATTTCAAATTACTGACACATTATCTGCTGTCTGAACAACAGAAGTAAACCAATTTGTACGCCACTCAATGGTTTGTTCGTTACTTAACAGTTAATTGAGCTTCCTAGCCCGAACATTCACTTGTTTAAAGACTTTAAAAGTTCTAGGTTTGCACTTACGTAAACTACGAAAAGTTTATTGAAATAGTCTTAAAAGTTAGAAAAGAATACTAAAAAATACTCTGAGCATTTCTATCTTGAGGGAAGTGTCTCAAATAATATCCCAAAATATAAAGAAAGTGTTTATGAACGGTGCTGGATTGTTTTTGCCTTTTTGTAGGTCTTTTTAGGCAGTTACATTACACTCAAAGGTGAATTCCAGTCGCGTTCAAATAGCTGTACTACCTTATGTACCGACAGTTATCACTGGGTGGCGAGAGCAACAAATCGTTCCTGCGAAAAAATTCAATCTATGATGAAGCGTCTGTATGGCCTGTATCTGTATGTTTTTATTGCTAAAGCTCTTTTTGACTTGTTTTTCGATTTCCGACTTTCGTTCCTTTAGAGAAAACTAAAAAAAATTTTGAAGCAATCGGCGTATACGTAAAATAAATCTTCACGTGTTCCTCAGTCACAGTTATAGTCTTTAAAACGCTTACGCACACGGCTACGCCTGAGTCTCAGAGAATCAGATGACGCAAGTGTTCCTGTTTCTCCTCTCGACTTTCAACCTCTGATCCAGCTTCCAATGATGCCTGCTTATGCTGATTGGTCTCTGACTCTAAATCATTAGAGATCTATCTTCCTCATGTTTCTTCAAACGAGTAACATTCCGTTTATAAAGCACACCAGCAGGAGACTTCATTTCAACATGACCACCGCGCTTCTCAACAACTTCATACTGCGTAGCTTCAAATGCAGGGGAAAGTTTATCTGACTTGGGCTTCTGAAGAAGCACTTTGTCTCCTTGCCTAATGTGCGTTTCCTGGGCATGCCTTCGATTACCTGCATAATCTTTTCCTTTCTGTTTCCTCTCATTGTCTCTGTCTAGAAATTCAGTGTCTTTACTAGCTGGGCAAAAATCTTCTACACCAGGTAGTTTTGACCGGATCTCAGGCCCAAATAGCAGTTTTGCAGGACTCTCCCCTGTGGTCGTGAGGGGTGTGCTCCTGTAACAAGGCAAAAATTTCGACAGTTTCTTTCGCCAATCAAGTCCTTCAACATGCGCAATGCACATTGCTTTCAATAAACCACGATTCTGTCTCTTGAATTCACCGTTTGCTTACGACCATAATGGTGTTGATGTTCTGTGTTCAATGCTATTATCCTTGAGGTAAGTCTCAAATTCCTCTGATACAAATTGCCGCCCATAATCAGTCTTTAAGGAAAGAGGGAGTCCATGGGTAGCAAACACGTTTTCCAAACAGCTAGTCACTTTACTCGCTGTCACTGACATGGTCACTGTCACTTCGAAAAAACGACTAAAATAGTCCACTACTACTACTACTACTAACAGATAGTCACCGGTTAGAAGCGGTCCTAACAAATCAGCTGCCAAGTCTTGCCAAGGCAAGGTATTTCAGTCCTTTTCATTGGCTCTGGTGGTGGCGACTTGCTGACACGTTCTGCATCGCTGCTGAACTTGGCGGTCTATGCCAGGACAGTGCACTATAGTTCGAAGTCTCTGTTTTTGTCTTTACTATCCCTTGATGTCCTTCGTGGGCGAGGTCTGATACTTGATTCCGGTGTTTTCTTGGAGTAACCAGCCTTGCACCCCTTAATACCAGCTTTCCTAGCACTGTCAACTCATTCCTTATTGCCTTGTAGTCTGCTTCACAGATAGTCCTACCAGTTATTTGTGTAAACGGATTTCCGCAATCTTGTGATTTCCTTGTCTTCAGCTGACACTTCTTCGATTTCTTGAATTGATGCGGCTCTAGGGGCTACATTTTCTGCAATATATCTAATTAACCTGAGATCAGGCCCAATTTTAGCGGTTCTCATACATTCTCTCTAACGCCTACCGCTAAAATTGGGCCTGATACAAACTCTCTCACGTTTGTGCTCGTTACGGCCAGATTTTGGCCGTAACGCTGATTGGCTGTTAGAACAATGCCACAAGATCTGATTGGCTGTCGGAAACGCCGTAAGTTGAAAGCGCTTATTCCTCGCGTGGTTGCTGTCGTGAATGATCCGTCGTTGGCGGAGAGAAGGATCGATTTTGCTGTCTCTTTTATTGTTTTATGGTCTTATGGTAAGAAAATATGCCTTAATATGTGCCATGGAAATTCAGAAAATTCATATGGTTGTTCATATCTTCTCAGGATTTGCTTTATTTACGGAACTAATGTGAGTGTATCACGGAGTAGAATCCCTCTGCAAATTATTGACCGCTAACAAGGTGCCTTTTGATTTACCAACAAACGAGTGCAAATCAAAATACTGTCCATCTTTAAACTGGTTTCATTTGAAAGTTTAGCCGGGAATGACTTCTCTGAACGGAGTACGCAATCGGAGGCTCACTGCGAAAGAAACCTCAGTCGCCAATTGTAAAGTATTAGACCAAAAATATCGAATGTCTATTCAAGGAAATTTCAGTGTAGGCATTATTATAAAAGCTGGGCGCTTAACGTAACAGCCTGTTTTTTTTTCCTTCGTTTTTTGTAAAAAATAAACCAGGAAAACTGGTGTCCTCGCTCGTTGGTTGTTTGCTTTTGTTTTTAAAGATTTATGTACTGAAAATCGGGTAAAATTGTCGAGGAAAATATTAAGGCAACAGAAAAATAGAAATTTCAGTATTTTAAATTCGAGCACGCCTAGCCAAAATAAAACTAGTAGAACATCGTGTCGCCGTCTTTTCGAAAACTTTTTTACCTTCTACGCCAACAGGAATAACTTTCGAGATCTCCCTTAATCTCACAAGAAGTTAAATGTGACTATGCTGACTGTTTTATTTTTAGCTGAAAAAATTTAACAGATAAAAGCCAGTCTGCTCTTTTCCCACGCGTGAAAAATTTGTATACTAGAAAAACAAGCAACGGAAGTAATTTTGGTTGGCTGATTCGGCAAATGTCAATCAATCAAAAAAGTGGGCGGCAGACGTTTCGTAGAAGGTTTGTATCAGGCTCTCTTTTCGTTTCTCCTTGCCTCCTTGCCGGAATGTAATTTTCAAAGCGAAACGAAAATAGAGCCTGATCTCAGGTTAATATCTAATGTACTCTTCTGCCACATTGTCATCTTTAACTGGAGGATTCTGAGTCAAACGTGACAAGGCATCAGCTTCATTCTGTGGCCCTGGTCTATATTTACTAGTAAACTAATATGGCTGGAGTCTTAAAACCCAACGTTTAATTCTTGCAGACGAATGGGATTTACTTGAATAGATCACCTCAAGTGGTTTGTGATCAGTCTTATGTTGGAAATGTTTTCCATAAAGGTATACATGAAACCGTTCACAGGCCCACACTAAGGCTAATACTTCTTTTTCTGTTTGGGAGTATCTTCTCTCGGCTACTGTTAAACTTCGACTTGCATAATAGACTGGTCTGTAGACACCATCATGTTCCACTGGAATTGCAACAGCAATTACTCTCATTTTTGCATCCTTGTTATCCTTGTTTCCGCACTCGCCAAAGCTCTCTTCAATGCATCAAACGCTTCCTGTTGCTCTTTTTCCCACTTAAATGTAACATCTGATCTATTTAAACGACGGAGTACTTCAGCAATGGTTGCCAAATTCGGGATAAACTTGCACTAAAATTGACTACTTGACTAGGCCCATAAAACTTCCAGCTTCTGCTGTCGCTCTGGCAACTTCTCAAGCCTCTCAGCCTGCTCTTCAATATCTTTAGCATGAAGAATGATGTCGTCAGATAATATTACGTCCACCCTCACAACCATGAAGAGCTTGCTGTAGTGCATGTTGGTATATCTCAGGAGTGGATGTTATACCAAACATCAGTCTCTTATAACGGTAGAGACTAGTGTGTGTTGTAAAGGTTGTTATTCCTCGAGAATCCTCACTCTGTTTTAGCTGATGATAACCCCATTTAAGGTCTAATTCTGTGGCTGTCTTTCTGCCCAATATTGGTCTGCCAACTTTACAAATGACAATAAATTCGGCCGTTATTTCTTTTCCAGCTACATTCTCAACTGCCTCAAATTTTTCCAGAGTTTCAAGAGGTTTTGACAAGCCATATGGGTACTAACAGTTTCTGTGTTGACTTCTCTGACTTGCATTTAATACTGTTACTCTTTAACTCTTCCCATGTTTTCTGATCCACAATATTACAAGAAGAACCCGAGTCAAGGACCACATTTCTCACAACCACACCACCAAGTAGCAGGTCAATAGTCTCTGAACCATTCTCTGCTTCCAGTTTCTTGACATTCACTACAAAAGCATACTCATCCTCCTCACTTTCCGTACTATGTTCCATGTAGTTAATCCACGACGTTTTTTTCTCCTTTGAATTGCTTTTCTGCTCTTATTTCGTCTCCGCCCTCAATTTGCTTTGCTTGTGCCTATGAAAGTTCCAGGGATCGTGCAATCCTTCGTGTTTCAGCCAGATTTAAATATTGGCCTTTTGCCTGGAGTTTTCGCCGAAGCTTCGTAGACTTCCATTTATCGATAATTTGATCCCGTGTTCGCTCATTCTTCGAATCTCCAAACTCACAATTCACAGCCGGATTGCCGAGCCGTACTACGAATTGATCGGCAGTCTCGTTTTCCTCCTGTTTCATCTGGCGAAAGGTGTGATGCTCGTACGGTATGTTTACCTGTGGTGTGAAATATGCATCAAATGTTCGCAGCGCAGCTTGGAACTCGTTGTCATGTTTGCCTTTGGGTGCACCAGGATCGATCAGAGTTTCAAACACTTCTTCAACATGCATGCCCACACAGTGCAATAGTAACGCCTTCTTACGAACAGCTCCCGGGACTCCTCGATCATCGGCGTAAAATTGAAAAACTTTCTTCCAACGTCGCCATCGTGTTCCAACGCTCGTGCTCTCTACTTTGCAATTAAACGGTGGTGTTCCACGAAGATCATCGTCTGTCGCCATAACTATCGCGCAAATTTGTTTAGCTTTCTTAGCAGACCATTTCTATCCTTGTTGCCAATTAGCCATTTCGGAGTTGTGTAGGGAACTGGGGCGAGTTTCAAATTTGAACTAATCGACAAACTGACACCATCATATAAAAGGTCATGTTGAGATTGGTCATTTGACCAAGTTTGGTGCTCTAAGGTTGAACAGGGATTAAGTTATGACTCTGGAAACATGGTTAAAGATCCATACAAAGGTCTATAATTTTGTGACAGCGTCCCCCAAAACCATATAAACTCTTTAAAATTTTTCAGTTTTTCTTTTAAACTGTAAAATTCGTCATGCATCTACTACTTGGAAGGAAATAATTCGAAAATCACTGTGTTTGCTAGCCTGAATTTCATCCGATTACTTCGAGTCGTTATTACTCCCTCAGTAACGTCTGAATCGACCGGCCGTTAATGCCGTCCAGTGACGTCACTACTCCTTGACCTTTCCTTTAATTCATGCAAAAAGTAAAACACGATTTTCAAGTGGCAAACCGAGAAATATCGTTTGGAAATGTCTGCATGATACAGAACTGCTTTATTTTTTTCGATTGCAATTCATGTTTAACGTTCAAACTATCAACCGCATGCAGTACAACTCTGAAGCGGTTGTACTAAATTCTATAATCAAACTCAGTCGCAATCACGCAATGAAATAAACACACAGACGGAACACTTAGTTCAAAAACACAATGATTTGCTTTAGCTTTAGTTGAAAGGAAGCTGTTTGGTCCTTAACGAAGAAAAAAAAACAAGGAGACGAGAAAGAAAAGCTAATAGAATCATTACACTTGACGGTAAAAATAGCAAGAAGGTCGAATTATAACATTGCTCTCAGAAAACTTCGCGTCAACAAAATCACCGGCCGCCGAAACCACAATGCGGCTCTAAATGAAAAACCTACCAACTGTCCCCAATGATTCTTCATTCGCAGTTCAATTTAGCATTTCAGTTTCGAAGACAAGGGCAATTTTGCTGTTTAAGATAAAGATTAAGCTTATCGAAATGTTTGAACTAAACGAAACAATGCCAGGGATGCGATCCGCTGAATATCAAGCGACAATCCCGCTAAAATTTTTCATAATTATACATAATTATTGCGAATGTTTAGACAATCAACCAATCAAAATCACTACCCGGTTTTCGGGTAGTGAATGACGTCACTGGACGGCATTAACGGCCGGTCGATTCAGACGTTGTTGCGAGGAGAAAACGACTCGAAGCAATCGGATGAATTTCAGGCTATGTGTTTGCCCATTTTTAGGAATATCACAGAAATATAACTTGATCCCTGTTCAACCTTAGAGCACCAAACTTGGTCAAATGACCAATCTCAACATGACCTTTTATATGATGGTGTCAGTTTATCGATTAGTTCAAATTTGAAACTCGCCCCAGTTCCCTAAGCAACTCCGAAATGGCCTATTTTAATAACCGGATTTAACTTTTGAAACAACGGATCGAACCAAACATGAACTCAACAAATTTAATCTTATTCTATGTTCACCTTACCCATAGTACACTGGGGTCTATATTGAACTTACGTCACAAACACTTCAATATCAATATTGCATTGCAGAGTAAACATACAGACATTATGCTTTAATTTCAGTTTTCTTCATGGGAACAGACTATCGAAAGTTTCACCAGGCATTTTTGATCCGTTGATGAAATGCACGTTTTTGTAAGTTAATTAAAAATACACGTGTCTGTAAACAAACCTTGTATACCTATTCACCTCCAGTTCCTCCGAGCTAGCGACGCCAAACTCGCGTGTTAAAAAGTTACGAGCAAAATGGCTTCTCAGTCTTCTGCACAGGCAGCCCCAAAAAAGTGGGAGTTCGTTGGACTTTGAATTTTTAAGAGAATGTACGAAAATAAACAAAATACGTCCTAAATTCTATTATTCGACAAAAATAGAGATAAAAATGACTTACCTTGTGTTTGTGTTTTGTTATTACTGTCTCTTCGCCTCCAGAGCCATTTGGAAGCCCTTTTATCGACGTTTAATATTTTGAGTTGTACTAACAGTAAGAAAAATGGGAAGGCTGGGGACTCTGAAGCTGACCGTTCCAGCTCGAAGCTCCAAACTCGCCAAAATTGCCGTCAAAGGATCTGTCGATAATTTGTCTTTCCCTTCTATGCTTGTGGAGTCTCAGATTTCATCACAACCGCTAGCGAAGCGCTTAATTTTAACCTTTTTTCATCAGAGTTTTCTTTCTCGGTATGTGTATGACCGGGCTTTTGGACATGACGTAATTAACGGTCGCTCCCAGCTTACGTCACAGCGACAATCTGCCTCCGTCCGGGGGGGGCACAGTCCATCGCGAGTTTCATCGGGAGGGTTCCTGGGTCCATTTGACCAGGGCGTAAGAAGCTAGGGCGTTGAAACGAGTGGGGTCGAGCGATCTAGCTGTGATGCAAGGGTCTGGGTACAACCAAAGAGAAACAAGATGGCGGACATTATGCTGGACCGTCGGAGAGATTATCTAGCGAACGTTAGCCATTATCCCATGGCATTCATTTACTGCGAGCAATAGCGAAAGAACAAATTATTTTTTTCTCACGTCCGTTTTCTGTTTTGTTCAATTTTTCCCCCACGAACAAATATCTGTATTGAATATAGTTCCACTTCCGCGACCTGTATTAAAATTTCGTGAGTTGGTACGAAAATGGCATCACAACTCAGATGATAGCACTGACATCATTTTTAGACTAATATTATCGGTTCTCTTCTTCAGTTTAATAGCAAGTTGTGTAATTCATCATCTGCTAAGGCATTTATTTTTTGCTGACCAGTTTCAAGGCCAGATGATCTGTTTTCACTATTAAAGCTTGGATTTGTTGCTGTACATCAGTATTCTTCTCTAAACACCTTATTGAGCTATCTCCAATATTGAGCATTACAGTTGGACAGATTGTGAAGACTAAAGTCCTGGTAGATTTAAAATATAATAAAATCATCATTATTTTTTTACCTTGTACACTAATGCTACTTTGCAATGAAGAATAAGTAAGAAGTCGCAAGGACAAAAATAAGTAGCCCAGCAAATATTTTTGTTTGATAATAACAGCTTTTTGTAATGAAATGGTCACTGAA
Organism: Porites lobata; assembly: GCA_942486035.1. Taxonomy (NCBI): domain Eukaryota; kingdom Metazoa; phylum Cnidaria; class Anthozoa; order Scleractinia; family Poritidae; genus Porites; species Porites lobata. The sequence continues at coordinate 1,588,861 of CALNXK010000053.1, read as the reverse complement.
AACTACCCATGCAAGACATACTAAGGAACTTAAAAGAAACTAAACATTCACAAATCTTACGTTGAAACCAGCCATTGCTATATATATATATATATATCTTACAGAAACAACATAAAACATTTATATAACATAGAAATTCAAAAGTATATTGCAAACAAGCAAATTATGCAGAAGTATGCACAAATGAAATACAAATGGCCTGTAACAGCTATTAAACCATTGAAAAAGTGTGACCAGCAACACTAGCACACTTGTATACTTCATGTCCAGTATGATTCAGTTTCATTCTTGGTTAAATTTATTAACTGCAGCCAGGCTTAATCAAACTTGATTCAAAAAATACTTTCCTGTTTCCTTGTCTACAATATATAATATTAAGAGAGAGGATATAACGCTAGAAATATTACACAGTAGTACAATCAAAAGATAAGGCACCTCCAGGAAATCAAGTTGGTCCCTACTATTCTTCAGTTATTTTCTTTTACTCTCTATAAGAGTTACACCTGGCCACTAATACAGACATTTTGTGCCAGTCCCAATAGTGTCCATCTGAAAGCTGACTGTAGTTTGTGAAACACCACACATCAGCCTCTGACGACAAAAATACAATGTTACACAGCAGTCTTAATTTATTCTACTTGAAATCAAATTAAGACCTCTTCATGTCCTTCGTCATATTCACGGTATTATGAACTCGTTTATCTGTCAGTGTGTGTTCTATTAGTCTTTTCAGGCCGGGCACTCACTGTTGTCCTGCAAAAAATCCTTATAATAAAAATTTACATGCACAAACGAAATTTATAAAACCATTACAGATTTTTTTTGTAGCCGTTTATCATCATTTGGTTTTGACTGGCAAGATAAAACGCGACCTTCAACCTGTAATATTCGCCAGTACCGGCGGCCATGTCGCAGGTGCATCGGCGGCATATGGGAACCAGGCTTAAATCCGAAACTACCTCTGGCTAGAGAACGCTATTTTTCTTGTCCTAACAGCGGATCGAGAGCGGAAAGCCAACTAGTTCCAGTTCTACTCCGCATCACAGCTGAACCAGAGAGCGCGTATGAGCGTTTCAACGCCCTAACTTCCTACGCCTTGCATTTGACCGTGACAAAGCGCGCCAAAACATCACGCGAGCGCCCGGCTGTTTACACTCAACCGAGCGACCAAGCAGTCTCCTTCGCCTTCTTCTTGGTTTTCGCTGCTTTTTAATTGAACCCTTTCGCTTTCAATCTAAACCTTTCAGAGTCTTTAGCAAAACAGTTCTGTTAAGAACTACCTATTTCATTTCGTTTCATTTTATTGCTAACAATTTTTGTCGAAAAATGCAATTTAGGACGTATTTTGTTTATTTTCATACGTTCTCTTAAGAACTCAAAGTCCAACCAATTGCAACTCCCACAGAGTCTGGGCTGCCTGTGAGTAAATGAGTTAAAAATCACCAATTTTGTGCTTAACTATCTCACTGTTTTAGTATATACTAAAACAATTATTTACCTCATTGTGGATGTCTACCTTAACCACTAGCCACCTCCACTGAGGTGAATAATTGTTATTTATTTTCCCTTTCAGCTCTAGAATGCAATTCTGGTCGTTAAGAAACATTGTTTTGAGTTGTTTTTCTTTCTTTTATACCTTTTATTTTATAAGGTTTGCTTTTTTTTATTTGCTTTTATAACTGCTTTGAAAACTGTATTCCTCTTTGTTTAAATTTATCAGAACGCTTAATAACAACAACATCAGCGAGATAGAACCACACGCTCTCCAAGGACTGAGGACCATAAAGACAATGTGAGAGCCTTTTTCCATAAAAATAACGTCTTTTCTCTTTGGTCAATCAAGAAACTTATTAACTTGTCTTTGAAACATATTATTAGCCATTAAAATTAAAAGATTGAAATTATCCGCCGAAAAGAGAATTTTAAAAATTCTTTATTATATTTCATTAATTCGTCAAGATTTCTTCAATACAATCGTCTATTGCGAGTGAAGAAGGACGACTTTTCATCACTGACCAGACTAGAAACGCTGTAAGTATTTAGTCAAATCACGTAGCTAAATCATAAACTCACGAAGACTTGAACCTGCCAATCTTTGTTTTTGTCAGCTTCTAAGCTGATAGTTTCCTCCATTTTGACAGTCCTCTGTGAAAACCCCATGTGAACTCATCTTCGTTATTCCCTTCATTTTTAAACTGAGGCAGTCCCGAGACTTCATTAGGGAGCTTAAGCAACAACGACGGCGACGGCTACAAAAACGTCACTTAAAAAGTGAATTCGCACCGCCTCAAACTTTATCGTGCTTATTCCATCTCGTTTACTTCGTCCAATGTTGGCAAATGTTTTTGGAGTTGAATTCTAAAGGACTGTATCAAAGTTCAGGAAAAGAAAAGAAAGTTGTTGTCTTGTGTTCCCGTCCTCGACAAAGCGTGAATTCAGGCACTTTCACGTTGTCGTCGGACAATGACGGCAAAGAAATGTACAAAAAAAGCGTGATGCACGTGCAAAGTTGTTGTTCTGCTAATCAAACCTATTGCTTTTTTGCCGTTCTCGTTGCCGTCCGCGTCGTCGTTGCTTAAGCTCCCTATTAACGCGTCTTGTTTAGCCGATGGCTAATGGAGCAGTGTCATTACAATCACGTTTTTTAAATTTTGGTCACCGTAGAGTTTCTCCAGCAAAAGGCCCACTATCCCCTGACCAAGGAGCTTGGAAACTATGATTTCATTTCGTATTATTATATAAAAGTCAAATGGGGTTAGAATAAAAATACTTCAGGCCCCAGTTGTTCAAAAGATGGATAGTGCTATCCACCGGATAAATCACTATCCAGCTGTTCAGTATTTGGGAAACCAATTGCGCTATTCACTGGATAAAGATTTATCCATCAGATAGCGCTATCCACCTTTCGAACAACCGGACAAAATGGCGGACGAAACTCTCTGAAGGCTTTGCGTGTCCTATCCCCTCTTGAATTTGGCCGATTTCTTCGGGAAGGGGACGGATCATTTCAGGTCGTCTGGCAAACAGATTTGGTAGTCGATATGAAACGAACATTAAAATATTGCGTGGAGTTATTGCCCCTATATCTACCACGAATGATTACTTAATTACAGTATTTGACGAGGTAGTTAACCTGCGAGGGAGCTGTAGAAATAATGCCCTTCTAGAGTCCTCACGGGGAAAGCTTCAACTTGTTGCAATTCTCTACCTGCGTGTAAAAAGTCTTTCCTTGACAGAAAGGAATATACTATTTGTAGATCACCGCGTCAAATGGAAACAATGGATATTTTGAAGGGTTTTAAATGCAACACGCGACAGAAATGAAACTGAAACTAAACTTGCTTTGCGAGTTTTTAGAAACAGAAAATTGTTGTTATCCAACAGTATTTAAAACAACCAAAGTTGACCTTGTCACGTTCTATAAGTGTATAACGAAAACATTTTTAGTTATATCCAGTTAGATCAAATTTAGTCACGTTATACTCTCCTGCTATATTTTGGGGGGCAGAGTGGGGCTTGTTTCAAAAGCCAAACTATAAAAATTATAAATCTCTATCCAATTCCACTGGTTAGGAGTAGCTATACACTCAAGCCGGAAAAACTGTGAATATCAGTACTTCCTGAACTTGGCAGCCCAATGAACCCCCACCTTGGAGGTCTTGTTTCTCGAAAAACTGGTGTATCTGTTCTCTTGCTTTTACAATCGTATTAGTCACGTTATACTCTCCTGCTATATTTTGGGGGCAGAGGGGGACTTGTTTCAAAAGGCAAACTATAAAAATTATATCTGTTCCACTGGTTTAGCTATTCAAGCCGGAAAACTGTGAATATCGTGAAATTTAAACCCCCCACCTTTGAGGTCTTGTTTTCGATAAACTGGTGTATCTGTTCTCTTGCTTTTACAATCGTATTCCGACTTGATTTGACTTGATCGCTTTGGCCCAAATACAGCTTTTGGTCTAGTCGCTGAAAAAAGATCAGTAAGGTTCGGAGAGCATAAATCTTGTTAGTCATGCTTACAGTGATAGAGTGTGCTTTTTCGACCAATGTTCCCTGTTAAAAAGCCACGTGGGGGCCCCATTATTCAAGTCAAATCCAAACGATATTCCGCACCCAAAGGCCACGACATGGGCTAAGGCTACTGTGGTAGGATCAATCACGTCTTGAATGTTTCATCAAATCTTAAAAAAATTATGTAAAAATACGTTTCTTCCTAAACTGCATCAGATCTCGTCTGTCTGAAATTATGTTGTCTCTATTCTGCGTTATTGAACCTGCCAAGAATAATGCGATATATAACTAAGGTAACTGGAGAGAAAAAAATAGGAAAATACAAAATAACATAAATAGTAACAGGGGGTTAGCGATGCAGAATACATTGTTGGTGATGTCAAAAAAAACTACTATTGAGATGGAGACAGGTTCAAGACAGGTCTAAATACTAACCTAGGTTGATATCAATAAACCTATTTTTCTTGCAGATACCTGTTTGACAACGAAATATCCTTCTTTGAACCAGGATCGTTTCCACACGCACGTCTATCACAACTGTGCGTAGGTCTTCTTTGTATTGTCTTGCCTCTTGTATTAGAAAATAAAAAAAAGACCGTATTAAAAGACAAATAGGTAACAGTTCACGAATTAAGCCTGTGGATTAATCATACAGTAATTCAGCTTTGTGTAAAAGATTTAGATGTGGGTTTTATACGGGACCCAAGACGCTTCCTTGAATTATATCTTGCCTTACTTTGTAGACATCGATCGACAACATAACATTGGTTTTCCTTACTAAACAATGATTTAACAGTCTGATAGCATAATTTGTGCTTTCATTATTGTATAATGTTTCCGCTGTATAGCGCCGCAAAGATCTTGATAAGACTCAGCAATGGCGTGGACTCTGAAACGTCGTACTCACTCATTCATTCCCAGGCAAATTAGTTGAACGTTTATTGCGTTTCTGGTCATAAAAGATAGGATACCCGCAGTACTTCTTAAGGTAGTTCGATTGGATTTTTCAGGGCCAATACCTAGAAAAAAATGAAAATGCCAGCACCCCGCCTTGTTTGCGTGAACAGAAACGGCTAAGGTCTGAGTTCAAGAGAGCCGTACATCCCTATCATGCTCTTTAATCCGTTTGTAGAGCAATCGTTCGCAAGAAATCTTGTAATTAACTCCGTCTTTTTTGCAGTTAAGTAGCATCCTTAGGATTTGAAAAAATCTCGTATGCTTACTTACATTCCCATCTCAGATGTAGAAAACGACGGAGAGGTTTAGACCTCATACTTACCCCCTTGACTTCTTATTGCACATGCATGTCCATTGGTTTCAGCTGCTTTCGTTAAGGTTCTGGGACCACTTTCGGTGGAATAAAATTATAAATTACGGCCCTATTGTCATTGTTCGAATGGAAAACGTTTAAGTTTGCCATTATTTTGTCTGCTATAACTTTGATTTCATGCAAATTACAGGATTTTGTTCAAAAATACCGGTCTGTCGTCATTAACAATCGATGCAAAAGAATTCCAGAGGATCAACGTAACTCTTTACATGTGAGTATATGACCTTGAGAAATAAAATTTGTTATCTTAAAGTAAGTGCAAAGACAGCCCGGTGTACGTAGGGGCATCAAACACCATCACAAACGAAGAGCAAATCTAATAGCTGTTGGTCTTTGTACGGTGTATTGTGTATTTTTTATATTTTTTTATTTACTCCATTCTATAAAAAATACACCAGTTGTACAATATATTAACACATGTATATAAGGTTAGCAAAGAAATTAAGAATGGAGAGGGGCAGAAGGGCACAGTATCGCTGACCGCTGACCGCGTAGAGAAACGAATGTATTATTCATTGAAGCTGTATTTTTCAGAAGAGGATTTAATATGTGATCAGCTGATAGCCTTGGTTTAACGAATGTTTTATTGTTAATTTTCCTTTACTAGATATCCCGGAAATCTACCTTCATTAGCAGCAAGAACCAACACTTATGCTGAAGTACTTGATAAAAATGGATTTCATTGCCAATATAGAAACAGCGACTGGTTTTGCGATGTTTGCCCCGTAGGAACTTACTCACGAGGCGATGGTGTGTCTACAGGATGCCATCAGTGTCCAGCAGGTACAATTATCATCCGAAATTCATAAAATGTCTTTATTTTTCACATAACAGGGGCACTCAACGACTGTTTTCAGTAGACTATCTGTTCGAAGGAGTAAATATTGCTGAGAAAATTCTTTAGCATTAGAAAAGCTAAAAATTCTGAATAACCGTTCCAATTATCTAAACTGTTCGGAGTTTTTCTATTAACTTCCCTACGATTTTCGGAATTGGATTTTCCACATTTTATTCCAAAGCTAAAACTTTCGAGACGGTCAAAGTTCCCCTGAAACATCCGAACAGATACTAGATAATATTTAGGGCAGCTCCAAATTAACAAAACAGACTTCTAAAGCATAGACTGGAAATCCATTTTAGACATTTCTGACTTGTTTGGAAAGATTCGTTCTTTGGGTGCCCCTAACATATATCCTTGGTCGTCATGTTTAAGAAACAAAACCTTCTTTAAGCCTCTTTTTAAAATATTTTATTTGGCGGCAAATTGTGAGCTCCAACAGCTATACTTTAGTCATGATGCCCTCCAAATTTTTTAAGTGAAACAAAATTGGATATTAATGTACTGCCAGTAATAGTCGTGTATGTTTCACTTTTATGTAGGGTAATCCGGATCCCAGAATCTGGGAAATTTTTACTTTTAGAAGCTGAATTCTGGGCTTTGGAATTTTTAATATAGCTCAAGGAATCCTGAATCCCACTAACAATTGGAATCAGGAATCCAAGTTCCACTAACGAGGAATGAGGAATCTACAATGTGGAAGCCCCGAGTCCAAGACTATCTTGGATTACGTTACGTGGGGTGATATGTTTATCCACTCCGTGAAAGACCATATGACATAACAGTGCAAGCGTGCGTTACAAGCACTCAGTTCATACTTTTAGCTGATTCTTTTACCACATTCGTTCGACCCCAACTAAAAAAACAACACTTTATTTGTTTTAGCTGAAAAGCTCCTTAATATTACCACCACCTTACTATTACCAGATTATGATACCTTGACGGTGGTAGTAAACTTGATTAAATCACTTATAGAACGTTTGGTGTTTCAAAACAATGAAAAAGCGGCCATGTTGGTGTACCAAGAAAATTCTCTAGGAGTCACTCTATTTTCTTATATGAACACTTTCTTTTGTTTCAATAAATTAACATAGATGCTCGCCATGTGAGTGAAAACGCTCTATAAGTTGCTGTTGGGTTTTGCGGTCTTTGCGAGCCGGCTAGCATCCCATGAGCTCGATCGTGTATTCTGTTTGATGCCTGTTCGGTCTTTCAATAACTTTAGAAGTTGGTTCGAAGAACCTTGCGAGCTCTTGCGAATGCAGCAACCGGAAAATTTTGACCTCCTCAGATATCACTGGGGAAATGTACGAACGTAATCCACAACTTTTGGAGAAGTAGAAAAAGACTAATAAAATATTGAATGGAAATAAGTGGGTTGTGAACCTTCCCATGAGAAATCATTGTTGAGAGTGAACGATCGAACCATCGAAGGGTCTGAATTACTATGTGACTCCACCCACGCAAATGTTAATATATAACATCGCATTTACTGATGTAGCATGCAGCCTTTATCTGAGATAGGTAGCTGATAGCCTCAGAGGGGCAGGTGAGCAGAATCACCGTGAGCGAGAGTGAAGATGTCAGCTTATATATCCTGCCTGCAAAGGAAGAGAGATCAGCTGTCATTACATGTACTAGACAAGCAGAGGGATTACATTGAAATGGCCTATCTATTTGAAACCAATACTACTGAGGTGGCATCCGACCACTACTATCAAGAATAAGTTGATAAACACCTTGAGATCATGAAAGAAAGAAAATAACATCTCAGATCAAACTTTACAACCTACTATACCCTACTAAGAGACGTGGGGAAATTGAAACCGAAAAAAATACCTTTTGGTCAGTTTGATATATAATTCACAGCTTCGCTCCAAGTTTGACAATGTGCAGCTGACGCACCTGTAACCCCGATTTACAATCCAATCCAATCGTCGCAAAATCACGTAAGACTCCTCTTTAGCCCGATTAACACTCCCCCTCCAATGTGTAGCGTCTTTGACGGAAAAATTCAGAGAGGAGAAAAGGCAACGGAGCAGGAGGTATTATAGTGGACGGTCTAAAAGCAATCGACGCTCTTTTCATAGTCAAAAAGGTTGATGCTTTGGAAGCCACAGACCAATAACATTTCCGGAACTCTCCACTGCACTTGAAACGGGAACTTTCCCTAACGGAGCAAGTTATTTACGAGTTGCATCCACTGACTGGATAGTTTGCTGGAATTGGTGGTAGTACCAGAAGCTAACGGCAAAGTAAAAATGTAATTTCCTGTATTTAACAAAGCTTTACACTCTATGCTAACTTGGTCGATCAATCAGAATTTGCAAGCTCGTTGAAAATATGGCAAATCAGACTATCGCCTGAGTCAGAAAACTGAAAACTATCATGTTATCCCCCAGTTTGTAACTTTCCGCTTCAGAAGAGTACCAAATGAGATAATCTTGGTCCCTGAACACTTTCAAAAGTGAATCTCACCAGGAACTGAGGGTGCCCTTGATCAGGTGGATACCCCCCTCCCCCCTTTAAATCAAAAAGGGACTCTTCAAAAGTGATGGCAGCATAACCTCAGTCTGAATAAAGACAGGTGTGAGTTCCCTAAACCTTCAGTAGAATATCCACGCAGCATTATTGGTCCTGAGGAACTGCATACCACCATACCACACTCCTCGAGAGTTGGCCAGCGTAGAAGAATAATTGATGGGGAGGAAAATACGCACGCGAGTCCCAACCCTCCAATCGCAACGGAACTTTTATTTTAATGTAATGGAGCAGTTACGAGAGAACAGGTTCCCGGAAGCTAGAAAAAAAGACCAGTTTTGACAGGTGCAACTTCGTCAAGAACTTTTCAGAACTTTACCCTTGTTTGGTTAATGCTCCAGATAGTTGGAGATGCAGTTCTTGACAAACACGGTCCCCGTAGAAACCCTCAAATGGCAAGCTGAGGGAAAATAGGTGCCAACTGAACCCCTACTGGAAACATCCGAAAGAGAAAAAAAGGGTTGATTTCCAATGGCGGGTAATTTTTACGTGCGTACGTGCGTAAAATTTACGTTCGCAAATAAAATAGAGGCAATGCAAGCAAAAACGCGTCAGTGGAAATCAGCCTTAAGGGAGACGACGCAGTCCCAGACCAAGTACAACGCAGTGTTAAGATCAGGAGACTAGTTCAATCGAGTGGGATTAAAACCGCACGAAGGCTTTGTAAACATAGCTAATTACAAACACTAATTTTAAGGTTTTGAATTGAATTGGAATAAAAAAAGGCGATGTGAGTAACAAGTTATAAACAAAGAAACGAAAACGGCGATAACAGACCGCTGGAAAAGTGATTTAAGATTGAACGTTAAATGCAATCATTGACAACAACCTTTTCAGATAAGTAGAAAACTAGCGAGGCAAAATTCAATGAAAAACGGTAGAATCTAGATTCATACAGCAAAAATGGAAAACAAAACTACGAAAAGAGCAAAAATGTCCACTAAACGGCGCATAAAAGCAAGATTGCATTACTTACAGCGCGGTTATAAAGCTAGCTAGTGAAGCGACATCACGAGCCACCTGCTTTGCTTTACTTTAGCGGTTTTCCTGGCTGACTTGCTTGATTCTCCCTTCAGATTTTTATGTCTGAATAATAAAATTCACTTTTCCCTAGCTAATGCTAATAATAGCGCAAGTTTTAAGAGAAAAATGGTTTAAAATGGTTTGAAAATGACGATTTTTGCTCATTCACACACAACAAACAAACTTGTGAATGAAGCTGCCAATGATTCCTCCCAGGTTAGCGGGCAAGATCGTAAAATACCGCCCGCTCTCGGAACCAATCAGATTGCAGGTTTTGGAGGATTCCACCCACTCGCAAGCTTGGAAACAAACAAAGATATTTATTGATGAAATTAAGGAGCGGCTCTGACGTAAAAGTATTCTTGTGCAGAACAACGTTCAAATTTAACCCTATCCGAGTCAATAAAAACACTTGGAGTTGGCTTTAGTGTGCGGCTGATCAACAAATGTCATATATATTCATCTGTCCTAATATTCTAGGTGGATTTTACCAAGATTCAGTTGCAGCAGTTGGTTTGACATTGGATGGAAATGGCTGTCGGCGTTGCCCTGCTGGGACGTTTGTCCACCCAAAAAATGCACCAGGAAAAGAATCATGGGATTGTAAAGCATGTCCAGAAGGTTAATACGTCATATAAGTGTCTCGTTATTGTTAGGAGGAAGCAATGGGGTCGTCAGTTTTCCATCGATTTAAGTTTTTTTCTACATATTTGCGTCTTTTCTTTGCTTTATTTTGTTTAAAGGTACATTTTCTGCAAAGCATTAAATACGTTTAGAAGTGTTTTTTTTTTCAGTTGCCCTTTACGATAATTACATTATTTAACAATTATTCGCCGAAGGCGAAGATAATATCTCCGAGACGAAGTTTAGGGGATTATTCAACAATATTAACCGAGTCTGAGGTGAATAATTGTTTTAGTATATTCACACGAAGTGATCTCAACAGAATCAGAAAGGAAACCATTAAAAAACGATTAGTTGATTGACGGGTGAATTCATGCGTGAACACGAAGCCGTAAACAGTGGATGCGCAAAAGTTAGATCTTTACAGTATCTTTAAAAATAGCAAATGATGGTTTTCATCTTTTTGTATCGAGTTTTGTAAGCTTTAGCATCAAGGGTTTGAAAGAAAACGTCGAAAATTTATATTACTACCCAATTCTGAGAAGAAAAGTAGACCTTTATTTGTTTCTGTCAACTCACCGTGAATGAGAAAGTTTTTTTTGTCGCTTCTTGCAAATGCTGTCAACAGCGGCAGCTTACGATCAAGGTGATCGTTGTTTATCTCCTATGTTCTTTGCCTTGTTAACTTGCTGGCACGTACTATTTTCGAAAATATTTGCCTTCCTCTTTTCTCCATAAATTAACTTCTTTTTATAGGCAAAATTGATCTTGCGAGAAAATCCCGAATTCACAAAACAGTGACAAAGCGGCCTCGTTTTCCTCTGTAGTGGTAAACAAAGCTTCGAGCGTACAAAAAGTCAGCTACAGTAAGCCACTTCACAATAGATCACGCTGTTTAAAAACCATGAAGTCTTTTCTTGCCTTCAAAGTCATCAGCACTTGGATATTCGTGTATTTTCAAAAAGAATTTACTACGAAACTTTGGCAAAACACCCAGTTCACGACAGCGATTTTGTTCTGCTTTATATTCACCGCCTAGCGCGGTGAATATTTAACAATTATTCTTCGAGCCCGAATGGGCTATTGACTTAGGGGCCATGAGGGCGAGAGGAATAATTGTTTTAGTAAAATCCAACTAGCTGTCGAAAAATTTCGAGACAAAACAACTTTAGCTGGTTAAAGCGAGACTTTAATCCTTTTTTGTCGCTAAAAAGCCGGCGCTTTTTGGGCTATAACATATAGCCTAGTAGTAGCTCAACCAATCAGAACGCAGCAAGATAATAGACCACTAGCTAGATTTTACTAAAACGTCATAGTCCGAGATAGCGAACCAATCAGATTGTTTGAATTACCAAGATCACTGGGTGTGTATATATGATGGTTATTCGGTTTTCATCGATTGTTTCTGCTTTGGGGGTTTTAGGAGGGGTTGAATGTCCTCCTTTGTCAGCCATGTTTCAAAAATATATCATTGATCTTCCCTTTGTATTAATGAGCCGTTTGGCAATTCATAATTACAACTGAGTTGTAAAGGTAAAGGAATCTATGAAACCGATCTGTAGGACTATGAAACCGATCCGGCTGATAAAGTTAGCATCGTTTTGTTACATCATTTATCAGTGATGAATTTTTGCTTTTTATAGGTACGAATACGACAATGTTCGCTGGGTTTAGAGCATGTTGGTGTTTGAAAGCCCATTACCGCCTAGACCGTTTTGGACCTTGCACAGCTTGCCCTGGTAAAGGGGTTGAGTGCTCCGATGACAAGCTTAATTTATTACGTGGTTTTTACTGGAATTGGGCCGATCATGACGGAAACTACAGTAAATCTACCTACAAGCTCTTGATTGCAAACTTGGCTATTAGAAATGATAAATACAACGCACAAACAACAAGGTTCGTTGGTAAGCTACCAGTAGCTTATAAATGCTTACGAGAAAGTTCCTGCATCGGGGGAATCGACTCACAATGCGCTGAGAGGTACACCGGACCACTTTGTGCCAACTGTCGACGAGGATACTACAAGAGAGCGATATCCTGTCACAAGTGTCCATCACAAAAGCTCATTGCGATCCAGTTTGGAGTACTGGCCTTAAGTATCCTTATCCTTGTCTTGGTAATTATTAAAAGCAACAAATTGTCCACTTCAGGAAGGCGTACGATCGCCGACATATTCCTTGCTCATGTCAAGATTATTATTGGATTTTACCAAGTTCTAGCTGGTATTCTGGAAGCTTTTTCTTACATCAGATGGCCCTCTCAGGTATTTGTCCTTGAGAGTTACATCAAATTTGTTCAACTTAACTTTTTGGAGATTGTCTCCCCGACCTGTCTGAAAGAAAATTTCAAAATGAATGCTTATAGTCATTTCATGTTTACTGTGGCGGCAAACGTGTGCATAGTTATCTTTCCACTGTTCTGCTACCTTTTAAGGTTGGCTTGGGTGAAGGTGAAACGACATCAAAGAGACAAAAAAGAAGACATGGAATCCAAAAAGCCTCATCTGAAAGTCATATTGTTTCTTCTGTTTGTTGCCTATCCAGCCACTTGTGTCAACATATTTAAGATTCTTCCTATTTCTTGCCGTGAACTCTGCCCATTTGAAGGATCCAGCACATGCCCGTCTTTCTTGAGAGCTGACTACACCATTGAGTGCGGAACCAACGAGCACAAAAAGTACACGTGGGCAGCATATGCATCGTTATCATATGTGGTTGCATTTCCCATCTTTCTGACATACCTGGTCTGGAAAAACCATCACCAAGCTCAGAAGAGAATTAAAAAATTCACCGCAACAGAAACCAGGGGCAACATGAATCAAATGGCGATGGCAGTATTGTTTTTACACGAGAACTACTCGCCAAGCTGCTGGTATTGGGAAGGTATCGAAATGGCGCGAAAGGTTATTCTGTCAGCTGGCGTGGTATTTGTGGGATCTGAAAGTCGTACGCAAGTTGGTATTGCTGCAATGATTTCCTGTGTTTTCGCAATGCTTCATGGGAGATTTCGACCCATTCCAGACAGATTTGAGGATTATCTACAAATGACGTCCCTTCTGGTGACGTCATTCAATCTTTTGATTGGAGTGCTACTGAAGATACCATCAGATGACGTGACTGGAGACGTGGATGCAAACAACGAAAGCTGGGCCCTTGGTATTTTGCTGTTGATGATCAATGCTTTGGTCATAAGCATTGTGTTTGGTAAGTTTGGGTTATATAATGTAAGTTATAAGTATTATATATAAGTTTTTTACCTTCATGCTTTATCTGGTTTAAATACATTTCACACTGTCATTAGCACAGTGGGCAACTTTGTGACAGTTCCAGGGCAAAGCTAGGAATTTGTTTGAGGAGGTGCGTTTGAGCACCTGACGTGTTGCTAACCGAGACGTCAAAGGAAGAAGAAACTAGGGCAACTAGGCGAGGGAGGTTCGGGGGCATACCCTCTTCACCTTCTTGTTAACACGACAAGAATCATGTTTGTGGCCCAGTGGTGGCGGTATTGGTGAGTAGGCCGCATTATGACATTGCGCCATCTGAACTGAGTGATGAAAAGTTCTGACGTCTGATCTGCAGGGTATCAACCATATTATTGTTATTGTTCATTCATTCATTCCTCCAAAATATTTCGCCGCTCTGATTGGCTCAAAGCCCCGGCTAATTATTCATGACCAACTGACGTTGACCAAAAGTGGAAGATGCGAGCAATAAACCATCGATTCGATGGTATATTTGATGTTAAAAGTATGGTATGTTGGCCTGGAAACGAGGCCCCTTGGGCTTTATACCATACCAGGGGCCACTACCTAGTAATTATTTAAAAGGGAACTAAAAAAGTGGCGTTCATGGCTATCCGAAGACAAAATACTTGTGGCTAAATTTAAAAATTCTGACCAAAACTGAACGAAACAAATGTGGGAATACCTAAACCATATTGCTCGAAAAATGTTACCAACTTTTTGAGGAGTATCTGCAAGAAAAAAACATCTTTCTATATCTTGAAAACGTGCCGAGAAATAAGCCAAAGATTTGGAGAAAGGCTGAGAGAAGGAAAGCTTGTTAACAACTTAGAAATATTTCGAATTCGGCATTCGTTGATGGTCTCGGAGGCTATTTTCCACCTCGGCCTACTCGATCTGCATAATTCTACTCATCATACCCAGCCTCGTTCAATAATTGCTAGTCATTTGAACTTAACGACTTTTATATAAGACTTGTCACTGTTCGAAAAATTAGGAAATCCAAAAATTGCTCCTTGGTCGTGGTAACGAGTTGTTTGTATTAACAAGGTTATGAAAAACTGTGAAAGGTTTGAACCCAGGAGCCATTTCAAATGTAGGTTGAGTTTGATCGTCCGGATGAACGTAGTCCTGAATAGGACTGTTGTTGTTGACAGTGACTGACGTTTCGACAACCTATGCGGTAGTCATCTTCACAGTCAAAGTGAGTTGTATCACGTCAGTTGATGGTATTATACTCTGGTTATTGATCTGATTGGTCAATTACGTCGCGATGTTATTGGTCGTCTGTCAGTTAAGACGTGATGTTATTGGCTATGAAGACTCGTAATCAGTAATTGGTTCGTTTCGATCCGTCTATTGTCACAGTTAAACAGTCGTCTATTGTTAGTCAAATTGTCAGTTTTCCAGTCGTTCTCTCGTAGGACTAGGACTCTGCGACATGTATAACGTCTTCTACAGACTACTATCAACGTCTTACTTTAGAAAGCTGGTTTACTAACTTAGAACAAACGCCACTGAATCGTAGCCAACAGTTACCAGCGCCGTACAAACGACTTATTGACAAGATCAAACAAAACTAACTACGAGAGAACGACTGGAAAACTGACAATTTGACTAACAATAGACGACTGTTTAACTGTGACAATAGACGGATCGAAACGCACCAATTACTGATTACGAGTCCTCATAGCCAATAACATCACGGCTTAACTGACAGACAACCAATAACATCGCGACGTAATTGACCAATCAGATCTATAAACAGAGTATAATACCATCAACTGACGTGATACAACTCACTTTGACTGTGAAGATGACTACCGCACAGGTTGTCGAAACGTCAGTCAATGACAGACTAGAAACAATAGACAACTCCCAAAGCACAAACTCAGCCAAAACGCTAAAAATCTTCAATGTTTACTCAAGTTTGGGCTTACAGAAGATAATGTCACAGTTTTTCAATGACCATGAAATTCAGAGTCCGGGTAGTTAGTTAATCAATTGTGGCCCTAAAAAAATTTGAAGGAAAAAAAACTACGAATTTTTAAGAAAATGCTTTTTTCGTGAGAAGAACTCTTACACGCTGACAAACGTCAACAAATAGCTAAAACTATAATTTCTGTATGTTTGCTTTGCTCGAAATCGCGCACATTTACAAGGCCCTAAAGCGTTTTGCTAACTTGCAAGGACCCATCTGTTATAACGATGCCCAAAATAAAGGGATGAATCTCATAGTTTATTAGATATAATCGTGTGAAGTTTGCTTATCATTTTCGCATAAATTATGACCTAAATTTGGAAACCGTTGAATTTCTCGAATTGGGTCTTTGCGATTTTGGTTAAATTCTGTTCAGCGCAAGGCACTAATGCGCACTATATGTAGCCGAGAGATTTTCACGAAAAAATGCCGGCAACAGCTGATTTTCGACTCAGACCTCAAAGGGGCGTGGCATTATAACCAAGTGACATTTACTACGATCGCCAAAAATTTTATGTTATATTGTAGATTGATCTATATGTTATCCATTCTATGTGTTAGACTTACGATAAAGGTAAAGGTGGGGATACCAGAGAGCTTCAAAGTAGTATGGTACCCCAAAAAAAAAAAAAAAAGAAAACTGGGTCGAGTCACCTTAAGGCAGGGTCTACGAATACCTCTGCGTATATGAATACGTGTTTCAAAAACTCATTAATAATTCATGGCCTTAACAACCTATCACGTCCGCTAAAATCCGTCACGTGCTCGTGTTTTAAACCCTGGTAAAACACTGTCAAACCAAAAAGCCTGGGGGCGGCATTTGATTTCAGTCTCAGGGGAGTGCGAGGCTGATTGTATTTTGATTCATTGATATTCTTTCTTTGAAAATTTCATCCTCATTAGTATTTTTTATATAAAAAATACTAATAAGGATGGCATTTTATTTCACTGGACGTGACCTATGAATATTAATCATCAGCACAGCAACTGACACAACAAATGGTGGTTGAATATCTAATGTTCTTTCAAACTAACACACGCAGTAAATTTATTATTGCAAAAAATTAAATTTTGTTCTTCCACCAGTTTAATGAGCCAAAAGTTCAATGACACAGTGGTAATATTGGCTATAGCAGTGTCCAAGCGTTGCACTCAAGACTTGCCAGGCTCGAGTACTATGCAACGCTCGAGTACTACGCAAGCCTCGAGTACTGGATTTTTGTTTACTTACCATTCGGCCATTCCAGAAAAATTTTGTCAAAGAATACTTTTTCAGTGGAATAATTGACTTTGTGGTACCATTTTCAATTAACTTCCTCTCGTCCTCGGCTTTTAGGCTTCCGAAAAGCTCTGGAACAAGACGCTATGTTCTCTTCGGTTAGTGTCGTTCGTAGACTGGAAAATTTCTAAATACGTGTGAGATTTGATTTTCTTACATAATAATTTCATACGTAATGTTTTTTTTCGTATGCTAATTTGCTAATATGCTAATATGCTAGCGTCATTGTTATCAACTCCATTGAGACACGCTTTTCCAGGAATGTTTTTGAAGCCGTTCAATAAACTCGCGGGTCGGGTTTTATCGGGGTATAAAGCCAGTCGGCTTCGCCTCGTGGCTTTATACCCCGATAAAACACCCCCGCTCGTTTATTAAACACTACTTAAACACGTAAGGACATTTTCAAGAATTCATGTTCCGATTGCTCCTCATTGTAAAATCAAGTGGCGTCCTCTGGAGATAGGAGTTTTAACATTTTCGAGCACACAGTGGCGAGCCGCAGCGATGTTCAAACAGCTGCATGAACTTCACCAGAAACATTCTTAAAAATTTGCAGTGTTCGACGTAAGCGCTTTTACTAACTGGGTAATTTACTCAACGTTAACGTCATTGAACAATCTACCAGCAATCTTTTTTGTTGCAAATAGAATGAAACAAAGACTTAAGTACGTAAAGCAGTTTTGACCTAAAATTTAGTAAAACAATTTTCTTATATCCCTCTCTTTTTTTCAGCTCGATATCTTATCGTTTTCATACAGTTCATAATGGATTGCCGCAGAAATCCCCGTTTTAATCTCGGCTGCTTGAACATCACACAGGAAACTCAAGCTGGTGATAACGATGTCAGTTTGCAGGCAATGTCGAATGAATCGCAGCTCGACAAACCTGGTATTAACGAAGAGGAGAACAAAGTCGTCTGCCTGTGCCAAGCTGATGACACCGTGATTGACAAGATGCTCACAGACAGCAAGTGAATTATGCTCATATTTAAAACAGAAGAATGCAAGTAGTATAGTAGGCACCGATTTACCCTCCTTCGGGAGGATGTCCGGCCAGTAAATTGCAGTTAAAAGTAAAAGAATAATAGTTGTTGTAGAAATAGGGGGAAACCTATAGAACTGAGACTGGAGGAGGACAGAAAGCAATAAAAACGAGGAGATGGAGAGAAACATTTCATTTGAAGAAATGACAGTGAATGTGAATGTGGCGTTGCCTTAGGCGGAGGAAGGAAAATAAATGAATTGTAGAGAAGGAGGAGGAGATAAGCAAGTTACTAAAAAGGGGAATGGGAAAAAAGAGAACTGGTAATGAAGTTACTGATGAGACTAAGACTTAGTTAACTCTTGTTTTCATTTGTCATTTTCCCGTTCCCACTTGCTTCTTACCCTTTCGGCGCTTCGCGTTTTGGTAACATCCCTTGAGATAAGAGAGTTAAAAAAATTCACAGAAACATATCGAATTGTTCGTCAACATAGGAAAGTAGAAAAGAAAACATCTTAATGAAGTATTTTGTATTATTCGCTAAAAGAGCCAGTTTAATTTCCCGTTACCCTCATTAATATGTACAATTAAGGCCATGAGAACCTTGTATAAGGAATGTAGCACAAAATAAAACTTGCATTGTGTTGCACTCAGTGATTTTTTTGTCCGTTGAAGTACTAAACGCCTTTCTTATTTCAGTCAACAAACCATGACATCGTCCATCAAAAAATCCTTCAGCGTGCCAAACTGCCGAAACATAACAGGACCTTTTATAATCCCATCGTAATGAGATGACCCCGCAGGTCATTCATCTCATCTTCGTTGACATTACAGCATTTGTCTACAAATCTGCAAAAACAGAAGCATTGTGTGGTCCGTACTATTCTACAAAATCTACTCAGGAATACTTGCTTTCGGGAGGTGATGGGCGTTAAAATTCAAATCGTCGCTTGGCCCCTCAATCGTTGTCTATATCCGTTACGGTTTTTTTTCTGGAAGCTCTTCCAAACTTAAAACGCGGTTTAGGGACCTCTACTGACCTGCAGATCTTTTCCTGCGTTGCTTCAAGTAAACACATTTTTTCCTAGCACGCGATATATGTCTTATTGGTACAGTCAACAATAAACAACGTTCAGACAATGAAGTTTGTCAACTTGACCTTGGAACACGTACTTTTTTTTTTTCAACACTGCCTGAACTCTGTTTTAACAACCGGCCCACCAACTTTTGGAAGGTACTTTTAGGTAAAAGGGTAATAAAGTACAGTCGGCTCTCTCTTAGAGGACACCCCTGTAAAATGAACACCTAAAGTTGGTCCCTGCTTTGCTTTACCCCCTTCGACGGACATCTCTTTAAGATGAACATGTCATGCCTGTCCTAAAGATGTCCGTCTTAGAGAGAGTTGACTGCCGGTATCCATCTAGTCAGCTCTATTACCACCGCTGTTCAGGGAATGCTCCCGCGTCTCACCGGAACAGAATCAGACTCGAACAAACAGCAGAAAGCGGGAAAACAAAGGTTACGAAGGGAAGCTAAACGTACCGGGGACATGACTCTATCAGAATACAGTGTTCTATGAGCAGCCCTGACTACGCTTGGCGCAAGAAACACCAAAAGCAGAGAATACACTCTAAAACCCCCAGAACGTTTTATTTGCTTCAACTGATTTTACCGGTGCCAGTTAAACATATTTTTGTCTAGACCAGTCATTCCACCGCTACAATCATGAAATACATTATACTAAAAGTTCGATTTACAAAGCGCACCGAAGTGTATCCAAGGGTGACGCAAATCATAACTTGGATTTTCTGGCCATAAAGGACATAATCGCCTGCCTGCATTCTTCTGAAAGCCATCGTTCTTCCAGCAAGGCAGCTTCCTGTTCATTTGCCGCATGCAAAAGTTCACGGGATGAGTCGCGGATTAACTGTTTGGACAACTGCAGAGACTAACGAGGTAAAAGAAATGATTGTTACATTTGGTATTTAATTTTAAATACAAAGCTGTCTACCAGGTCAAGCCTCATGTGAGACCAGGGTTTGTAGCCAGGACTCTGTTTTAAATCCTCTGTTGACAGGGTAAGTAACTTTGGCCCACCGTCGAGTCCGAGGCTTTCCTCTAACACATCAAGATGTTTACCTTTGGAGGAAGTTTTGCCATTGTTTGAACCTTATTCTGTACTTCGTCAGCGAACTTATCATGAGGAAATACATCGGTTATTAGACCACAGTTGAATGCTTCAGTAGCTGTTAGTTTGCGTCCCGCAAGAAGCATTTCATTGGCCTAAAAACAGTTTTTGTTTTATTTTGTTGTTTCCACAGTGTCCTGATGGTCTCCATTATCATTTTCAAGTGCACTAAAGCAATTTCTAAGCTTAATAGTGTACATGTACTCCTTTTTAACCTTAGGTGCACAACGCTTGTTGATGTCAAATACTTTACGCTACTGCTAGTTGGTAGGTATTACTTGTAGTTTCATCCAGATCCAGTCCATTTTCGCTCACTCACACAGAGGACGTTCAAGTTAGAGTTCTCTTCCTTGATGACTTGCTGTGTTTTGGCGGATTCGAACATGGTACATCCATTTTATACTCCAATGTCGATGGTAGTTTGGGGTCCTAGAAAGCTCTGATTCACATTTCAGACTTCCGGAGATGGGCTTTCATTTAAGTGGTCGTGGTGCCACTGATTTAGTTAGAGTTTCTATTGGAACAAGGGTTGTGTATAGTAATGTAGCAGTTTCGGTCACAAGTTCTTGTTTTCCAGAGTAAGTTAACCCCACACCCAACCCCCAACCTGGAGGACCAGGTGCTACTGTTAGACTATCCTCTCCCCTGTGAACTGCCAGGACCTTCAGCCCTCACTGGTATGGATTACAGGGTCATTAAGGCACGCAAGCTCCCCCACCACGACATTGTAACAGCAGAAAGGGGATATGCCTTCTAAAGAATACTTACTTTAAGATTTCTTTGGCATCACTAGCCATCTTCTGAGGACCTTCAGGTGGAATCCTTGTGAAATTGCTCAGATCATTCCCACTACAGTAATAATCCCCTGTACCTGTTATCATTGCATCAACACAAGCATCATTTTTGCCAGCTTCTTCTAGTGCTGTCATTAGTTCCTGGTACATCTAAAAAGATTCAACAAAGTTAAATGTAACCTGGTCAGGCTATTACTCATTCAAAAGATTAATGGGCACGCAAGCTAAGTTATAAGATACGTTCACACTAGCGAAGTAAGTAGACCTCAAGTATACTTGAATCTTACTCTAGATGTGAATGGGGTTAAGTTTACCTTAAGTATAGTCTGCTTTGCGGCGATGGTAACCCGTTGCCTTTAAAGAAACCGAAGTACACTCTCAAGTCTAGTTCCAACAATCCTTACTACAATCGTGGACAAAACTGTTGAGCGAAATTCCATACTTGGCAGGCATTTTTGCTAAATTTCGTAGCCGACCGATTCTTCCCTCCCCCCTCCCCCTGGAAGCAGTGTTGTTGGGTCTTCAAAAGAAACCCGGATCCCCAAGCGTTTGTAGGAAGCAACTTTGAACTGGGAGAGGGGGTTTTCTTTACGCAAAGCCGTTGATTTGGAAATAGTTTTGTTGCGTTAGGTAGTGCGCATTAATGAAAACATTTTCTCAAGTAGTTTTGTCCAGGATTGTATTTGACTGGAAAAGTCCATTTTGAGCATTTAACGCTGGCACATAAATCTGTTCTTTATATATTTTGTACATTTCACAGAAAAGTAGATAATTAATGGAAAATAAGTGAAAACAGAGGAGTTGATGACAAGAAAATCAATTTGTATGTCTTACTTGAACGTTTGTGAATTTCATTTTCCATGCAGGGTTTTTACGCGCGCTTTGAGTGCAAAGAAGCAGGCATACATTACGTTTTTGGCAGACGAGAAGGACTTCTCGGTTAAGGAGATTAGCCAGAAAACGGGAATTTCACCTGCTACGATTCCACTAATAAATAACACATGAAAATTTTGCTGAATTTTCAGAGCGCGTGACCCATACTTTGAACAATTTTTCCATCGCCGAAATAGATACAACAATCAAAGTCAATGAACAAGCGCTTGACATTAATAACAGCATCAAATGGAGAGAGGATTAAATATTAACAAAACTTGTATCTTTACTTTCCAAATTTGAAAGCTTACTTGACATTGTAGCGATGTCCAATGCAAAAAATCACACTATGAAATCTAGAAATGTCACGCGCGGTAACGTGACAAGATGTACTATCGTGTGACCTGTAAGAGTGCACGTTTTGCTCTCGAGCTATTTATAACCACATATGACTGGAAGAAATTATGAGATAAATTCATCATATGTAAAGCAAGAGATAGCAAAAACGGCCACAGTTGTCTTCTAATCTCTTTCTCTCCACAATATCTAAGATTCGGAACGATTAACAGGACAGTTTTAAGGTGCTACCAAGATCAGCAACGGTCAACAACGATTAACAAGGACCTTTCATAAGAATCAGAGGGTCATTTACTATTAAAAACGAAATGGTGTTAACCGTTTCAATGCTTTGTTAATCGTAACATTATTTTAAAAGTAGGTTGAGTTTAATCGTCCGGGTGAACGTAGTCCTGAAAAGGACTGTTGTTGTTGACAGTGACTGACGTTTCGACAATCTGTGCGGTAATCATCTTCACAGTCAAAGTGAGTTGTATCACGTCAGTTGATGGTATTATACTCTGGTTATTGATCTGATTGGTCAATTACGTCGCGATGTTATTGGTCGTTTGTCAGTTAAGCCGTGATGTTTTTGGCTATGAAGACTCGTAATCAGTAATTGGTGCGTTTCGATCCGTCTGTTGTCACAGTTAATCAATCCTCTGTTGTTAGTCAAATTGTCAGTTCTCCAGTCTCTTTCTCGTATAGCCTGCGTAGCAGGCGTTTGAAAGGGAAGGGAAAGGGAGTTTTAGGTGCGAGAGAAACGCCCCTCGCGTTTCCCTTGAGCCCAAAACCCCTTTTCCCTTTCCTTTCAAACGCGTGCCACGCAGGCTATCTCTCGTAGTTAGTTTTGCTACGAGTTTTCATAGCCAATAACATCACGGATCAAGTAGTTTTGTCCAGGATTGTAGCTTACTTACGTAGTATCTAAACACATTCCAGGAAAAAAGTCAATCAAACACGTTATACAGTAGGGGAATCAGAACACAATAGCACGCTAACACAAAAATGTTGGTTGCTGATTGCCTGCTTGCTTACTTTAATCACGAAAACGGCTAATCAGCCCTGGCCGACGAAAATGAATCCATTTCTTTTATTTCTAAAATGTGAGTGAGAACTTCATGAGCTTTGTGAAGCAGACCCAGAAGCTGTGAAATGTACCTTGTGAAAAATATCAAGCAATGGACTAGCATATAAGATTCTAAACCAGTTCAGTGGACGTGGCCAAACCTAAGCTCTCCATCTCCGTTACACGTTTGATTTATTTGGGTCTTGATCATGAACGACATTGGTCTGTTTCTCCTTTTCCCCCTAAATTCTTCCTCTTTGATATTACTGAAAATGCAAAGCTCTCTGTCATTGCAGGAAAGATTTCTCATGATGAAGTTACGTTTTGAGCATGCAATAGTTCAAATCCTTCTCACATTATTACATGTGTTCGAAATTTTGCTCCGTATAAACTTCAGTGACATCATTGATTACTTCAGCATACTTCCAACTGTAATGTGAACGCTTATCATGATAAGTAAGCATTCATGCTCTCAAGACAGTGTACTTCAGCTCCTGCAATACTTTAGGTCTACTGACTTCACTAGTATGAACCCACCTACATATACTGAGCTCATAATAAAGGTCAGCATTTGACTAACTCAAGAACAGCAACACAGATATAACCATGCCAATACTAATAAGTATCATAATTTATTCAAAATAATTCTCTGTTTCTGATTGGCTTAAATCCCTGGCTGATTGTTCATAACCTAGTACTAGAAGGAAGTAGCGTGGCTGAATGGTTAGAGCACTGGGCTTAATCTAAAGGCCCTGAGTTCAAGTCTCACCCTGACCAATAGCTGGATTGGTTCTCAGTAGTTCAAATCTTTGGCCATGCCGGTAAAAAAAGGCAGCTGCTTCTACTCCAATCAGTTGGGATTCTTTACCCTAATATGTTCAATTTGAATTATTTGTTTCATTATCCCTGAAAAGCCCCATAAGGGGAGAGGATAATGAAGTATTTAATTTTTAATGTTTTAAATTAACTGTTGACCTAGTATAGACTTTATGTTTTCTGATATCATGAAAGTGTGTCATTTTTAAGAAAAAGGGAGAGCCAGGCATGGTGACTCAGTTGTTTAAGAAGAACTAAAGAAATTGGTGGAAGATTTCACATGTTTTGCAAACATGAAATAGCCAAACTACTGCCTAAACACATAGCAAGAATAGCAAAAGTATCACTCAGCAACTGGAAACTGCTATTTGAAGAATATTTGCTTGACAAAGCATCTCTTAAGATCCTGACACTGCCCAGGAGCAGGCGGTCCACTGAGATGCTCATTCACGCATTTGTCTCAAGTCGTGTCGACTATTGTAACAACTTGCTCTATGGCCTGCCAGCTTACCAGCTTAATAAGCTACAGAGGGTCCAAAATGCTGCCGCTAGGTTAATTTTCCTGGAATCTAAATACTGCCATGTATGACCGTTGCTGTATAATCTGCTTGGCTGCCGGTTAAATTCCGAATTGACTTTAAGATATTATTGTTAACGTATAAGGCTACCAATGGCTTAGCACCTTTTTATCTCCAGGAACTTATTAGTCTTAAATACAAGTTACGTTCCGATTGTGATGGACTGCTACTAAACCCTGTGAAATTCAAGACTTTAACAACGTTAGGACATCGATCTTTTGCTGCTGCTGCTGCTGCTCCTCCACTATGGAATTCATTGCCCGATTCAATTAGGAGTAGCCGCTCAGTAGCATCTTAGTTTTAAAAAGACACTCAAGACATTTTTATTTCAGAAAGCTTTTTTGTGATTTTATGTGCTTTTTAATCTCGTTTTTAGTAGGTTTTATGCAGTTTTTTACGATTTAAGTAGTCTAGGTAATTTTTATGGTTTTAGTGTTGACATAGTTGTGTTACTCTTTTTGGTAGGTTCATGCACTTTTTGCATGTATACTTTATGCACTTATTATTATTATTATTATTATTATTATTATTATTATTATTATTATTTTATTTTTTAAATATTTTGATTTTTAAGCACTGATGAAAATGGCAATATTGATATTGGTGCTATATAAGTAATATTATTATTATTATTATTATTAAATGTTATGGAAAGAGGAGATTTACGTTGATCAGGGAAAGCACGGCTTTAAAATGAAAATATTTTAAGTGAATAATTTAAAACAATAAAATGGACAAATTTAATAAGAAGTGGGCTCTGCCTTTGGACCAAGTAACGTGTGTACTCTGAACGTAATTTTTTTTATAGTTACTTTAGTGTTAAAGTTTATAGTGTAATGTAATGTATTTGTAATGTATTGTAATGCAATGTTATGCAATGCCATGTAACGTTAGTATTGTAACGCTGTGGAGTATTAATTTTAATAAAAGTTTGAAAAAATAAGATATATATATATAAAAAAAAATTAAAACAATAAATTCTTGGATTTGATTGAGCTTCCAAATCTATGGTTATAATTGCTAATATCAATTTGTAAGACAGCAGTCCGCTGTAAGGCACCAAAGACAAAAATTATAAATATTATTTCCTTACCTCTAATGTAATTGCATTGTATTTTGTTGGTCTGTTCATACGTATTGTTTGTACCCCATTTTCCAGTGTCACCACCAGTTCCTTGTATTTATTTTCTGTATTGGCTGCTGAAGTATCTGCAGGAGCTGCAGCCTTTGATTCCTCCTCAGTGGTGCCAAATTGTACTGAGAAAAATTGAATACAGATTTAATTTTACTTCTTCATTTTAATAACTTTTTCACACCTGAACCACCCATAACTGCCTGTGCACATCCACCTCCCTTTTACAACCTGTGATGTCATCAGTTTTAACAGTCATAGACACATTACTTGGGCAGGGGGAAGAGATCTTTCAGTCACAGTATGAAGAAAAATACAAAAAAAAAAACATGTAAAACGTGTAAAGTGGACAAAAACACTCAAATGAGAATCATGTTCTACTTACCACAGTATTTTAAGAGGTTCACTTGATCAAAAACACGCTAAAACAAACGAAATTTGAAGACAAAACAGTGAAATCCACTCAGCCTTCGGTTGTTCTCATTGGCCTCCATGACTTCCAGATCTTTTCAAACCGCATGGCGCATGCGTGAAGCGTGGAAGCGGGAAACATATGTTCGGTCTCAGTCTTTTTCGTCCGAGTCGGCAGTCAAATATCTCCACGTCGGGCGAAGAAAGATTCAAATATCCCCTCCCGCGGGAGAACACGATCAGTCAAATGCCCTACCCCAGGGACAACAAAGACAAGCAAATCCCCACCCCATGCCCTGCCCCCCCCGCCGGCTTTACATTGATAGGTGCATAAGCACGTTTGGCAAGTTATTTATGTAAATCACAAACAACATAGGCCCTAGAATACTACCCTGTGGCACCCCATGCATGACTGGAAGTTCCTCAGATAACTCATTTCCACATGATGTGCGCTGTTGTCCACCAGTTAAGTAAGAACGGAACCAATGAAGAGCTGTTTCAGAAAGGCCGATCTCGGATAGCTTGCATAAGATTATTTGATGGTCTACCGTGTCAAATGCCTTGGTTAGATTGATGAACACGGCCCCGCAAAAGCTTTCCTTGTTCCATGTTTAAGAGCACTTCATCAGCAAATGAGGTCAAAGGTGTTGTAGTTGAGAAACCCTTCCGGAAACCAAACTGCTTGTTGGACAATAAGTCTCACCTAGTTCTGTACTTACAGGATGATGCACAGCAAAGATACATAGATTATGTTAATGACTTGGCAGGTGGGTACCTGGAATTACTTTTTGAGAACATTGCAAGCTTTGTTAATGAACTGCTTGTTTCACCTTTTAGTCTAGCCCTTGCATGCATATTGTGTGCAGCAGAGCACCATTCGTAATTAAATTTGGTTATCTATGCATCCAAGAAATTTTTGGTGCTTAAAATCGTTTGACCATACATATATCTGCAGTTTGGGCATGTTTAATGTTACACTGGTCCCTTAACTTTTACCTTTTTCTTGCTCTCCTCTCTGCTCCTTTTATTTGTTTTTGCACTCACATTTTCTTGCTGGGTATTTACTAAGGTCCTTTTTTTGCTGAAAATGTTTTTGAGAAAATTGTAAAATTTTAGTATCATCATAGTAAACGGAAGTGAAGAGAAACCAAGTCGATTTTTGCAAGTACAATTGATTAGTGTATGGCTTATTCGCTACAATCACTGTAAACTTATAAAACTGACTTTTGTTGTACCCTTTACTAAGAACGGTATATTTAGACTTACAAAATGTGGACTTTCTCCTAAAGGTTTATGCATTCTACGCAGTGTAACACGCGTACGGATTATGGTTAAAACGTATAATTGCAGCTGTAACAGGGACATGTGTCTTTGGTGATGTAGCAACGTTTATAAAAGGTTGCAGAGTTTTATTTGGAGATATTTTTATTCTGTCTGAATTGTGCCTTTCTTAAGTTCTGCCTTGGGATTGACAGCAATGTGCAGCCTGGGGTGGGGAAATTTGGTTGCATTTGACTGGAATGATTTGCCCGCGGGCAGGGAATTTGATTGCA
Organism: Porites lobata; assembly: GCA_942486035.1. Taxonomy (NCBI): domain Eukaryota; kingdom Metazoa; phylum Cnidaria; class Anthozoa; order Scleractinia; family Poritidae; genus Porites; species Porites lobata. The sequence goes on along the minus strand of CALNXK010000053.1, from coordinate 1,561,262 downwards.
AATTTTTGAAAAAAGTCAAATCCCCACCCTATGCCCTGCCTCCCCCCCCCCGGCGGGCATTACATTGATAAGTGCATTAACTCCTGCTACGCGTCACTTTATGCAGACGACACTGTAATTTATTGCTATGGTACATCCTCAAAGGAGTTGAGTGATAAGTTAAATAACGATCTACTGGGTGTGGCGAAATGGCTTCATGATCACAAACTGACTTTAAATTTGGACAAAACTAAATGCATGCTTATCGGTAGTAATAGGAAACGCGAAAGCAAAGTAGATTTGACTGTTTCAATTTTAGATCATAGTATAAGTAATGTTCGCAGCTTTAAATACCTCGGTATACATATATCTTCGGATTTCACATGGACTGATCATATTGAACACCTAACTGGGAAAATCAATCAAAGGCTTGGGCTTCTCAAGCGTATAAAGCATTTATTGCCTTTCAGGGCGCGTCTACTTTTCTATAAAAGTCTTGTTATGCCCCTTTTTGAATATGCTGATCTAGTATGGGGCGATAAACATAATATTACCCTTATGTCTAGTTTGCAAGTTTTGCAAAATAAGGCCGCGCTAAAGTTATTTTAAATAGACCATTGTACTCATCCTCCACTGAGGCATTAGCCGTTCTCAAGTGGCTGCCTCTAGAGAAAAGGCGATTTCAAAGAAGGTGTGTACACGTATACAAATGCATCAATGGCCTAATTAATCACGTTATGGACTTGATTAGACAAGACGTACTTCATAGGCATAATACACGTAACAAAGGCAATTTTAGATTACCATGTGTCAAAAGAAATTGGGGGAAGCAAAGAACACAATATCATGCCGTTTCCGATTTTAACTCCCTCAGTCAGGCGATCAAAGACTCAAGGAACGTAAATAGTTTTAAACGTAATGTTTTTAAGTTTTTAATATACCTACTTACGTTAAGTTTTTACTTATACTTATTTTTAATTTTTTATGCATTTTTTGTATCTTTTTAATCCCTTTGCAATTTTATAGCTTTTTTTGTTTTTATAATATATATCTAGTTTTGAGGTCCTTTTTGAAAACCATATCTTTTATGAAAAAGTTTCCTCAATAAAGATGATTATTATTAGACTGTAAAATAATAAACAGAGAAGCAGTAGAGCAACCCAATCCTTGTCAGGTTTGTTATCATATAATATAGTGGAGCGGATATGGGCAGATTTGGGGCCGGATTGTTAATTTTTTGTTAAAAGCACCAAATTCTCAGGAATGACAGAACTAATTATGACTATTAATATGTGATATGGTGCAAATGCAAATTTTTCCTGTTAAACTGGTTTTTGGAGTGAAAATTAAACTGACCACCATTTTGACCTGAAGTAAATATCATCTAACCGAAAGTACACAAAATTAAGCACTTTTTAAAGCCAAAATGACGATGAAATTGTTTATTACATAAACTAATCGTGACTATTAATATGTGATATGGAGCCATTGCAAATTTTTCCTGTTAAACAGGTTTTTGGAGTATTACTAAAATGGCCGCCATTTTGACCAGATGTAAACATCACCTAACCGAAAGTGCACAAAATTTAGCATGTTAAGGTCAAAATGACGACAAAATTGTTTGTTCTATGTTTTTCCGGATATTTATGTCATATAAAAAAGTCAACAACTGTGTTACAAATTAGCGTTTTATATGAAAGACCCGGAGGTAAAAGCGGGATAAAATGGAAAATGAAACTCACTCAAAGCAATTCATTTCGGTAGTGAATTTAAAGAAAAATGTGAAACAATGATTCACATTTTTAAGTATAGGAAAGGCCAAACATACAAACAAATTAAACTAGCAAAAAACAGATTATTTCTTTTTACTTGTCCCAATAGTGACCAACAACAATTTTCTTCTGACTCACGATATCCATACAAGGTCAAGAGATTAGGTTTTTAGAATTAATAAAATTATCACCCAAGAGAAAATGCTTTGATCTTTTATCAGATTCTCTCAACTTATCCTTTTAAGGAAATGTATAGAGACCAGTTTGAAGAATTTGTAAGGGTTAAAAGAGTTGATCCACTATTCGATGAGAATGCAGAATGCTTTGCGGCTTTCAAAGTAATTTGAAGTATAATAGCTCCACCATTTTGTGTTATTGAGGAGTATAAATAACACTCTCTGCATGTACATATTGGATTGAAATTGCTTTCACAATAACGTCTGCTCATTTCAAAGTTTACCATTTTCAAGAAGCTTCCGAGAAATCCGTGTGGAAGGTAAATGGGTCCCCTTCTCAGCCTACTCTTTACAAACAGTGTTTAGGTTCTTTATCTTCCCACAGCATTTTATATGAACAAGGACAGTGAGACGGGGCCTACAGGTTTTTTTGAATTTCAAGAAGACTAGGAAGTCTAACCGTTCGCAGATGACATCGGGCAGCACTTCTCGTCAGTTATTTAAAGATCCTGATCGACAAATATTGTTTCGGCCGGGGTTTGAAACCGCGGCTTCCCGCTCAGTAGCCCGGTGTTTATCCACCTGGAGCTAACCGGGCGGCAGTTTAATTCAGCTGTATTTTACTATCAAGTGAATCTGCGCCTTGCTCGACAGAAGTGAGAATTAGTCTCTAATCTTCAATGTAACCACCCCCAGAATCTCATTTAATTATCATGGACTGAGCAGCACTGATTATCATGTTAAATTCCACACGCAAGAAAATGAGGAAAAAGCATTTTCCGAATGTGCATCACTTTTGTTTATCCCCTGAGTATGTAAAATGTATTCTCTTGGATATAGTATGTGACAAATATGTCGCGCCGAGAACAGCTTGAAGAGTAAGATCTGTGGTAAAGGTGTATCAGGAACTATGCTAAGAAACTGGAAAAAGCTAGTTCTTTTGTAAAGATCGAAACAAGCAGGTGGTTTTTAGATTCCTTGCACATTGAGCAACTCATGTCGTCTAGGGCCAGACGTCCAGTCTTTTCACTGCATTGTTTGAAGTCAGTTCGCTAGAAAGCATTTATTGTTATGCTATATCACAATGCAGATTCCCCTCTTTTAAGTCTCTATGTTGTTTGTGTCCAAGACATTTTTGTTTAGTCTACTCTCCATTCTAACTACCCATGAAGTTTCTCTACCATGAAGCCAAGTTAGCTTCCCTATCAAATATCTTGTTACTAATGTACATCTACGCTACCTTGCAGCCTACGAGATTGCTAACGTATTTACTAAAAAGGCTGCACTTGCACTTCCTCCGTTCCATGCATTCACAGGATATGACAAGGTGAATACTTCCGGTAACCTCCAGAAATAATCGGAGTTGTCTTTGCTTACACGTTCTTCTATGCGATAGAACAAGTAGTTCTTTACCGTCAACTGACGAAGCCAAAAGTAGTTTCTTTGACCCGGCCTGCATTACTTAAACATTTCAAGGGCACAGTGAGCCATGCTGGCCACATATGGAGTCAGCAGGCACTGGTAACAAGCATCTCAGTTCCTAGTCTGCAAGATTGGGGCTGGATATCTCTAAGAGGAGAGTGGCGACTCTCCTGCACTCCACTGTAAGAAATTACAAAGTTGAGGGTGGAACTAATCAAGTACATTCATAACAAGGGCTATGCCCAGAAGAGTGACAATCGTGAAAGGCAATGCCCAACTCTCTTTTTCGATTACAAGCACTCGTCCGCATGAAGTATCAAGTCATTAGGTCACCGAGATATCATCTGTTCTTCTTCGATATCAGTCTGTATCATAGCCAAAGTAGGCTCATGTTTAGTAATGGATTATATATGATGAAAATAGTAAATTGACAGTATACATTAAATTTAAACAAAATATTAAAGGAAAGAAAATTAGCAGGCGCAATAGAAGTTTAAGCTCATTCCTTAAAAGTTCCGACTCTGGTAGTTTTACTTCCGGTCTAGCTGGTGGCCGCTTATATCATCTCTATAGACAATTTGCATTGAAATAATATCTCATTGTATGACAAAACAGCTGCCTTAGGCATTTGCTGACATTTTCTTATCCAAGTTGCTAAAATTCAGACATTTTAAAGCAAATGTTAATTTCACTTCCGGTTCAAAATGGCCGCCATTTTAAAACTCTTATTTTTCACACTTAATGGACTTTTTTGGCGATGGCACCATATCCTATCTTTTTTAGGGCCTTGAAAACTACCATCATGCCAAATTTCATGCTTTCAACAGAAAGTGAACAATTCAAGCACATATCTTCTCTACTAATAAAGTAAAAACCAAACAAATAAAAAAGTCTACCATAAATCCATATAATTCTGCTTGTAGCAACAAAAAAATAATTTTTTTTCATTTGGCATTAGGTCAGGAATTAGATAAACCACCTTTGACAAATGGCCAAGATCATTCCAGGCTGTCCACTTTGCTTTCCCAACAAAATCAAATGCTCCTGGCTTGGGATCGTTACACTGTCCAACAGTAGCCTAATAACAATAATAGGAGACATCACTGTTTACAAATATTGAAAACAAGTGGAAAATATACGAAGAGGTAAGCCATGTAGTGAATATTTAACAAAGCGAAAGGGCTGGAGCTTCAGCAGTAAACTCGATACCTCTGAGTTCGAGAGCAAAAAACTTAAGCACCTTTCGAAATTCGATAAAATAAAATCTTTTATAAGGTAATTTAGTCTTTTAGCTTTAATTTGATATATAACTTGCCTTTGTGGCGAAAATACTCGCGCGACTAGAATTTTTTTCTGTGGGCACCTCGTTTTCCTTTACCGAGACCTTAATGACCTTAACGCGTTCCTGCTAATATTAAAACGCCTAATACAAAGGCTGATCACATTCCTTCGCCCTTCACGCCTCACGAGTGATTCGTGTTCGAAAACTTGTCATCAAAACGCTTTTAAAATACAGTGTTACTGACAAAGGACTAAGTAAGGCTAGTGATCGATAGTCCTCTGTTGTCGGGCAGGAGAAAAGAATGAGAGTAGAAAATACACTTTACTATCGTTTCAAAGTATACTTAACTTAGTTCGCTGGGATAGTTAACTACAAGACAAATCGCAAAGAGTCCAACGGCCAAAAGCTAAATTTGGACAACGAAAGTATCAAAGGAATTAAAATTTGATAAAGGGTTTTATAATATTGCTTGCCTTCAGATATCAGATGATGTTAAATTTGCACCAGAAGCATTTAATCTAAGGTCGGAGATTGGTTTTTATCCTTTTACTCGAATTCTTTCCCCGTAAACCTTCCACTACGCATATTGTTACATATCGAAGCAACACTCAAGAACTCAGGGTGTAGGAAGGAATAACGACCCAAATATTAAGTCATTCAACAAAATACTGTGCCTACCTAAACTCCTGATTAACCTTGATGTCTAACAGGAAACTACAGCGCAGCGGACAAGCTCACTATGCAGGTTTTTGAAATGACAAAACTCAATATTAGTCAGCCACACACAGGTTGGCGACTTCTAATGAAGATTCCTGGTACAGACGGAACGACATAAAAAGGAGACCAGTTACATGTTCCTCTTTTTCCAAGAAAGTCTAATCAGTCATTCATCACGTGAACTTCAATCTTGGTCTTATCCATAAAAAAAAAGGGAAGAAAGAAGAAAGAAAGAAAGAAAGAAAGAAAGAAAGAAAGAAAAGAAAAAAGAAAAAAAAAAGCGAACTTGGCCAATATACAGCCATCTTAGCCTAACAAGCTCGGTCAAAAGTAACGCATATATATATCTAGCCGGATTTTTGATAACGTTATCACCAAATAGATCTGTTGCGTCCAACAGTTTTTTGCGGTCAAAGTAGCTATCACTGGTTTTCACTTGACGTCACTAAAACTCAAAATAAAAAACTATTGATCCTAACAAGATTTTACTTTCACGATGCATTAGAGCAGCTGAAAACTAATTTTCATACAAATTTTCGCTTCAAAAGGGTTCTTGGTTTTGTGATCATAGAGTACGCTTGAATTTCTAAGAGTTTGTGTGACGCGACATTTACATGACGGCCAAGAGAGCTGTCATGTAGGTTAAAAAAATTACTTATTTCAGGAAATTTTGCTATCTAAACAGTTCGTGTATTAGAAAAAGTATCACTTTAATGTTTATGAGTTTCTCGAAGAATAAATTCACGCTTTTGTCGCAAAACTCGGTAACAGATGTTTCTGTTGGTTTCCGTCCGCTATGTTGGTGCTCACCTGGATGAGCTCCAACATGGCGTCTCCATACAAATCTCTATAATTTTGTGTAAAACATTTCTTCGGATATCTCGTATACGAAATATTCCTCTGACCTGAATCTTGGCGAGGGTCTTTGTATATGTACCTCCTTTCATTTCCCAGATTCTGGACTTTATCTATTGAACGGTTTTGTTCTTTATTTTGATCTATTTTGAATGACGTGACACTGAAAACCAGCAATTATAAAAACTAAGAGTGCAACCATTGCTTTTTTTTTCTTCTCCTCCTTTCCTTATCCTCACTCTTTCTTTTTCTCCTTTCTTTTTCCTTCGTTACTGTGATTTTGGAGCTTCTCAGATTCCTGGTACAGATAGCCTCCCCGCAGACGTCCTTTGTGGCTCGTTCGTCACGCATTCATTTCTCCCAATTCGCTCCCAATTCGCTTCTTACAACTTTCTTCGCAGTCTCATCCACGCATAAGCATGGAACAAATATTCCGCTACAAAAGCGAGAAATAATACGCAGGTACCGTTTCAGTTGTATCACAGCTCGTTATTGGCTGATCGTGACACAATAACTAACCGCTTGTTGACTTATTCAAACGAACAAGAACGTAGGCTGTGTTTAGCACACCTCCGTGGGGGAGAAATGAATGCGTGACGAACGCACCCCAAAAGGACGTCTGCAGGGAGGCTATGGTGCAGACGGCACAAGTAAAAAGGAGATCAGTTATATGTTCCTCAACGGACGCTTTTCTGTGTCCCGAGTCAGAAACTCTCATATATTGTCAACCCCGCTTTACGGACACTGGTTATCTGCATACTGTCTATTTTAATTGTCACAATTATGTGATAATTGTAGACATTGTACCCTGTTCAAATAATGACAGTTTTTTACGGGTGAATAAATTTTTATTACAGTACTGTACTAAAAAAAAACAGTACCAAAGTAGCGTGACATATTTGATTTTGAACAATCTGTCTTTCGTCCGGTGTTTGACCCTTGTACTACGTATAGTCCTTTAATAAAGTTTTCTTCCTCCTGGTTCACACGTTTCACTTCCTTGGCTTTTTGTTGCAGTCATTGCTCTTAACCGTCTTCCTCTTTGACATTAGGGACCTTAAGATACGAGGACGGGACAAGCTACGACGGCTACCGGAAGTAAATTTGCGCAATGAGGCATGCGCACACGAAGCCCAAACTCGTGTTCTTGCCGTCCTGGGCTCGCCGAGGACGCCATTCAGCCTGTTTTGCCGTCGTCTGGAAAACGTGAGTATTCGCGGCTTGTTTTCACCTACAATAAGGCGATATCGATTCCCTTTTCAGATATTCTGACCCTGGTGTTTCTTAAGATCATATTCTTCACGATTTCTGTCGGAAATATTTCGAAATGAGAAAAAAAGGCCATAATTTATGTTCATCATTGTTTGTTTGTTTTGCAGTCGCGACCATGAATGTTCTTGAGTGCCCAGTGAAGAAAAGTAAATCAGTGTAAGTGAAGTTAAAATAGATCCAGTTACAGTAGAGTAACAATCGAATAGAAAAAGGTTCAGTGAAGGTCTCTTTGACTTGTACCTCCTGACAGTCCGGCGGTGTTTACCTTTTGCTCATTTGAAAAGCAATTTCATTTTTTAACTAAAGATTTATACGCCTGAATTGGATTCTAATATTTTTAGGAAGCCAGTGGTATGGAGTTCTTTTCGCGATGAAATGTGCCGGGAAATCATGGTTGTTGATCCCTTCACTGGAACAAAAAAGAGCCCTGTAGCGAGGGGAAAGAAAAGGGAAGAGGTCGCTGAAAACTTGAACCAAATTGACGCTGTTTATTTCACAGTTGACAAAAGGGCAGTTCGAGATCGCTACAACCTTCTCGCGTGGCTAAAGAACTGAGGAGCAAACTGAAAAAAGAGAAAAAAAAAAAACAGGTGGAATTGAAACCGGCATGAGCAGCATTGAAGTGGCTCTAGGAGTTTAGTGTGTTGTTTCTGTATTCTTGTATTTTGATGTCATTATTGCAAGTAAAAGTAAAAAAAAAAATTCATCTGGAGATTTTGGCTTCTTCAAGAAGCTCTCATCGCATAGTAGAATAAATTCATCGTCGTCTATCACAACGTCTAAGTAGCTTTTTAGAAGAAAGGTCCTAGCGTCTTTAAAGGTCGACATATTTGTTTGTGAAAGAAATATCGCCGTTGCCGTCCCAAGTGAAAATTGTTTGCTCTTAAGTTTTTTTTTGGCGGACACGACGGGGCTCGACCTAGTCTTCCTCATCCACCCCCGTCGCCGTCCTGGCTCCCCGTCCTCGTATCTTAAGGTCCCTATTGTTTGCTTGCTGCGAGCTGTACTAGGATCATCCTCCGTTCGTATTGCTGGGTTGTTGCTAACGTCTAGTAATTGTTCAAGTCAATCCACGTGTTTCCGAGGACCATCAAAAATGTAAACGCATCATTTCCATACCAAGACCTCCACCCCGATTGACTGCCTTTCCACATACTTCTAACGATCCTTGATTCGTAAAACTGTCTGCTTTAGTCTTTATATCGATAAAACATGTGTTCCTGACGTTTCTCTGAGAGCCCACTTAATACGGACACCCGGATAATACGGACACTATAGCATGCCCCCTTGGTGTCCGTATTAACCGGGTTCCACTGCATGTAAAAACTAAGAGTGCAACCACTGCTTTTTTTTCCTTCTCCTCCTTTCCTTCTCCTCGCTCTTTCTTTTTCTCCTTTCTTTTTCCTTCGTTACTGTGATTTTGGAGCTTCTCGGGCGTAAGAAACCTGCCTTTTGACGCTTTTTCACACGAATGATTGCAAATTTCGTTGGGTTGGTTTTCAAAAAACCGGCTAGATATATATTTATATGATAAACTAGGGTATCTAAAAGATAGTAATGCTGCGGCACATTCTGTTGACACTGGCATTAGTTAGGCAGTGAGACTTGAAAGAATCGAAAATGACATTGAATATCCTATTTACATGTTGGAAAGTAGTAGAATAATTACTATCAGTCTATAGAAAGAACTCGTGGGAACGTTGTTTAGAAAATGATCAAGTAGTTACAACTCTGGTTTTCCCACAGTAAATAAATTGTAGAAAATAATAGAAATTCAGATTGTTTATCCATATATTTAATATACGGTGCACGATATTTTCTCTGGAAACACAATACTTTTCTTGCTGTTTGTTGCACTTTATTAAGTAACAGTTATTTAGCTATATATTTATAGAAAACAACAACACAAAAAACGGAAAAAAAAGATAGGAAGGAATAAAGAATTAGGTGGGACTTAAACCCTGCACCTTCGGCTCGACGCGACTACACCTAACCACTGCACCACAGAGGCTGATTACGTAATCTTCAGGAAAAGTCTTTCATTTTATTCCTTTTCCATGAAACTTCCGCCGGCAAGATGATCGCCACCCGCATTAACCGAGCTATTAACAGTGAAAAAACAATGTAAACGCATATTCCATGGCAATGAATGAAAGAAAAAACATGATTATGCTTTTCAAAACGCCGATACACGTCCTCGTCTGCAAAGTAGGACACAAAACATATGTTTTGTTATCTCGATTTCCGCTGTTATTATGAAGCGAATGGTCAAAATCACATCCACTTTCGGCTCAAAGAGTTTCTTAAGAATAGCACTGCATGACATTTTCTCACTTTCACATCACCTTCTAGCAAGCTGGAATTTGTATATCCCCCGTGTTGCGGAGTCGAAGAGCAAATGCTCATTTTCTCGTCAGGTTTAACACCTGGACGAGTCAAAGGCTCTTGAATTGAAATCCAATCCCCAAGTTAACCATCGTACTTATCTGAAAGACTCCTGCGTATCTTAAAATTTAGCAAGACGTCTAACCGTGCTGTAGAAAATTTGCCACAAAGAAAACTCTAAGTCTGAGCAGCGAACGATGCACTCTCTCACCCACCGAACTTCCCCGTGTTTTTATTTGAGTTGTTCGTGGCGCAATGGACTCTGGTTAAATGCAATGCATTGTGGTAAAAAGTGATGAATTCGAGAATTCGTCGCGCCTTATATATTGCCTTTAAATCCTGATTATGTTGCTGCTCGCTCCCTTCGGTCGCTCCGCAGCAACTATTTCTGACCAATCATAACTTGCTCATTGAAACATGTCATTGTTTGAAGTGGATTTTTGAAAAAAATATCTATTTACAGTATATCGACTAGTTTTTAGTCCTCATTGAACAATAGATTCAACAAAAAGCTCTATTTGAACAGTGAATGCGTTGTTTAATTGTATTCGTGGTTAAAATATTTTTCCTTTTTGTTTTTGGGTATGATAAGGTATGATAATGAGCTTAGAACCGAGAAAACATAGGATAAGAGCGCTATAGAAATAAAGTTATTATGTTATTATTAAAATAAAATTTGAGCTTGGAATAAATTTGAACCAAGGCAATCGAGTCTACTGGCTCTTTCAAAAGAGCTTTATTTTCCTTTTTTAGCGTGCTTAGCAATAACGTTCTTTACGATTTTGCTATTGACAGGTTTAAAGGGGAATTTCTTGGTTTTGCGGACACCAGTGGGATCATCAAATGACGTAATACAAAAGATTGAAAAGACACTGACAGGAGCCCATAACCCGGAGAGCGCAACTCTCATTCTAGGCATATGTCACGGCGTTTTTACGGACCAGTTTATTTTTAGACACATTTTAGGGCACTTTTACTCGCGAAAATAGAATCTCCACCATGTCTATGAGCGCATTCGAAGTACAAGATGTCCAAAAGGAAAAAAAATAACATTTTTAGGTCTATAGGTTTTGCTGACTGGTTTGTGGAATTTAAAAGATATTCAAACTTCTTGCCAAAACCGTTCTAAAAATTGGTCCGTGAAAACGCCGTGACACGGTGAGCGCATAGAAGTTGCTAATCCGGGTTATGCGGTGCTGACACTGAACAATACGCACACTACAACACAATGCAATATCTACCCAACAATAGTTTCCGCAACACCGGCGAAACACCCTGTCTATATGACACAACATCAGCTTTTTTGTTTGATGCGCTGTTACTATCGCTGAAACAAAATAACGATGTATTTTTTTTATCTTCAGTCTTTTACAACTGAATCGAGGAAATTTCAAAGTAGTAACAAGAGGTATATATTCCATCTGTTGGCTTCCCTTTTCGCCTCCAATTATTGTTTGCGTGTGTGTGTGTGTTTTTTTTTTTGCATTGCCATTTCTGAGCTAATCCTATTTATTGCAATTTTTGATGAACGTTTATTGTGAGCCCTGGCAGTGAGCGTTGTAATTCTTAGGGAAAACTTCGCAAACAAATATTTTAAATTTCTGGTTCCCGCATTTTGCTGGGAAAAGAATTCAATTCTGGTGCAATTACGAATCGGCAGTCGCCATTATCAACTCGGGTCATTCCAAATAAGGCCCCTCGTATGATGGATCCCCTAAGGCTCCTTGTACTCCTTTCTATAAAACACAATATTTCTTTGTCAGGGCCAGCCACGTCCCTGGGGTATCTAACGAAATCGCTGGTGCCCTCTCCCTCTTTCAGGACGCACGTTTCTGGGCAGTGGCTCCCAAGGCTAAAAAAGAACTCTGTAACATCCCACCTTAGGAGGTCCAGACGTACGGAAAGTGGGGACTGGCATGAACTACCAACCGTACATATGAGCTTCCAAGACTGACGCTTTTCCCCAAGGGCATACGCTTGTTATTTCGTGCTCCACCTCACCTGTTTGCACTGTGACTGCTATGCGCAATTACTTTCTTGCCGCTTGCCCGCGCGGGCCACTTTACTTCTTTCAATCTGTGCGTCTGCTGACTAGGTCTGCCGTTGTTAACCTTATCAGGGACGGTGCTCGTCAGGTCGGTCTACCGTCCCTCAAAGGGTACAGATTTCGTATTGCAGTCGCCTCTACGCAGCCGCCGCAGGCTTGCCAGGCTGGTTAATTAAGGTTTTAGGCAGATTGTGCTCGGATTGCTACCAACTTAATATACGCACTCCTCGTACTGTGTTATTGTCCGCTGCACCGAGAATGGCCAGTGTGCCATACCTTAAACCAATTTTTTTTTCGGGCTTAAGGGAATACATGCTTCGCACGTATCCGTGGCGGTTTAAGTCTAACGGCGACTTCCCCAAGCTCTGATTTAAGCGAAAACTTTATATTTGATTGTTTTACAGCACGTGCCGGCGGAGTAGTGCTGATAAAATAAAGTTCCTAGAACAGAATAATTGCCTATACACCGTTCCATAAGTTGCTCGATGGTGGTCGGAGGTTTCAGCCATTAGTGCCGTGGAGTGTTAGGCCATATTAAAATATGTTGGCGCCGGGGAGATAAGTAAGGCTTCATGGTCAAGCTATGGAAGTCGTCCACCATACCGATCGCGGAGCGGTGTTCCGCCCTTTACGCAATATGTTTTGTTATCAAGTTTTTGTTAGACTCTTATTTAAACCCTAGCTAAATTAACTGCGACATTAAGCAAGTTTTATAACTCAATTGTAAAACGCAGTTCATGTAGCGTGACGCCCTCAATCAGCAACATGTAATCCAAAATTATGTCAGCGCTTATCACTAGACTTTTACTCGTAGTAGGTAGAAGTACTTGGTATAGTACGTAAAATCACTTCCACAGATGGGAAATTACTGATACAATAGCAATCCTCGCTTATGTTACAGTTGGGGCTAGTTTCTAAAGTATCGCTCGTTTTGTATGGCTAGCAAAAATAATTTTCCTCATGCATATCTCGTGAAGCACCTCAATTTTACTTACATACGACTATTGGCTTTTGCTGCGAAACTTTGCACCAGATCTGGTGTGAAACTTTCACTGTGATTGCCTGACTGACTACCTACGATTACTGGCTTTTGCTGCGAAACTTTGCACCAGTTCTGGTGTGAAACTTTTACGGTGATTGCCTGACTGACCACGTACGACTACCGGCTTTTGCTGCGAAACTTTGCACCAGTTCTGGTGTGAAACTTTTACGGTGATTGCCTGACGGACCACTTACGACTACTGGCTTTTGCTGCGAAACTTTGCACCAGTTCTGGTGTGAAACTTTTACGGCGATTGCCTGACTGACTACCTACGATTACTGGCTTTTGCTGCGAAACTTTGCACCAGTTCTGGTGTGAAACTTTTACGGTGATTGCCTGACGGACCACTTACGACTACTGGCTTTTGCTGCGAAACTTTGCACCAGTTCTGGTGTAAAACTTTTACGGTGATTGCCTGACGGACCACTTACGACTACTGGCTTTTGCTGCGAAACTTTGCAACAGTTCTGGTGTGAAACTTTTACGGTGATTGCCTGACTGACTACCTACGATTACTGGCTTTTGCTGCGAAACTTTGCACCAGTTCTGGTGTGAAACCTTTACGGTGATTGCCTGACTGACTACTTACGACTACTGGCTTTTGCTGCGAAACTTTGCACCAGTTCTGGTGTGAAACTTTTACGGTGATTGCCTGACTGACTACTTACGATTACTGGCTTTTGCTGCGAAACTTTGCACCAGTTCTGGTGTGAAACTTTTACGGTGATTGCCTGACGGACCACTTACGACTACTGGCTTTTGCTGCGAAACTTTGCACCAGTTCTGGTGTGAAACTTTTACGGTGATTGCCTGACTGACTACCTACGACTACTGGCTTTTGCTGCGAAACTTTGCACCAGTTCTGGTGTGAAACTTTTACGGTGATTGCCTGACTGACTACTTACGACTACTGGCTTTTGCTGCGAAACTTTGCACCAGTTCTGGTGTGAAACTTTTACGGTGATTGCCTGACTGACTACTTACGACTACTGGCTTTTGCTGCGAAACTTTTGCGGTGATTGTCTGACGACATACCATTATGGCTTCTTGGCTACAGAAAAAATGAGTGAGTAAGATCAAACTCAGGATGACAAGCTCTTACTAGTGAAGAGAAAGTTACTACAAGAACACGTTATCAGTCTGGCTTTAAAAAGTAAACTGTTGCCATAGCATATTTGAAAACATGGACAGTATTGTTTTTTATACCGCAACAGAAAGGTCCTTGTTTGCTCTCAGGCGTTTACGTAAATTACGAAAGAGGAGACCGAGTTAAAAACCGCAAACGTTATCTTACTTTGTGGGTGGTTTTCAGCCGTGGCGGTTAGAAGTTTCCGACGGAAAGCCTGTTTGCACGAAACTTTCTGTCAGTTCTGGTGTAAACCTTTTGCGAAGTAACAGTTGTAGCTCGGCATACAATGCTTGCGATAAGCTTGTGTCTAGACCACACGTAGATCGAGCTTACTTGTTATGTTGTTTATTGTTAAACTTTGATTTTGCCTCAGTGGATAATCGTTGCAAAATATGCATTGGTCCGTAAGGCTTTGCGGTGATCACTTTTTTTACGTGTCATTGTGTCATGGACAAAGCTCGGGATCTTCCTTTTTATCTTTTACCTGCAAAAACTCAAGACTACTACTCAAGTCCACATTCCAAAACTGTAAGTACCACTGAATGTCTTCAGTTGTTATGTTAGTATTATGTAATACTTAGGGATAAAGAATAACATATACTTAACAAATACACTGATCTTTTCCCTATATCTAAAAAAAAAACCGACAACTAGATAAAAGGTTGAAACAGGTTAAACACGCTCTTCTGTTATATTATGTAAATTTGACGTAAAACAGATCTTGCGTGCTGACTTTTATGTTTTTCTTGGCAATGTGTGTTAAATGAAACTCTGCTGGCTCGCTCATAACTTGCTTGTGCTACCGCTGGCTGGCAAACACCGAATTCCGTTTCACGCTGGCTGGGATTGCGTAATTTTTATTTTTTTAACCTTGCTGGCTGGCAAAAAACCGTCAAACATGATTGCTGGCTGGGATTTTTATTTTTTGAAAGTCTTGCTGGCTAGCAGTGTAGAGCGGGTATTTTTTTCCCAGGAAAGTTAAATATAAACATAGATTGACGTAAAAGCACTCTGCTAGCGTTTACGACATTGAATAATCAATTTTGCGAAAAAAGTTCGTTGGGTACTCCTGAATTTGACGTATTACGAAAGTGAGACATTTTCTGATTCCTCTCTCCATCACATTTTTGAATCCGAAAATTTTATGTTTCCCTTTTTCTCAGAGAAATAGCCTAACTTGGGAAGAGAAATGTGAAAATTAAACTTTAGAAAATCGTAGGGGACTTATTAGATAAGCTTCTAAAATTGTAAAGTTGTAACGAAACGTTATTGCTAAGTTGTAACGGTTGAACGGTTGTCTTTTGATTTTTAGCCTTCCTCAAGTCATAGACAATTCTAGGAATATTTGCTTCACTGAACAGATATTTTGCAGAAAACAGTCGTTGGATGCCCCTGTACGTGCTGTGTCTCATTCTGAACTCTATTGCTAAGTTGTACTAGTTCCAGAATGTACGTATTTATATTTACTTTTTTGCTATGGAGTTCGGCATTCAGAAGTGTGCATGCATAATCTTGAAGAGAGGAAAAACTATCAGTTTTGACGGTATTAAGGCAGCGAAATTTCCTCATTGGAACAGAGAGAGAAATACAAGCATCTGGGCGTGTTAGATGCTGGAGATGTCTCGCAGGAGGAAATGAAAGCAAAACGGGCAAAGGAATTCTTCCACAGGATAAGATCGATTCTGAAGTCGAAGTTGAACGGAGCCAATGTTTTGGTAGCTATTAATGAAAGAGCTGTATCTCTCCTGATAGTGCAGGTATCTTGCAGGTATGGGTCTTAATCGTGCACTATTTCTTTAAAGAAAAGCGAAATAGCAGTTTATGCGAAAAAATATACCGATTTTCACCCTACAACTTATAATTTATTTCCGATAAATCAGGACAAGGTTATCTGTGGTCATGAGCTTTTTGTCAGTGTTGCTTATTCTACGTCTACTTTTAGGTGGAGAACCACGTCTTGCATGGCGGGAATAAGGCCCTTGCGGAAGGCAATGGACAGCAGATCCTCAGCAGTCTTGGTCTCAGGGTACTGGCGAATGGCCCACTTTAAGTACAAGGAGAATTCATTCCAATCCACCTTTCCGTCTTCATCCATGTCAATGGCTTTCAGAGCACGCTTCGTTTCATCGCATCTGTAGCAGCTGAAGTATGGTGCCAAGAAGCCATTGTAGAATGAATCGAACTCCAACGCATCATCTTGCTGGCTCTCTTCCCTAAGATCCCATTCATCCCACACTTTCCGAATTTCAGCGATCAAATGCTGAGCGTGGCCTTTCTCGGGCTCATCCTGCGCGATGACTTCGCTCATGCCAGGGGTTAATTGACCACCAGACCGATCAAACAGTATCGCCAGACCAACTGCGCTCATGTATTCCTCTTTTCTGTTTTCGTTAAGGTCTTCCAACATTACTTCCTTCATTCTCGTGCCTCTTTCCTCCGTGAACTGTGGGTCCTCTCCAAAGACACGCCTCAGTTTTTCCGCGATCATCTTGGGCGAGGCCAAAGGAGTCATTCGTAAGGGAGGCTCCTCACCAAAGAACTCAGCAAGGTCAAATTCTTTCTTGTTTAAAGGGAAGTTGGGCATTCCGAAGACCAGATCTAGAGCTCTTTCCCCATACACCACCTGCCTGTGACCTGATTCAAGCCCAGTTGTGATTCTTGTGATCTCTTGGGCCGCTTTGCGGAGGTACGTACAATTGTACTGTTGTAAAACTTTTTTGTTTCCAAGACGGACTAAATTCATTATAGTCACACTTGAACAGGAGTGACCCATAGCGGCGCCTTCTTCACATAGGCTTGCCCATATACCATCTGCACCACTGGCGAGGCATGCCAACACACTACTGTCTGCCATTCCCCATTGCTCGTGAACATGTACCAACAGCTTTGCATCTTTAAAACCACAGTCGTCCATTTCTTTACGAATGGCTGCCGTCCAGACTCCAAGTTGTTCTGGCATGGATTTACCTGATGGATCCTCGTATATCAAACCAAAGGGACGCTCAGTTCGTGGCAAAGAAGACAAGTAATGAACCACTTGAAAAATGCGTTCTGGTCTACTCCACATGGCTGCTGGAAAGTCGCGTAGGTTGATAAATATACGGGCCTCTTTGGAAAGATTTTTACGAACCCATCTCATACGTTCTGACAAAAGCTTGTTGATGTCATCAGACGTGAACTTCTCATAGTCGATTCCACTGTAGACAAAATCCACTTCAATTATTGGGTGTTTGATGCCAAATTCCTTCATCTTTTTCAATCCAACAGGAATAGCTTCGACGTCTGGCACTCTATTTTTGTAACCAGGTTCCACTAGCTCCGTGAAGGCGTATAATTTGTCGAAGTCTTCTCCTTCTTCTTTTAGTTTACGACAGAAGGTGTCACCCACACGAGTCATGTGGGAAAATGAGGCAACAATCATATGCTGAAAGCCAGCTTTCTTCACCTGGTTAAAACCGATGAAACACAGAGAAGGAGTTTTAATCATTTACTGTATCTCAGGAACGTTAAGTAAGGTAATTTTTAGTAGAGCTGATGTTGCGATTACGTAGAGTTAAGTCAGTGAGGGTAAAGTAGAGAAGGTTGTAGAAGACTCCCACGCAGACCAGAGTAGAGTAGAGCGCTATAGAAAAGAGTAGAGTAAAGTATAATAGGGTAGAAAAGTGTAGGGTAACTAGAGCAGGGTATGCAGGGTAGACTAGATTGAAGTATGATAAGTAGAGTGGAGCAGAGAAGAGTAGAAATGATTAGAGAAGAGAAGAACCCACTGAGAGTGGAGTGAAGTAGACCGACAGGCAGCACTTGTGTCCAGAAATGCACGCAGTGGCGAAAATGACCAATCTGGCCAAAAAAAACTCTTCAGAGGTTTGGCGAAAACTTAAATGCTCCTTGTAAAGTTACAGTGGCGAAGCTGACAAAACTGGCGAATCTGGCGAAAATGGAAAATCAGGCGAAAAACCATAGGGCAAAACGGACCCCTTGCAGAGTGGAGGTTTTTACAAAAATGGCAGATCTAGCGAAAATGGCAAATTGGGCGCTTAAATTTGACATGGATCTGGCAAATGTTCAAATTTCATGGCAAAAGGGGGCCCTTGGTATAAGTGGCGCGTTTGGCGAAAATAGCGAATCTGGCAAAAATAGTCAAAACTTGCCAATGGTTTGGCGATTCATTAAAATATCATGTAAGAAGGGCGGTAGAGACGAGACGAGAAATGGGGTATGGAAGATTAGAGTAAATAATATAAAGCAAAAAATGGTGAGAGAAGAATGAGGACAAAAGAAGGTAAGACGTGAATCATAGACTGACCAGCTGATATGCTCTTTACCAGGCCCCCTCGCAGCTTTCACTTTGGGTCCATATCAGGAATAGCACATGGCTTACCTCTTCATATATTTTCCACTTGTTTTCAATCGTATGGCCTCGAAGCTGTGCCACAGTGCTTTCTCGAAGAGAATTGTCGAGAACAAAAAGCTCCATTTCCTTTATTGGTTTCATTTTCTCCTTATGTTCTTGGATTTTCTTGTTCATAAGTTTAATTTGCTTTCGAAATGACATGGCTAACCAATCAGTGAAGCTGAAAGGTGAAAGATAGGAATAAAACGATAATTAGGTGATTAGATTAGATTCCAAGTTAACAATAGATGATCTGTCGTGTTATATAACAACCACAGTACTCTAGTCACTCTGGGGATAAATACAAATTCATACTGTATATGCTAGCTCGTCTTCAGTTTAGTTAGGTTGTAAATCTATTCTTATATATTACATACATATTTTTTCCTTACACATCCGATTTCTTAATCTCGAGTATGATTACAGACCGAATTGGATGACTAGACACGAATTTTTTTACTAATTAACCATAACCGTGATTATAATTTTTGTGAAAAGAAATGCATCCTTTCTCGGTGAAAGGACTTTTATATTAATTATTCAAAATTAAGGAAAAATATTACTGGCAGAGACACTGTCTAATGTTACAAATTCATTAGAAAATCCCCAGTTTGGTAGGGTAGTGGTTGTTGCTATAGCGATCTTATTGCCCCCGCAGGGATTTCGCCCAGAAGGTGAAATCCCGAGGAGGCACTCTAGTAACTCGCGCGTATATTAAGGAAAGTACTTACAGTTGAAATATACAGTCATACAGTCAATATAGAACAAATCTCGATTTGCTTGAACAGGGGCCGCGAGGAATCGTTAGGTAATGATGACGTTTCTATTGTTTGCGCCCGCAAGTACAAAATGGTTAGGATGACGTAAAACACAAAAAATCCCGAAACAACAGCTTACAATAGGTAGATTTTGTGACATTAATTGTGCTGTCACACTTCGAACTCTTTTGCGTTACGTTTTATCAGTAACATTCTGTGGAGCCGTTGTTTTGAAAGTTATGGACCAAAAGACACTCGTTAAGCGCAGATGAAGTTATAAGTTGCGTAGAGCAGTGTATGTTTCCACACTAAGTGAGTTTACTAGACACGAGTTCACACGAGTTCTTTCTCTTTCTTTGACCAGAATAAGACTTGGCCCAAAACAAGCAAGACGAGTGAATGATTCAACGGCTAGCTTATCACTAGCAGAACGATGGACGATTACAGAAATTCGCCGACAATCAAATTCTGTGCTGACTTATTCCCTGCTCGCAGATGTCCTTCCGCTATAAAGTTTAAAATAAGACTAGAATGGACGAGAGTGAATTGATCAAAAGTCCTTTTAATTTCTAAGGCTTACTTTCTGGCAAATAAAATGAACTTAATGTAAAAAGTGAAATAGAAATAGCGAAAAATTAAACTTCTAATTAAATCTTTTCTTATGGTTTAGATTAAACTATTCTGAGAATGTTTTGATCAAAGCTGTGTTAATCGAACCGAAACTGTGCATGGAACCTTGCGTTTATTTCCTTCTGTTTATCTCACCTATTGTATGGAATATGTATGAACATCTTCATTACACACTGTCATTATGAATCGGCAAATTTCAAAAAGCTACACAACGAGCAAGAATACTATTAACTGACAATATACAGAGCGGGGGCAGCTGTAGTGTCAACTATTACTAGTTATGATTGGCTGATGTAACTGTCCGATTACAACCCCACACAAAATAAGTAAAAAATAAAGCAGTTTATGCACCAATCAAATTTAATGAAATTGTAACAGGTTATGATTATCGCGAAAACATTTTTACAATACGGTTTAATACTTCAGTTTACCATAAGTGAAGTCAAAAGAAGGTAAACTGGCCCCTGTAAAGATGTCTTCTTCTTCATTATTTCGTCAGACCAGATCCCTAAATGTAATGAACGTGCCTAATTTATACATAGTTTACAGTTTCAATAGATGTCGGTTATATTTGTCAAAACTGGTGATTTTGATATCGATATCGCTATCGATATAATGTATATAAATAAACAGACTAGGTTATTGATTAGCCTTTTATCCTTTGCCCTATGATCTGAGGTAAATAGGAGGGCCAAAAAATCATTAAAAATAAAAGGAATGAATTCAGAGTTTGGAAATCAACATTTAAGAACAGCAGGTTGAACGTTGACAAAAAGATCATAGAACTTGAAAATATTCGTTATTTTAAACAATTTGAAAAGTTTAAAGAAATCTGAAGAGTTAGATCAGATTAGTTGTACCAACGCAATTTTAAAGAAACAATTCAATGATTTTGTAGTTTCAATATCTTCTTATCTTAATGTGAGCGTTTTATTGTACTCTTATAACTTTAAACATTTTGCAAGGGTCCGTCCCATCAGCGCTGGGCTGGTTTTTCAAGTGACCTTTTAAGGTGGCTGAACACAGTTTTGCGGGCGGTCAGCGGTAACTCGCGCAACGGCGTGTGTTTTAAATTAGACAAACAAACATAGCGGCGAAAAAAGCAATGGTACACAGAAGACAATTTCTCAAAATCTACTCATTAAAATTTTGTGATATTTGGCAGAATTTTTACTTTTATCGTACTTTCAATAATAAGAACTTTGAAATGGAAGTTGAACAGACGAATTTTGTGACACATTTAATAATTACAGTACAATCATATTATTGATTATCTAAAAACCCGTCTGTTAAAATTTGGTCAAATAAATTTCACATGGTAATGATTAATCATAGTAAGCTGTGTGCAAGTTTATAGGAAAATCTAATGAGCGAATATTATGTAAACTGAGCAAAAGTGAAATTTTAAGGTCGTATTCAATCGTTCATGTTGCCGTGGAAACTACGAAAACGTCACATTTGACCTGTCAGTCAAAATCTTTCATTAGTATATTTTTTACTTGCCAAGTTTCAGCTTGTAAGCTGCAACCTTTCTCTTGCCATAATTTAGCAAATGACATATACTCACAAACTGCCAAACTGTGTTCAGCCACCTTAAATAAGGTATATGTATTTACCTTTGAATGAAAACATGATAGTCAATACATTTTCCCATTCACTTCACTGAATACTTGGACAACCGACGACCGAATGTTTCTAAATACGTCAGAAGTGCCTCAAATCGTTATCTTTATACTTTAGAAGCCCGTTTGGTTCTTGGAGCTGCCCAAAAAACCATTTATCCATAGGGGAACTTTGGTCGCCTCGAAAGTTTTAAGTGGCTCTTTCGTCTCCTCCGAAACTGTAATTAGCTGTGCTGATAGGTCCGCTCGAAAGTTCGATGACATGAAATACTTTTATTAGAAGACTCTAGGGGACGTTTTAAATTAGTCTTTATACCAAAGTTTTCAGGAGACCTTTTAATAACAATATTCGCTATATCTTAGTAATAAAATGTTAAAAACAATGCCTCCGAAAATCTTAGATAAGTGAGTAGAAAAACTCCGAATATCTTAGACCAATGGAACGGTTATCCAGAAAGTTTTATCCTTTCTCGATCTTTAGAAATTACTCAGGCGATGTTTACTCCTTCGAACACTCATTTTAAAGAAAAATGTCGTTGGGTGCCCCTGTGAATATGCAACATAGGATTTTACAACTGATTTTACGAAAAGGAAATTTACCCAAGTAATGAAATATCGTAGATCATGGCCTTCTTCGATCCAAGCGCAAAATCATGATTGTATGAATCGCAATTAGGAACAAAAGGATATAGTCCCGTAGATAAGGAAGCGATTGGTTTCCAATCAAATGATGTAAATAGGGAAAAGCAACAGTCTGATAGAATCAGTGGTAGAATTCCTGAATGTGAAAGATAAAATCCTTTCTCATTGTTTTACAAACCACCTACCTGCCCAGTTCAAGTAGCGTCTTGTATGCTCTTAAAGGTGTCGTACGATCACAATTCCAGTGCTGCACGTGAAATTACTCCTCTAAAGTAACAACCTCCTTATCCGTTAAACCAGAATTGCACGTTGCTTAGAATCATTAGTGGTGGGAGTTTCTGCACAGAGCATAAAATGACCTGATTATCTATTTTGGTAATGAGTGGCCCTTCCCTGAACTCTCTTCATGCATGTGTTGCTTTGGTGTTACTGTGATACGCATAAGAATTTTTTAATCCTAAAATGCTTATCATTTCACGGATTTAACGTCAGTAAAAATATTTTTGCTCGGTACAGAGGATTGTCAAATACAGCTTTAAATCCTTGAACTTAACCTTACTCGGAAAACTGTAAATTTTTTCGTTTTTATTATAGTATCGTGACAAGAGCCATGATTGTCACCGATACACAGAATTTCTATGCAGGTCGAAGATGAATTTTGGGTTAATTTTACAGTAGTCGATTATAGTTTTTCTTTCTTTTTAGCTGTAACAAAAAAGGACGGTACAAAAACTTACAAGGAACAGGACAGCTAGGGTACTTAAACTTTAACAGCAGTATATATATAATCGTAGAACGCATGTACATGTGAGGCTTTTTCCCTGAAAATGATTAGATTAATGTTCAACCCATTTTCTTGGAAAAGAGTAAAAGCGAAAAATAAGACTTAATAGCATTTGTATAATTTATTTAATACGGTTTTTTCTTCGGGACCTATTCTGACATGCACTATAAAAAGGCCAGCTTGAATAGGCGAGTCTTTGTTTACACTTCAGTGCCTCATTAGCATATGCTTAACACTATCTGATGACGCCAATAAAATAAAAACTCTGAATATTGAAAGGGCAGTGTCAGTTATCTCTGAAAATTTGAGTCCAATACACCAAATGGTTTCGGAGAAATTCTCTTCTACAAACTCGAAATTTTACAGAGAGTGTATGGCTCATTAAATTTTTTGCTACACAGTAATTTCGCAGTTTTTGATGGCTGATATTTCCTTCAATGTTGCTTGCAAAGAGCTGAAATTGCACAATTTGCTCAAGTTAATCAGGTCTTTCAATTTTTGCATTTAGTTTATATATACGGCCACCGCTTCTATGAATTTGATCGTATGCTAATGAGGAAAAATGTAAACAATGATTTCAGCAAAGATTCGCCTATAGTATCACAGGGTCCAGCGGAGATGTGTTTGTCGTTAGAAAATCAAAACCCGTCGAAAACCTCTGAAAAAATGGGTTATTTTGAAAGCGTTACAGTTTCGTTACACATTCTATTGACCGCCCCTTCGGGCGACGTGCCGTGCGCCAGCGAGGATATGGCTTGTGGTTATTTATTTTCAAAAGTCGATCTGGGTCAGATAAGAAGCGAAGAAATCGTTTACAGTAGATTTATAAAGATCGCATTGGGCTAATTAATCGTGCTAAGCGACAGGTATAAACATTTTTCAAGGTGAGACTTTAAATACGTAATTCATTTATTCACACGAAACTCCTCTGGACCCTGTGATAGTATGAACCTACAACTCTGGACAAACGTCCTTAGGGCATTGATGCAATATTCGTAATTAGTATATACACACTCAGTGATCTTGGTGATTTAAGCAATCTGATTGGTTCGCTATCTCAGACTATTCAACAATATTCACCTCCTAGCGAGTGGATAATGTGTGAGCTCGGTTTTTTCCCCCGTTTTCTTAGAGAAAGATCTTTTAAAAGTCGACAAAATCCTAGGGTTGACTTTTTTTCAGGCAAGGAAAGACTTCGAAGGATTCAAAACGGCGTTTTTCCATTTACTGTTGTTGAGTTTTGTGGTCGATGGATTAATGTTTACAACTCCCGTTTATTCGCCTAGAAGAGGCCGTTTCGTGAACTCAGCGTTTCCTAACAGGAAAAATTTGGCCCAAAAACGAAGTTTATTTATGACAAACAAATTTGAAAGCAAATGTTTGCAGAAATTGTACGTTTCAAGTAAACACGAGAAAGAATACTACATGAAGACGACGTCTTACCTCGAGGAACCGAATCGCCATTTTGTCCGCACTTCATGCGAAGAATGAATAAACTTGGCGAGTCAACAGAAAACAACTAAGCTCTTCTTTTCTTCTCAGGTAAGGAAACAATTCAAACATTTAAGTCATTACGCTGTTGCTTGCGAAGTGATAAGCTTGTGAATTGCCATGTTTGAAAATTCTACAAAGATCTATTTTTAAACTGTCGCAAGTCTAGCTGCCCTGATCTGTCAATCAAATCGTACTTTTTAATGGTTTCCTCTCTGATTTTGTTGAGATCACTTCGTGTGTATATACTAAAACATTTGTTCTTTTCAATCTCGGTGAATAGTGGCTTTAGGAATATTCACCTCGCCACTTCGTGGCTCGGTAAATATTTAGCCACTATTCACCTCGATTTCAAATAATAATTGTTAATTATCATGAGATTCAAATTTTTCTTCCTTTCTGATTAGCCGAATGTCCACCACGTGACCTGCAAATAACTGCCTTCAAATAATGGTTTGCTCGTGCGCAATGTCGCCCAACTGTGTTTGGCTGCAAATAATATTCTGCTCATGCGTAAAGGAAACCACGCTTTTCTCCTTCTGGAGATCGCTCCTGCGTAAAAATGGAGGATCGCTTTGCTTCCCAAAGATACTCATTAAAAAACAAATTTGGTGATCGAAAGATAAAACAATTATTAAACTCGGTTATCGTAAAATATCGTAAATTTGTCAGTGTCTCGTAGATCAATTATTTGTCTCAGCCTTCGTCTTAGGCACTTTTTTTATTGATCCGCTCAGCTCACGATATTTTGTTCAACCTCGTCCAATAATTGCTAATTATCTGTAATTTGCCTAATTTATGGGTACCCTCACTGAAACAGTGCTACCTATTGGAAAATACTTTGCAGTTTCCCTACCTGCACCCTACAAAAAGCTGAAACTAGGGGAAAATTCCGAAAACACGCGTCCAACGTTGTTTGTAGAGTGGGGAAAGGGGTTGGGTATGTGTCATTTTAAAAAATAATAGACCCCAATTGCCTCTTTCCAAGACTTTTGTCAATGATTGTAATGAGGACATTTTCCTGTTTTTACCAAGGAGAGAGCGATTTGTAACGTCTTCACATCAACGTGACCCATTAATCTGTTGAAACATCTATTTCTCCCTTTGGACCCAGACAGGAACAGTCACCTCAACACTGAGTCACTACAAGGGGTGCAAACACGTACCGTCAAGCTTCCTCAAAGATTATATTTGAGTGACATCAACAAAGTTTTTTCATTATTTGTGGCAATGACAAAATGTATAAGGGACAAAAACAAAAGCGTTTACCTATGCTGCGAACTGAACTCTTTTTTCATGCAAAATTTACGAAAAAAAAATTAACATGGTGGACTTGTCACGTGGTTGTAAACCTTAATCCCGCTTTGAAAAACCAAGTATCGTTTGTATGTGAGACGTGTGGCACCCCGGGATTGGGGAGGGGGGGAGTACTCGTCCAATATTAAGGTGAAGGAGAGCCGCTGAGGGTTTGAAACCCTGACCCAGTTTAGGACAACAAAAACCCTTAAAATACATACGCTGTTTAGGACAAACGCCAAAATGAAGGCAGTCTTGTTTTAAAGTCATTTATTGGCAAATGCAATTGAGAAAATTCACGTTATAGTCTTTTCTTTTGAAGACTTGGAGAACAAATAAATTTCATATAATTAAATCGCGCAGGCAATACTCTGTTTACCATAGGAACAGACTCGCGCGAAATTATATACCCTGTTTAGGAAAGAGCGGACAAAAACCAACAACAATAAGCTTTATTTGCATGACTATAGCAAAGTATTACAGTATTGCAAAAGCTACTTGAATTTATATCCCTGATTCCTTTTTAAATTAATTGTTTAGAATAATTTTAAATCTATTAATCATTGCTTATTTTCAACAATCAGTAGGATTAATTATTCCGGAGACAAGTTTGTCTCTCAATTCAGAGCAAGATAGTATAAATGAAATGAATTGGAAGCGTTTGCTCAAGAGTTAGTTAACCTCGGGCCTTGATCCTCTAATCATCTTCTACATAGCCTGTTCCAAGCGTTCAGATAGTGGAGCTCCCCACTATCTGAACGCCTGGAACAGGCTAACTTCTAAAGCATTCTGCGATTAAAAATCCTTGAATATTTTACTTGGCCTGCGTCTCGTATTGACTCCGATGATGGCACAACATGGGATTGTTGACTTGAAATCAGATCAGATCAGATCAGGTCTATCCTCTATTAAATGTCTGTTTTACGTTGAATAATGAATTATTTCTCAGGGGCTACCCCCTCTACTATGTCCTATACACCGAGGCTCGGCCTGAAAGGAGTACGTACCTTTATCAGGGTAGGGATTTCACCAGTTGAAGTATAAAGGGTAGCCAAACCTGATATTTCCGTCGGTAAAAAGACCTAAAAGGGCTAAAAGAAAAGAGAAAATTTCCTGATTTTGTGATTTTTTCATATTTACAAGACAGTGAATTCACAGCAGTTGATTAAGAAATGCAACTTTCTAGACCAGGTATGTGACAGGGGTACCATTTGTTAATAGAAGGTGTATGAAAGGACCTTTTCTGTCAAAAAGGGTGTATAAAAGGATAAGGGGTGAGACCTCGGTGGGGGGGGAGAGTCTCCCCGTATAAAAGTTTGTTGAGTACCTTCCGGGAAGGATTCATACTTAAACCATTTCTTTAATCACTTTTCTTTTTTTTTGTTCTGAGGTTATTGCTTACGGGAATTCCTAAATAAGGTTTCTTTTTTCCCAAACGGGATAGGCATGGCAGTGAACAGGGAATTGGCTGCGAGTTGCCTGCGTCAAATTGCGCTGAAATCATCGGGTCTTTACACCTGAAGTTTTGTCGCGCGACAAGTGCCCGATATAATAATGGCCGGCCTCGAGCTTGTTGGATCGCTACCTGTTTCCTGATTGGGTACAAGCCATGGTTGTCAAAGCACGTTCAGAAAAAATATATTGTGAGCCCTTTTTTAAGGGAACTGCCTCTTTTTCTCGTCTTTGTTAGAATTGGTATGTTTTACGAGCTTCACCTAACAGATTGTTACGCAATTTAGGACATTTGGAAGGTTGGCATTTAAAGATCGAGAATCAACTATTAAGCGAAAGTACCTAAACCTTGCGTCCGCCCTCTTTTAAAAAAGGTTACGTGCTGTTATTTGTTCATTTTACGCGATTACGTGCCGAAGAAATCCCGTGACCGGATGCTAAATTGATCTTTTTCACAGGAAACTAACGTAAAAGCTATTTCGTAATAGAATAGATCATCACAAGCGATAAATCGACTTCCTGTCGCTACCGTTACAAGACGTTTCAGCGTAATTTGTGCTGGAACAAGCTTCTTATTGGTACATCCACCTTTGACGGAGAGAAAACATATCTAATAGGATTATTGTGTGTCACGACTTTAAGGGTTATAAAAGGCACTTGCTAGGCCACGCTATTTGACACGAAGGTCAATTATCTTACAAAACATGGAACACTTTGCTTCCTTTATTTTGTGCACTCTATTGCTTTTTAACGCGTACTGCTCGAAGGGCAGCCCAACCACCCAGCAACAATGTTCAGTCAGTAGTTTGTGCAATGTACTCCATAACATCTCGAACAGGCAAGATCGTTTGGAGAAGAAGGTTAAAGAACACAGCGCGATACTTGGTGGTCGCTGTAATGAAGGTAAGGCTTTTTCGGGACTATCCACGTTCAATACAGCTTCTGTGAGGACTTTATTTTATTCCCAAGATTTTCTTTCTTTTACACGTTCTAAGTTCAACACCTGATCACAACATTCCACAATCTGTTTTTCTTTTCTCATCTTTAATACAGTTCTAATGTTTCCGTCACATAACGCTATACATAGGTCAAAAATAAGGCCTTAGTGGTGTACTTTCAGCGTTGAAATATGACGTTACGACAAAACTACAAAAAGAACATTCGTTTGAGGGCAATAAGCAGGTCAACCAACATTATATATCGCGTGCACAATGGCCTTTCGTACGAATAAAATAGCCTTCAAGTATTCCTAGGGAGTATTGATTACATGTGAGTCGTTGCCTTACACAAGCACTATTTTCTGACAAGGTTACTGAGCATTTTAATAATAGCGGTTTTTTGTTGTGTCAAATCCACGAATCGAAAAGTCTCTAGAACTTAGGGTAGCCTGCATTGCAGCCGAGCCAGGCATTAGGCCTGAGCCCATTGAAAATAGCTGAATACTAGTAATAACCTAGACTGCGAGCAGTCTCGAAATTTTTCTTTCCGTCGTGGTTTGCAATCGTGCTAGCTGAGAACTAGGCGGATTTTAAGAGAAGAGCCGGACTTCAAGCAGCTTCAAGCACTCTGGTAAAAACCAAAGGCAGGATTCCATCAAATGGAGCCTCCATCTCCCATACAAGCCCTTGGAGTCAACCCTTTCCCGAGTAGATTTATAATTAGAGCGGTTCCCAAGGGAGACTTCGCGCGTCGATGGTGAGAAGAGCCAATCACAACGACGAAATGACACTGCTATTGTACTTTTTCAAACTGCAGGAAATCCGGTGCTGACAGGCCAAACACAATCATAAGCTAGTGAAACGTGACTTTAGCGTTTTCATCCCTCAGAGATTTTCTTTCTTTTCTTTCTAGCCGATACATTATACGGTGGAGAGTATACTCTGACTATGTTAATATTAATTTTGGCTGCTTGTCTCACATTAAGAGACCATGAAGCTGGTCTGTTAGATGCATAATGATTAACTACTACCTGCAGTCTGTAGTTCTGACACGATTCGTTTTCTTTAGCCAATTTTTTTAAGCGTTAAGGTTATTATTTCGGCTAAATGACTCAATATTAATCAAATTTCTAGTTTTTCAAGATTTTTTTTTCCGAAATCCGTTTACCTGAAAAAATACTTGTAGTCCTTGTGGTTGTTTTGTCCGTCAGCTAGAGTGATGATTCCCTACTATGTTTTGTAACGCCGGGACCAGCCATTGTTTTCTCACAAAAAAATGATCTACAGATGCGAATTCGAAGGAAGGAATTGACCCTAAACTTCAACATTAACTGCTGAGAATTGTCCTGTCAGTCAATCATAATTCTTTTGTCGCAGCTACAATCCATTTTGTTTTTCTGGAGATAAGTGGGTCTTTAGACTGGAGCGCGATATCACAAATTCCTCCGTTAGCAAATTACTTTTGAGTTAGCTTCACGGTCGAGCAACTGTTCTCCTCTGTTCAACTTTTCAAGTGCCAGTTTCATCAGGCAACTCTCATGGTGATGCGAGTCAGTTGTAGAGGAAGACTGCAATTTCTCACAATTTCGTAAATAAAGCATTCCTCGTTAATTGCTACTTAGGTCATCGCTTTTGCACGCGGTGCTTAACTGGTGAAATTATCCACTCCACGGTGATGACAAAATTAAAACATGATCCTGGCACTTTTTCGGCGCTGATCATCGAAAAGTTCCCAATCGTCTACAGAACGCTTAATCGTCGACTCTTTTCGAAGTGCATGCTTACATGTTGAATGTATGACGACAAATAAAAACACTCGCAAAGATAACCTTTCAGTGATCCTCAGTTCGCTGCCTTGTCCCATCGCTTCATGATCAGTCTCAGTCGGGTAATTCATTAACCTTTTTTCATGATACCCAGATCCCAGCGGCTGTAAAATCATAAAAATGGACGTATAGTAAAAGGGAAAACGGTCGAAGGACGGGCTTCTGAGTTCGACTTCATCCAACTTCATTTTCTTCACGGTGACATACGAGACTCACGGAAATATGACACTTTTCGCGGGAAACAAGCCGTTCTATTTATAAATCTACTCGGGAAAGGGTTGACTCAAGAAATTAATGGAGATGGAGGTTCCATTTGATGGGCTTCTGCCAAAGGCCTAGGGAGTGCTGGCGACAACGATCGCAGGTCCAAAGGCTCAGTTGCTCCAACGCCGTGCTTTGCCTACTTTTCACTTGACAGATGTTCAAAACACGCGCGGATCAGACGACGAGGAGTAGAAGGTCGGAAAGCGCGTGATCAAATTGCTTTTTGTGCACACCATACATTCTTAATGAATGCTGGCTATGTACATGCGACGCATGCGTAATAACGTGGAGATTACGATTGCGGGCTCCTGTTGTCGCCTGCAATAAATTTGTTGCATTTGTTGCAAAATGCGAAGGCTGCCGGTTTTGGATTTTCAATGTCGCGTAATTTTAAACACGTCGTAAATTTGATGCGCGTAAATAAAATACAGGCAATGTATAAAAGGAAGCAGCAGCCTATTGCTCTAAAAGCGAGTAAAAGGTAATCAGGAAAAAAAAAGATCTGTGATGAAAGGAAACATTTACCACACACTTTGAAAGGATGCAGATTACTTCAGACTGTGTCTGCGTAGATATTCGAACATTTGGTTCATATTTTGCGATTTAAAATGTTGGCATTTTGTTTAACTTTATTTTATTGAAAACATTTTCACCAATCGAGGCTTTCGTCCACGGTTCAATGTGCTTAGTATTTCATTTTTTTTCTCTGATTGCCTTTGCTTTTCCTTCGGGGGGTGCGTCAAGTCTTATTTTGTTCCCCAATTAGATCTCTTGTAGTAACAGTGTCGCATTTGATTAGCCTGCGAAGCAAGTGTTTCCAGGCGGTTTCGGAGCAAACAAACCGAGCGAAAAATGGGGCGAGTAGAAGAGCCGGGAGGGGGTTCGCGCGGCCAAAACCGAAAATACCGTACGTTCCTCGGTCTTTCTTTGTTACGAAGCCACACGGAAAAGCTTGCTACGCAGGCTACATTTGACTAACGGTGTCATTGCGGTACTTTGTTTTAACTATCACTTTAGCAGTTAGATCACTATCAAAAATTATAACCACGAAATTACTACATGTCGGTTCGCTGGAAGGTAAAAAATTTCACATCGAGTTATAGAAAATCCAACCAGAAAAATCTGCGCAATCCGTTTTGCCCTCAATGGTTACTTAGCCAGTTTTGCGAGGTGAAACGTTTTTGAATTATGGAACCGGCGCTAGTTTCTGATTGGCCGATGTCACGAGCAAGTGAATATGATCATTCTCCCAAACAGATGAATTCGCTCGGATCTAAGCATTTTTTTGTGTGTGCTTGTGGCCGTGTTACAATGCCAGGTGTTTGAGGAACAAAATGCAGCTTTTCGTTTTGTTTCTTGCGGGTGCGGTTTGTTTTGTTTCCCTGGACGTCGGAGGTGCGGAAGAAAGCAGCCCAGTTTCGAAAAATTCAGTATCAAACGATCAACACCCTTGTACATTGGACAGAGTGTGCGAAGTGGTTGATACTATACTATAAAGACAGGATATTTTGGAAAAGAAAGTCAAAGAAAATAGTAAATTGTTTGGTGCACAGCCCTGTACTGAAGGTAAGATCTTCGGCGATTTAGATCTTCCCAATTCGTTCCAAATAACCTTTTGCGGGTTATTTCAGATTTGTAAAATCAGTAACTGCTGTTCGAATCTCTCAGGCGGGTCACTAACTCTAGATTAGACCGAATGACGCGATTGAAATAAAAAAGGCGATCTTAATGATTTGAGGTGACCATATAATTATTATCACGTACTGTTGCAACTTTTTCTCTGTTTGCACACGTAATGCCGAGAAATTCAATGAAATTTTCGTTGTGGACTTTTTATTTTTAATTTTTAAATTTTTTTTCTTTATCCTTTGCAAAAGAAATTTTAATCTAAAAGGTGCATTAATAAGTGGAGATGATCATGACAAGAAATCTTATCCCTTGAATACGTCTTGTAACGTAAAGATCGTTTGGAGACTAGCAAAAAGTGATTCACCATTATTTATGAACATTTTGTATTTCCAGCGTTCACGGATAAACGTGAAAACAAGAATCCTTGATCATCGCGTGTGTGAAAGCGATACTGTTCGTTTTCTTGTTGGAAATTGCTTCTTATAAGGAAAAAAGACGAGAAATGGAGAGGCGAGTATTTAACTGGCTGCAAGTTGTTATTAACAAAGATTTAGTTGGACAAACACTTGTCGAAGCATAACTCTTTTGATTAAGGCGTATGGCTAGGTTCAGAAAAATGAAGTATTACGTTTAATGAACAATTTCTATTTGATAGAGAGTTACAAAAATTGACGAAATTGCGTTAGATCCACTTTTAAAAGAAAGCACAAAAAAACGACGTAACTTTCTGAAGGTCTCACTTTAAAAATTATATCCCATGTTAATTAAGCATTTAATGCTCTGTTATAATAAATGAAAGCTGAATAAATTGACGTTAGCCAAAGTCAACAGTGTTCTTTATAACTTTTATTTAGCTGGAAAATTAATTAGAGTTTTTTGTTCCCTGTTACTCGAAGCAATGATCAGTGGCATTATAGACATGTGAGAACTGGTAACTTACACACGGGGGCGAGAACACCACTAATAGGGAGCTTAAGCAACGACGTTTTTGAGCGACGCACGTCAACCGGAAGTGGCCTTTTTTCATTTTTTGACTGTGGTTTCGCGCAAATTTTCAGTCAAATCGCCTCTATAACAGTAAAGAAGCTAAGGAATACAAATTTTATATCATCAAGGCATGTTAAGAGGGAAAATACCTCACTTCCGGTTGACGTGCGTCGCTCAAAAACGTCGCTGCTTAAGCTCCCTATTGCTGCGTTCTGTCAGGCTTTTGATCATTATTTTCGGTTTGAAAAACGAAATCTCTGGATTGAAAGTGGATTGAATCAGGAAGGTGCAGATAAATCATCTGAACATTGTCTTGTGTTCGCACGTTGTAGAATTGATCACCTTTTTAGAAAAGGGAAATAAAAAAGGTTCCGGCGTTCTATAAACATCAATGGGGATGAAGATGTTATTCAGCCAGTGACACAGGCGACTCGGAAAAAAAATTCGAGTACTCCCAAAAGAAGTCGAACCTATGACCTTCTTTAGTCCAGATGCTCTTCCACTGAGCTACAGGAGACTTGTGGGAGCTAAGGCCACTAAACTAGCTTCATGTGAGAAACATCTAGTATACTGCTTGGACTGGAATGTCGATATGTGCTCTTTAAATGAAGCAATGATAGAAATTTGATGGTGAATTCTGATTTTTTTTGTCAAATTAACACCCTCTATCCCCTCATTCCCCCCTCTCACCTTACGTCCCATATTTCTCTCCTCTTTCCTCTGTCTTCTTCCCTTCCAACTTTCTTTCCTCATCCATTTTTCCTCTTTCCTTTTACGTCCATTTTCTTTTCTCCCTTTCTATTTTTTCCTTTCAAGAAATCCCAATTTAGTGTTCTTGTATTTCCCTTTCTTATCATAGATGGTAGCAAGTTTTCGGCTTCCGCTGTAGTAGAATGCACAAGCATGGTGAAATCCATCAAAGACAACCAATTCAAGCTGGATGCCCTTGGCAGCAGCACAATTCTTATGTGTCGTGCACTTTCTCATCCAATTGACGAATCCCAGGCTTATAGCGTGTCAGCGGAACTTCTGAATAAGATAGGTTGGCAGGGAATAAACAGCGGACATCTTGGACTACTGTACAACGCTTTGGATGAGAATAACTTTGACTTTGTTTACTTCCGGTGAGTTTGATCTGTTTTGTTATCAATTTTTTTGTCATGCTTGTAAAATCTAGCTGGACTTAACAGAGGGTCTTAACAGATTCGAAGAAAACGAAGACAAGCCGGATATTGGCCGGGATATATTAAGCGTCAAACAGACATTTCCAGTTCCTCTTTCTTCATCAACAAGCACGTGGGAAAAAGATACTTACGTTTCCGTTTACATCAATTGAAATCTGTTAATCTTAACTCGCTTGTGATAAATAAAGAAGCCTTCAATATTCCCTTTGAACATTATTATCCAAAGAGCAACAAGGTAGGTAATGGCGTACATGCCCTAATAAGGCCCACATAACCGATGCTTAACCCCCTCCCTATAGGAGAAGGTAGCATCTTGTATTATTGTAAGTAATAAACACTTAGACGTAAGTAATAAGGGTTGCAGGAAATGCTGGAATTGGCCGACGTAAAATCGCGTCTTAAATTTGTACGGACCTCCCCCCATGCATAGCCTACCACGCAGACGTTCTTGGGGATCCGCAACGCGTTCCTTCCCCTCCCCCACAAAAGAAAGGAAGGAACGCGCGACGATGCCCTGAAAACGTCTACGTGGGAGGCCACTCCATGCAATGCGTTCTCATCAAAATTATCCAAAGTCTGATGAGTCAAGAAAGAATAATGGGACCATTATTCTCTCTTGTATAAGTAGATTATTGCACAGTCCTGTGGTCGGGATAATTGGGCAGATGGGTGGGAATACATAGCAGTTCCGAGAGGCAATTTCTTTAAGGTTAAAAGTTTTCTCAGACTCTTATTTGAATTATTTATTCAGACCTCACTCGGTCGGTGGATGTTATCAGACTGGATACATGGCCAATGGAAAGTTGACGTTTGTCAAAAGTGCCGCGTGTTCTAATGGACCTCCGAAAGGTGGTGTATGGTTCCCAGTCTCAGTAACGGTGCACGGTCAGGATGTACAAGTGTACCACAGTGGGGTCCTGGTGGCGTCAATCAAGTCCCATTTTGCTCCAAGGGCCTGGGGAGGAGTGTTCACTTTTCATGGTTACAAAAACGTGGTCCTCTTCAGGAAATTCAAAATCGCGCCTCAAACGTACATCTCTAAGAGATGCAAAAAGGTAGCGTGAAACATCTATGACACAAAAGCAGTATTTGACGCCAGCCAATGACACAGTAAGAAATGACTCTCAGCAACGACTTTGTTTTAGAA
Source organism: Porites lobata (assembly GCA_942486035.1). Lineage (NCBI taxonomy): Eukaryota > Metazoa > Cnidaria > Anthozoa > Scleractinia > Poritidae > Porites > Porites lobata. Next base: position 1,526,141 of record CALNXK010000053.1, on the reverse strand, counting down.
AGGATTTTACGACTTTGTTTTACAAGATTTCAAAGCCACTTGACGAGAAGTCTGTATGTTCATTACAGTAGAATCCCGATTTCTCCAACGTTAACCCTCGGTATTTCGAGATTCCCGATAATGTGAACCAAATTAAACCTACCGATAACTTCCCTTCACCAGTCAAAACCTGAAATTCCCCCTCCCCTCCGATTTTTCGAACCTCCCGAAAGTTAGAACTTATTTCCTTTTCCTAAGATGATTTGAAAAATGGGGATTCCTCTACACAAATTAACTTATAAACGCGTTCTCCAAAAGTGGCATGACCAGTTTTTGGCTTTGATTAAATGCTGACTCATTCCGCTTCATTTAAAGGCCCATCAACACGTCTGTAAAGAACTCGGATTCTTAGTTTCAATCTCTAGTTTCAATTTTTTGTTCTTTTGACGCGGGTAATGTTCGATATCAGGTTGTAAGCACATTTCAACCTCGTCCCCAGAGCGCTATTCCCTGGCTTTGGAGGTGGGGCCCCACCTCCAAAGTAGGCCTTTCCCGATTGCGCTGAGCACCTTTTGAGCACTTTTTTGAGTTTGGAGCTCTATTTTGCATTTTGAGCACCCTTAAGCACTTTTTCGCACTTTGGGCAACATTTGAGCAATGTTTCACATTTCGAGCAAATTTCGAGCGACATGTGTCTTCTAAAACATTTTAAAGCAAAAACTGTGTGTCGCTCGTAACGGAGAATCGTGTTCCAGGTCATAAATTTGAATAACTAATGATGTTGTCAAGAATAAAAGACCGTTGTCATGGAAAAGCACGAGGACTTCTCCTCACTGAGCTTGAGAACAGAAGTTTCTGATTGGCTGATGTATCATGTGTGTGTCATCATGTTAGTACTGCTGAATTATTTACAATTCGTAACCGGCTTTAGTTTTTTAAAAATATTATTGTTCTATATTCTATCAACCTTTCGTAACAACCTGTCGAATAACACTACGCAAAATAGATTGTTAATTACTTCAGTAAAAATTGACATATTTACGAAAAGCTTAGAGGTAACTGTTCACAACTTTTAGCACTTTTTGAGCACTATTTTGAGATTTTGAGCACTTTTCGAGCACTTTTTAGCCATTTTTGCCAGCACTTTTTTAGGATTTTACGAGCGCAATCGGGAAAGGCCTACTCCAAAGCCAGGGAAAAGCGCCCTGGGGACGAGGTTGAAGCACATTTAAAAATCACTCGGTGTAGCTTTTAGTGATTTTTTTTGTCCTTCAAGGCTTCAAATATAGCACACACCACGCTCGGATCGGTCTCTTCTATGAGTTTAATTTTTCTTTTCCCACGAGTGTTCCTGGGTTCATACGGGAGTCCACCATCTTCCCCAAGAAGAATAATGAAGAGGAATTTTCACACATGATTTTACTTCACGACATACACGTAATTTTAATGTACCGACGCAGGTTGATGAGCTACCTGGATACACTAAAGTGGATGCTGCCCACGGACGTTGGCCGCAGGATGGCTTCTGTCAAGTAGCTTACCTTAGAGACGGCAGTACATCAAGTTACCAGCTCTTAGTCGATATGTACAACTTCATTGGACGTGATGGAGTCAACTTTGGTCACCCAGGAGTGTTTTTAAACGCCGAAGATCAAGACAACTATGACTTCGTCTATTTTAGGTTTGTTGCAATTTATACACACAGCATAAGAGGGAAGTTGTCACTATTTTGATTGCAAACCTGTGCGACAATCTGAATTTTTCAAAACCTTCTTACGATCATCGCCGTCCAGGGAGGGGTACTAGGGTTAATATTTGCTAATTATGTGCTGCTGGCCTCTCAGAGCCCCTACGTTTGGGCAAATGTAATTGTCGCGATCCCAACATAGTAGACACTTTCTATTTATGTATCTACCTTATATTGAATAAAGAACCCTTTACTTTTCACAGTACAAACATTCTGGTACGTTTGCTATCCCGGCGTAAATGTGAAGAACTTTCCCACCCCAAAAATCTGAAAATGTGCGACGCCATTCTAGAAACTCCATTGAAAATGCAATCCTATTATAGTCAATCCAGACGTGAAAATGCGACCCTATCCAGCGGCAGATCCCCATTAGCCTCTACAAGGAAGTAACCTCGCGGAGTTCCGTTTACGGAAATGATTTCGGAGTATTAGAAGTTCTATGTGAAGATGGGGAGTGCTATATTAGCTGACATGTTTTCGTGACTCAGTCATGCAATAAGCTCTTTAGGTTTAGTTGCATTCCCTTAATTTTACTTATTGTTTCTTTTTATTTCCCAGGCCTCATTCATCCAGCGGATGTTTTCAGACGGGTTACGTGTACAAAGGTCAACCAAAATTTGACCGAGCAAAATCCGCCTCTTGCCCCAACGGTCCCCCCAAGGGAGCAGAATGGTTCAACATCAGGGTGGTAGTGTCGAACTCCACTCCTGCCGGAGAAGTGAAGGTCTACCTCAAAGGAACATTGGTGACGTCATTCAACCCGCGCTATCCAATCAGAAAACGTGGTGGTGTCTTGGTTGCCAATGGTTACAGCAATGTGGTGTATTACAAGAACTTTAAGTTTTTGTAAAGTAGTCAGTGTTTCTTCAATTTAACGAAGGGCTTTTTATATAAAGCAAATAAAAATATTGCACTAGAATTGTAGCTCGTTTATCAGTTAACAACTTTCTATTCTAAAATATACTTTGTCTGCTTATGTCATAGTCAAAAACAATAAACGAACAACTTTTGTCAGAAAACAGTTTGACTTTGCGTGGATTCATTTGCAACATACGCTTATAGCTCTTGCATTTCCAGCTGGAAATTTTTTTATTGTGTTTAAGCTTAAAAACGTTAAAAAATTCCAGCGGGCAAATGCTACAGCTATATGAGTATGTTGCAAATGATCCACCCTTAATAAGTTAGCAAGTTAAAATTGAATATACTAATTATCTTAAAAAGGTATGATCCAATCTCTAGCCAATTGCCAAACATAACTGAGAGAATGCAGGTACTTGGTGCAATGTCCAATAATGAAAGTTAATTTTGAAGTCCCTGGTTGGTGCCGGCAGTCCAGTTGAGATTACCCTTGGGTACAAGAAATTCTTTTCTCGCGTGCGACATGCGGCGAGAACTTTCGTGGGCCGCAGGCCGACACGCCTCCATAAACGGGCTCCCGGGGGAGGGAAGACACGAGGATCTGGTACCGAGAAACGATGTCCTGACAGGTGGTTTCGTACGATTTCCCTTGCACGGACCCTTACACGAATAATATTTTTAGTACGTCGCCTCCGCTCCCCCAGAAACCCAGAAGGCGTTGCGAATCAAGAAGGCTATTTGCGTTGTTCGAAGCGTTTCGATCATATAGGAGTCACTTTACAAGTTTTGGCATTGTTTGAGTTTAAGTCAGTTGATGAAAGACCGTGAGAGCAATGGCAAGAACGGTGGTGGTGTTTGTATTTATATTTGTAGTAATATCAATTTTCAGCTTCGTGCTGATCTTAGCCCGAATAATCTTGAATTTCTCACTGTTGAAATCACTAAACCCCACTCAAAGCCTTTCCTGGTGTATACCTGGTACAGACCACCACAATCATCTCCTGACCTCTTTTCAACCTTCGAGAGAATTTTTGATAACATTGACGCTGAAAACTTGGAGCTATATATCTTATGGGTGTCTTAAATTGTAATTTATTATCGGAGGTTGTCAATAACAACTCTTCTCACCTCTTAAATATCATCGATATTTATGGTCTGACTCAACTTATTACAGAATCAACTCGAGTCACTCAATATTCAAGTACCCTGATCGATTTATGCCTAACGAATTCCCCAGATAAGATATCAAAGTCAGGTGAATCAATTAGGAACGCCTGTTTCAATTTGGAACGGCTTTGCCCTTCTTTTCGCCTAGCCTGACGGGGAATTTTGCTTTCCGCGTAGCGAAATTGGAACAGCTTTGATTCAGACGAACTTTTCATGTATCGAACCTAATGCATAAAAGTAATTATTATAACGTGTTTTGTAAGCAGTTTGACCGAAATGCGCATTTTTCGCCTCTTGAACTTAGTTCAGCTGCAATCAAGATCAATACAGCTGGTCTAAATAATTTGGGTCGGTCTCAGTTAATTCGAATTACTCAAGGGGTTTAAGGCCTTGGTCAAAGATGTGTTCTGAGCACCATGAATAATTGGCAACATGTCTCGCTAGGAGACCTAGAACAAAATGAACTTTTCGCCAAAAGTAAATCTTGAGGTTTTTTTGTGCCTTAACCTTTAATTATGGTCACGTGACATGTCACGTGACCAAAAATTGAAAATGAAGGAAATTGGCGAATTGGTGGCGAATTTAATTAATTTGTTTCGATAAACAAATTGGTATTTCTGAAAGAGGTTTGGACTGAATGTACGTGAAGTTTAAAATTAAAGTTTTAAAAAATTCGATTTTTTTTCTTAAACCGGCCGTCAATTGACCAATAATCTACGATTTTTAGCAAAATGGTCACGTGACATAGCAAGTGACTTACTAACACAATGTTTATACTTTAAAATGTTAAGGACGATGAGGCTTTAAGTGTGCCAATTTTGACGGATTCAGCACCATCATCTTTGCCAAAGTTATAGCCAATAATTCATTTTCCACTAGTAAATGCCTTTGTCCCAGGCCTTAAAGACTTGAGTAGATTCGGCTCATAAAAAGTTCGGCGTCTGAACCGGGCCTGTACACGACCCGAAATGATCCCCGACCCCAAATTGGTCCCCCAAATCGACATAAACACAACCCGAAAAGATCCCCGACCACAAATGATCCCCAAATTTTTTCACACGCGACCTGAAGCGATCCCCGAGGAACTATAGGAATGGAATGGGAAAACATTTCTACCTCAGGGATAAGATTAAAGCGTTTTAATTCCGTTTTTCGGTTAACGCGAAATGCGAAGTTTGTCGGCTATAAACGCGAAATCTTTTCAAAACGGCTAATCGACTGCACAAAGTTATTTTCAGTTATATTAATTGCCTGGAATTTACTTTTTCCGTAATAATATGAAGGTCGTTATACCAGACAGACTGAACTGTAGAGCTAAAATGCTTCCAGTTTCCTCCCAGTCTCGTCTCAGTCTGTTTCGTTGGGCAACGCGACTTCTGTCGCATTTTCGACTGAGCCAGTCAAATCTCGACAGAAGTTCAACCGTTTAATTTTCTTTTGTGCCGAATCGCTTTTTAAATCTTGTTACTTTAATTTATTGTAACCCACAATTCTCAATTTTGTCCCAACTCTATAAAAACTCACTCATGATTCGACGTCTAAAATGGCGGATTGACTTATTTAAGTAGAACCAAATAGGTATCAGACTCGGCACATGTAAAATTTGACGTTTAAACCGAGCCTAATGAGATGCTATTCAGTTTGAACGATTTAAACCTCCAATTAAAACTGTAAAGTTTCTTGCAAAATTTGTTAAAAAAGAGTTATAATTATTTAATAAATTGTCCAAAATTTATAAATACATCAACACTTCAAACAATTCGAGTCAAAATTCTTTCATTTACTTTATTCTAGTAATTCTAGCATCTTCGGGAATTTTAGAATAGAGTAAATGAAAGAATTTTGACTCGAATTGTTTGAAGTGTTGATGTATTTATATATTTTGGACAATTTATTAAATAATTATAACTCTTTTTTAACAAATTTCTTGTTAAAGAATTTCTTTCTTCAATTTCTTGTTATTTCGAATTCCTCGGGGATCATTTCAGGTCGAGTGTGAAAAAATTGGGGTCGGGGATCATTTCGGGTCGTGTACAGGCCGCCCTTAGTATCACGGTAAAAATATGTTATCGATCGTTTCATCTATTTTACATTGTTTAAAGTGCGTGCCGATGAAAGCAACATAGGTTACAAAATGCAAAGGATTTTATTCTTTTAAGTTAGAGAAAAATACCTAGAGAAAATTCTTAAAACAGAACAATATATTATCTTGTGGAAAAAAATAATGCGTTAATAACATGAAAACGGTGTTCATGTGGACTGTGGACCGCCTCAGTGTAATCCATCAGGCCCATGGATCGGGGTCAATGGGCAGTTGGCTGTCTGTTTTAGTAAACTTCTCTTTCTCGCACAATTCAATATTTCTGTCTACTGTTAGCAGAAGCAGCGCTGTGAATACGCCTTTTGGCGAGTCTCGTTAAGACTTGACCGAAACCGGAAACCGCGCAGGAAAACCCTCTGCCACCCAGGGTAATTTGAAATTTGAATCTCAACGAATCTGCGACTCCCCATTGCGCGCGTTCAGTAAACTAACCGGGCGTGATCAACACTTGTTAACGCGCGCGTTTAGTATTGGCTCTAGGTTTTCACTGGTAGATGGAATATACTAGAAGGATGGTTTCAGTAGAGATATTCATTATGTAAGAAACTTCTAAGCTACAGTGCACTTGTTTCATTGCCCCGTCTGCTCGGAAAAGCATGCGTTACGTCTCGCTAATTGTGTTGGCCTTTTTGCTGGCGAAAGTTGGCGACGCAAATTGCCAATGTGATTGTCCTGAAGCAGGTAAGTTTCATGAATGCCTTTAAATTCCTTTTTCATCCAGTGCCCGTAAAATTTCGAGATCAGAAGTACTAGTAACACGCGTTCGTACCTTATAGTTACTTTTTTTGCGTAAGAGCGACCTCAACTGATATATTCATCGAGGCAAATTTTATCCTTCTGAGGCAACCTAATGGAAGATCTTGACTATTAATCATATTTTTCGGTAATACGTCAGGGGCACCCTACAACAATTTTCGGAAAATATCTCTTCGGAAGACGATTTGACATCTAGAATTTTCGGAACATTTGTTGTAAAATTTCTTGCTTGCCTGCCTCTCCTAGGATTTTCGAACATTTAAAAAATGGTATAATTGCCTATTTTTAACGGATTTTTACCCTAAAAAGGTCACCTAGAATTTTCTGGAGCCTTTTTTTCTGGCTGGAATTTTCGAAAAGGTAGGTTTTGATCCCTATAATTTTCGGATCACTAGACTTTCAGGTAGGAAATCCGAACAGATGAAAAAATTTTTAGGGGATAAAAATATGCCTACTATCTACCGTTTAAATACTAAAATACCTTTAACAATGCTATGTTTGAGTGGTTTTCAACTATATTCTCGTTGAGCGCCTCTGATACGTTTAACTGCTTGAACAGCTGGGTTAATCATCAGTAGTTATAAAAACTCTCTTTCAAAATCACTCATTCAATCATTTTCGCTCGTTTAATATTTTCACCAAATCGTTGGTATTTTCCTGTGAGGTTTTAAATTTAAACGTGTATAGCTCGCCATCATTTTTGGATTTTGCATTTTTAAAATATCCCCTCTTATTGCAAATTTTAGAAATAATCGAAATGCTAATTTTTAATTCAATAGATGCTTTAGTCAAACTATCGAAAATTTGTTTTTCTTTCGTTCCAATATTTTTTGAAATAATTGATTTATTATTGGATTTATTTTGATTTTCTTTTGGTGTGAGAAGTTGTAAAGTTTTGATTTTATTATTTGTCTTACGATTATCTTTATGATCTATCTGTAATCCTTTTGGTATTAAACCATTAAAACACTCCCAAACAAATCGGTGAATTTTTCATCATATATGTAAACTTGGCAATAACCACTTTTATAATTTATTCCTGGTTTCAATTCTCGTTTGTTTTTAATGTTGATTATTTCTCCTGATTTTGACGCGGCATAATTTTGAAACAGGGGATGGACGTAGTATTAGAGCCGTAGTATTAGTTGTAATCTTTACTGTTTTCTTTTCGGGGCGTACAGTTTCCATATATATTAAATGACTGCAAATCTTTAAATTATAAGTCAATTTTATTTCTCCTGAAAAAAAAGGAAAATTTAGTAATTAAATATGATTTGATGCGAATTACATTATTTGAATGCGCGTGAGACTGATTGAATGAGTGATTTTGAAAGAGAGTTTTTAAAACTACTATCATCACATTTATATGCCTCGTTGACATCAATCATCAATCATCTGAATAATTTTATTGGCAGTTTATAGATTTATATAGTTATATATTTGGCATGTACTCTGGCACAATTTCGGAAACTATGATAATAAAAAAAGAAGTCATTAACCTATTGAGATGTTCTTAAATTAAGACCTCTATAAGGAACGGGATTTTTTTGATGGATTTTTTTGATGTGAAAATTAAAATGCCCTCTTCGGTCTAAATGCAAATGCAAAAACGTACTGTGTTTCAAAATAAAGTAAAGTGTAACAGGCCAAAATTTTCTTCAGAACTTATCGTCAAATAGTGACTGTGGTAGCAACTAGATTTACTCGAATAAATGCCGCACCCAATTAGAACGAGGTGTTGTTTATTCTAGGGTAATATGAAAAAAACTAGCTAGGTACAACTTTTAAGTCGTCATAGTCTATCACCATCCAGACGATTCTACCTCAGCAAAAAAGCGAGACAAAGGAACTCTTAACATTTTCTGTTGTGCCCTGAAGACTCTCTCTTGGTTTTGGATAATACAGTAGAACCCTGGTAACTCGAGCTCTGAAGGGAAACGAAAAACGGTTCGAGTTAGCGATGGTTCGAGTAAGCGGGGTAGATTGAATCTTCAATTCTCATGTTACTATTGAATGTTTGCTGAAATTTCAGCACTTCAGTACACAACAGATTGCCAATTAAACTTATCTCATCAGAAATTGCAACGCGATTATGCATCTCTATGATCACGATAATACACTCGGGAAATGACTGTCAAATACGTGCCCCGTTCGTTGTACTTGCTAAAAAAAAAGTGCTGTAGTGTTAGTTTTGGGGATTTTACCGATTGCACGACAAGGAAACGCTAATGGGATGGCATCCTTGGTGAGTTCCAAGAACCAGAATTCGAGTTCAGGGATCGAGGTAAAGTTTGATCGAAGGAAACGAAATTTAGTTCGAGTCAGCGGGGAGTACGAGTTATCCGAGTTCGAGTTGTCCAAAAAAAAAAAAACCGAAAGTGACTGAAAAGTAGGGTCTAATCCAAGGGAAGTGGGGCTTAGTTGGACGGTTAGCGGGGAGTTCGCGTTATCCGAGTTCGAGTTACCCGAGTCTAACTGTATTTACAAATGATTGACCCTAAGTCTAATTTTAATATCAATAATTTTAAAAATGGATTTTTGAAGTAAATGCCGTCCCCAAAAAAACGCCGCGAAGTTTTATCGAAAAATTACGGCATACCAGGCTCTTTTAATTTGTAAGTGGTTCAATTTTTAAAATTATTTACTTCCTATCTTTTTGGGGTCAATAGCCTTTTTTACAGTTCCCAGCGCCATCTTGGAATAGTAACCGCGCAGACACCACATCGAGGTTCGCGTAGAGTCGTATTTTCGCGGTGTGTTTATGAGAGCAAAGGACGCTTTCCCTTGCTTTTCTTCGCTGTTTTTGTCGTTTCTTTGATATTTGATTGGATTATGTCGTCTTCAAAGAAAAGAGGTAAACATTGTGCCGTTTTTGACTGTAACAATAGCTATTATAATGACGAAGGGCTCTTCGGTGGCTATCATTTCTTCAAATTCCCCACGAGCCCCAAGCGAAGAAATCGCTGGTGTAATCTCATTAAGAGGCAACATGGAAGAGATGGCTTTACCGTGACAAGTTCAACTGTAGTTTGCAATGAACATTTTAAGCAGGAGGACATTGTGAGAAAGTTGTCAGGCCGCTGGGACTTGAAGAAAGGTTTGTGAAAAATACATCAACCTTATAGCAATAATGATATGCATATCACATTTCAGTGCAGGTGCCCTTACATTTTGCTCAATCTTTTTTTCTTTTATCTTATTTGCAAAACTTAATATAATGATAGGGCTATTGAGCTCATGAATAATGATTATTAACGATTATAAGTGCTTTGTTTTTCAGTGACTTTAGCGATAGCAATCGATGTTTTCCTTCTTTGTCCCGTCTCTTATCAACGATAATCCTAGTGTTGTGTGAATAAATGGCTTGCAGTCAATAATGAGTTTCACTCAGGACACTGGACCCGAGCACTGTGTTATTGTTATCAATGTACATGTATTTTTATTATAATTATTTCATATTGTAAAAATTTACACCTTTCAATCAAAAGGTGCTGAGCCATCGCAGTTTTCATGGACCTCACAAAAAAAAACCCGTAAAGCCCCTGTTGAACGAGTACCAAGCACAGCAGTTTCTGCAGAGGAAATGGATGTAGAAGATTCATTCGAAGAGTCCTCAAATCTATCACTGCCATTGGAAACAGTTTCAGCAGCAAGTGATCAAGCTTCGCCTTCATTCACTGTTGATCAGGATCATGCTGATGCCTCTAATAATGGTGTTATCAGACAACTGCAACAAAAGATTACTTTGCTGGAACTAAAACTAGCTGATTGTGAAGAAAGTTTGAGAGAAGTGAAAAGTGAGAATGAGATTCTGCTAAGCCGTCAATTTTCCCTAGAGAAAATAAAGGATGATAACTCAGCCATCTTATTTTACACAGGGTTTCCATCGTATGAGGCAGTGATAAGTTTTTTTAAATATATTGAGCCAAAATTAGAAAAGATGCAGTACTGGAAGGAGAGCGTCTTTGAAAGGGAGTCAGCCTTATCAAGAGGATGAAAATCGCAAGAAACCAGGACCCTCTAAGAAACTATCATTTCTAGATGAATTTCTGTTAGTACTGATGCGGCTGAAGGCTGGCTTATTTGTACAGGACCTCGCAGACAGATTTGGTGTAAGCATCAGCCTTGTGTCAAGGATTTGTATTACGTGGATTAATTTATTGTACTATGAACTCAAAGATATTTTCCCTTTCCCAACCCAAGAGTTGGTGCGCAAAAATATGCCAGAAGAATTTGCTGAATTTGCAACAACCAGAATAATTTTGGACTGCACTGAGCTTTTCATTCAGAGTCCATCTGCAATGCTTGCACAGTCAGAAACGTGGTCTGATTACAAGCACCACAACACTTGGAAGCTACTAGTGGGAGTGACACCAAATGGCCAAGTGTCTTTTCTTTCAGACCTTTGGGGTGGACGAGTGTCTGATAAACAAATAACTTGAGAAAGTGGAGTGCTGGATTTAATTGAAAGTGGGGACAATATCATGGTTGACCGTGGCTTTGACATAAAGGACATTGTGCCCGAGGGTGTCACAGTCAGTATGCCACCCTTTTTAGCGGGATGCAATCAACTAACTGCAGCAGAGACAGAGGAAACAATGACCATTGCCTCTGTACGGATCCATGTGGAAAGAGCAATTGGTCGGATAAAGACTTACCACATTTTAGATGGTAATCTGCCCAATACGCTTAGCCCCTATGCGACACAGATAGCAACAGTATGTGGACTTCTTACAAACTTCCTTCCGCCTTTGCTAATGCCTGCTAATCTGAAACCATAGTTGTCGCTATTGGTGACTTAACTGCCATGTTTCTTGTTGTACGATTTATTGATTAGTGTATTTTTTTTGGTTTTCACTATCGTTTACAGCTAAAAGACAGCTTGGGCAGATGATGTTTACTTTCCAATGAGCCATTTCTGAGTTCCTCTAGTCTCTGTTTCAAAATGTAAATCTACATGTATTGATGAAAAAAATTATTGTTTATCTTTGAGTGAAACTTTTTTATATTTTCACAGCAGTGTTTCACATTTGGCTTGTCTTGTGCAATTTTTTTAAACACAGAAATGGCTTATTTAATGTGCATAAACTGTCTTACTCGAATCAGGATTGCTGATAGTGGACCTTATTGTGGAATTTTAGTTGAATTTCATTGTAGTCCATTCATGGCTTAGTTTGAATCACTCTCTTGCTGTGTGCTAGTATTTCAAAAATGATTTTGTTTAGTCATACATTTTGAATCAAGTGTTAGACTGAAAAAAACAAAAAACAAATAAATATCAGTGTGCAAAGAAAGTAGTGTCCGAAAGCCCAGAAAAAATAAATGTTAGCGTGCAAAGAAAGTAGTATCTGATAGCCCGGAGCTAGTGGATTGTGCTATCAGGCTAGTGGATTCTGTTTTTAACTGGCCCGACGGGAAAGTGAAGTTTTTTGAGGAATCACATTACAGAAGTACTGTCAAATCAATATGCTCATCAAAACCTTTTTGGGGCTAGTTGAAATGATGTTTTGGCCAGTAAATGTTAGCTTTAGCTTGCCCGAATGGCAAGCTGTAGAAAAAACTTTCTTTGCACCCTGAATATGAATAAACTTTCAGATCAATGTAAAGCTTATACTTGTCTTTCAAATCTTAATTTTAAACCAGTTCTGCAGCAGCTATAGTGGCCAAATGGTTGCCACCCACCATGGTGGTAGAGAAGCTTTCCCCTCTGCACTCGTTTGGTAAGAAGCTCAGGGAAAAGAGCCCTTCTGTAAAAGAAATCAATCGTAGGCAGCCAGTCACTGGACCAAGTGTTGTCTGAGTAAATGTGCTCTAAAAATAGTGGTTTATCTTCTCCAAAATAAACTGTGAGAATGATCCCTTGTAGATCTAAGTCAGAACAGTAGAGCTGTCCTTGAATTTGCAAATAATAGTCATGATTCCGTTTGAGTCTCACTGTTCCATCACCAAGTTTCTCCAGAAAAAAATTTTTGGTTTTGCATGCCTCTTCTACAGTCATTCCTGCTTTGCTGAAGGGAGATTTAATTTCCATTCCCCATTTTTCTTCTGTATCTTTGAAGGTGACAATTCTGTCAATGCTAGCTCCCAAGTATGGTTTCTCCTTAGACACCAATAATCCAACCTCTTCAACTTTAACACTGACACCATTCTTTCTCATTTCCTTAATATACAAGTTCACTGCCTTTGGTTCACATTCATTGCCATATTGAAGAGCATCTGTTGTGAAGTTTGAATAGAGGATTGACTTTAATTTATTTGAAGGCTCCACTTTGGTCTTGGCAGCTTTTCCAAAATTTGAAGCTGTTAAGAGAGTTTTCCTTTTTTCAAACCAAAGACTGTTTTTGTTTTGTCCGCGTGTCAGTCTCTCTGTCTCCTGGATCTCTTCCAGGGTTATTGTTAAGTTAGAGACGTGTTCATCAACCATGTATTTGAAGTGCTTAGAAGCTATATCATAGTTATCATTAAAGGGTACGCCCTCTGGTTCCTCTTTCTCTTCAGGGTCAGGCTCTTCTAAGCACTTTGACTTAATGTCATGAAATAAAAAAAATGAACTAGCAGGGAGACTGTTTTGAAGACCTGTACAAAAGGTCTTAAAATGTTTTTCATCCCTCGTTCGCTGGTTTGGCGCTCTTGGATCAAATTTTATAATCTTCGGTTGGAGACGAATATTTTTCTTCCCAAATCGTATCTTTCTGATCAGAACCTGGTCAAGTGGCCTTGCTGCAACACTTTGGTTACGAGGCACAACCCAAACAGACAGCTGCGATGTGCAGGTCAGAGGTTCGGCATGTTTTTGTAATCCTCTTCTCGTAAAGTCTTCAGCAGCAAACAACACGCCTCCTACGTGGTTGCATTTACCTTTTCCATTTAAGCCAAGCCCGGCCGGACACGTGCACGCCGCTCGCAATATGTCACATTGAGGTGAGAACTCTACTATAACTCTATACGGATTCTTCTTCATAGATGGAAGAACACTAGCTTTCACATAGGTCTTGCCTTGGTAAACTTTACTCTCCAGTCGTTTTACGTTTCCCTCAAAGAAAAATTGGTAAGATTTCAACTTTTTATAATTAGTACCCTTAAGCACGATATGGCGGTACTTGCGTGTAGATACAACGAGGTAGTCGTACAGCTGGATAAAGTTAAGTTCTGGTAGCTGACGCAGGTCCGTAGACCATCCAAGAGCAGAAATCCGTCTAAGTGTGTCTTCGTATTCAAAGTGGCTACTATTATCCACATTTTCTTCGACATTTTCGGCCGGCCTCACTACGTTCCGCACAAGCAAAGCGTAAACTTCTAGGACTAAGTCCGCCTCTGTTCCGCCCGCTCTTTCAGAATTACACTTCAAAATATCCCTTAGTTCTTTCACTTTCAGCTTCTGAATATCTTCCAGCGTCGTGATTTCCTTGTCTATGTATTTTATGGCCATTTAGAGTGAAAAGAAATAACCAAAATATACGAACGTGTGAGCAAAACAGCTGTGATTTCACTCTGTTTATGTTTCGCGGGTCAACGCGAGCCTCGATGTGGTGTTTGCGCGGTTACTATTTCAAAATGGCGCCGGGAACTGTAAAAAAGGCAATTAGGTCATTCGCGGACAGAGTGAGATCTTATAAATTGTGTCGATTTCCTCCAATATCCGAGTTAAGAAACGAACCAAAAAAAGACTTGAATACTAATAATAAGTCCAATTAAAAACTTTTCATCGAAAATAGAAGAAGTGCTAGCCCTAGCTTTCAATAAGAGCGTCACGGAGCGAAAAATACACTGAAAATAAAGCAAGGGCGGGGTTTTCCGAAGGGTTTCGTGTTCGGTACGGACACGTCCTTATGAAGTCAATTGTTTCCAACTTGCTCGAATTTTGATAAGTTTCATCGGTGGATTTACGCGGCATAGTTAATCGAACGAAACCGAACCAAAAATCAGCCTTTATCCATCGCTTCCAGAATTGTAGTTTTACGCTGGGTTTCACTTTTTCCGCTCTCTCCCGGCAACATCTTGCCTTTGTTCTCGTGTTTAAAATTGAAGCTAACACATAACTTACTTGTTAACCTCAACGACTTGTGTAAAACTAAATGAAACTTGTTCTGTGTTCAGTTGTTGAAACTTCGATTTTTGAATGTTCCATTATATGGTCCATTGATTGTGTTCGATTGGTAAAAGTTTTAGGTGAGTTCGATTATGTTTGATTACCGAACCCAACAGAAGACAATCGAACGATTGGAGTTTGATTGGGTCGATTACCCAACGTTCGATTGACTACGCCGGAATTTACCACAAAAGAATATGGTGTCTAGATCAGATGCGCCGCTTCAGTAAGCGGTGCATCAAGACTGACGATTCGAGAAGACTCGAGAAAATCGCAGTGAAAGTCACCACAAATTCGCGTAGATCACAGTTTCAATAAATTGGACTTCTGTGCTACCCCCGAAGGGGGGGGGGGGGCAACTTGCTTATAGCGCTGATTACCAAAGTTGCAGAGCGAGTAAGGGCACTTTTTGTCATTCCAAGCAAAGTGCGATCGCGTAAAATAGACCACATTGGGATCATCAAAACTTGAAGGAAAAGTCGTCAAAGGAGATAACGAGGTATATTATTTTAGTGCTGATAAGTCAGGCTACTTTATGACTCAGACAGTACAACCTTTCCATCGATACTGTAAATCAACATATCTTTTCTACTTTATAGATAAGGGTCTCTTTTTATATGAATGAACTTAATGGGGTGAGTGCGCGCTTTCAATCTCACCCGGACGCTGCCGAAGTTGGTTGCTGGGATTGTTATGCCAGTGGCTAGCTGGTCCCATTAGGTGAAGAAAAAATTCACATAACATGAATGAGTGGCATGCAAGCCTCAAGAACCAGGACACAAACAAACAATGTCACAATGTATATTTTTTTGCAGGGATAAAACGAAAAAAGCAGTCAAGAATACAACATCATGCCCGGGGTTTTCTTGTTTTTTTTCTTCCCAAGGGAGAAAGCTGGGTCACAAAGTGGGATACCTGAAAAGGAACACTACTACCCTCCTCCGATCCTTGAAAATGCTTTCTTAATCACCGACAAATAGGCAAAGCGTAAATTTTTGCTTTCATATCCTTGAAACAGACAAGTTCTCAGTAGCCGCTGTAGTGGACTGTACAAGCCTGGTGAAATCATTTCCGGTCAATTTATACTACACGCTCAACACACAAGCCACCCTCAATCAGTTGTGCCGAGTCCTCGCTGATCCTTCTGAAGAATCGCAAAAGTATACCGTGTCAGCGGAGCTCTTTAACAAGGCCGGATGGAGAGGAATACACAGTGGACATCTGGGATTGCTGTTCAATGTTGTGGATGAATACAACTTTGATTTCGTTTACCTTAGGTAAATCTTTTGCTCACAGACTTCCCAAAATTCACACAATGAGTTTGTTGGGGTTGCGGAAACCATTGTTGGTTCGCTTTGTGTTTTTCCATTCTTTTGCTTTACGTCATTAGATGATTGCACCCGTCCACAACACCAAGAAACTACTGGAACGTTGTTGTCCTTGCTTTTCATGATTTAAACAGGATAACTCTATAAAAAGGAAGCGGTTTCATCCACGGTGTTGAAATAGAGCGTTTTCACATGACGTCACGGCGGCCATATTGGTGCTCCATAACAATGAAACGGCGGCCATGTTGGTGTACCAAGAAAATCCTCATGGAGTTGAACTCTTTTCTCATGTAAATGCTTTAATCTTTTGTTCCAGTAAATTAGCATAGCTGCTGGAAACGTGACTGGAAACGCTCTATTATGAGTCACCTTCGTCCCCAGGGTTTTTTTCATGGTCCCGGGGGACGAGGTTGAATATGAGTCACTAGCATTATCGAGCATTATCATGTCAAGATAAAGTGCACAATTCATTGCCGGATCCAGACCTTGACATAAGAGGGGACCGGTCATCAGACTGTTAGATAAAGGGGGGGGGGGGGGGGGGAATTTTTCAGTCCTTCGGGCCTCATTTTTGTCCAAAAATAAGGAGGGACCCCCTCCCCTGGATCCGCCACTGCAGTTATTTGACTTTTTTTGCAAAGTGTAACACATAACCTTGCCTGTAGCATAATGAACAGAGAAAAACAAATCTAAATTTCAGTATGTGCTCACTTTCGTTTCCCTCCTTCCCATCAACCCAAATAAAGACGACTAAGGACGAGTCAGGGCCTGAAAGTCAACTAATCAAAAGCTATTGTAATGTATAATTTCGATTTTGTGAAAAAAAAAAATAGCGAAGCGTCTGTAAAGTATATTACTCAGTTTTTCGCAATAGGACGGCACACACAAACGTTTGCCATCCCCTTCTTCCTGACAAACCTAACAAGGCTATTACCTGCATGATTTTTGTGATCTTCACTTAACATTAATGTTTTCTGGTATTTTACAAAAAGATCTGTTTGAATGAAGGTGAAGTTTGGCGGAAGGTTTTTTCCGAACAAAATTACTGTTACGTTTCTCACACAAGGATTGCCGTCTTCTTTCCTTTCCCGTCCTATTGCAAAAGTTTAGTATTGGCCCGGAAAGGGACGTTGTTCTGCACGTATGCATCAGTTATCGAATTGATTTACTAATTGCAAAATATCCTACAACTTACTATTCAGACCTCACTCTTCCAGTGGATGTTATCAGACTGGATACATGGCAAATGGCAAGCTGAAGTTTGTCAAGAGTGCGGCGTGTTCTAATGGAGCTCCAAAAGGTGGAGTCTGGTTCCCAGTCTCAGTCACGGTGAACGGCCAAGATGCACAAGTGTACCACAGTGGGGTCCTGGTCGCGACCACGAAGCCTCATTTCCCTCCTAAGGCCTGGGGAGGAGTGTTCGCTTATAACGGTTACAAAAATGTGATCCTCTTCAGAAATTTCACAACTGGTCCTATCATTCACGTCAGCAAGAGATGCAAACGCGTGGTTGACTTGCCAAGATACACTGAAATGGATGCTGCCCACGGAATTTGGCCGAAGGATGGCTTCTGTCAAGTAGCTTACCTTAGAGACGGCAGTACATCAAGTTATCAGCTCTCAGTCGATATGTACAACTTCATGGGATGGCGAGGAGCCAACTCTGGTCACCTAGGAGTGTTTTTAAACGCCGAAGATCAAGACAACTATGACTTCGTCTATTTTAGGTTTGCTGCAATTTATAGACGCATAAGAGGGAAATTGTCGGTATTTTGATTTCAAACCAGAGCGACAATCTGAATTTTTCAAAACCGTCTTACGACCGGTTTTGTTTACGGAAATGATTTCGGAGTATTAGAAATTCTATGTGAAGATAGGGAGTGCTATATTAGGTGAAATGTTTTCGTGGCTTGGTTATGTAATAAGCCTTTTAGGTCTTATAATCGCATTCGCTTAATTTTCTGTATCGTTTCTTTTTATTTCCCAGGCCTCATTCATCCGGCTCATGTTTTCAGACGGGTTACGTTTACAAAGGTCAACCAAAATTTGACGGAGCAAAGACCGCCTCTTGCCCCAACGGTCCCCCCAAGGGAGCAGAATGGTTCAACATCAGGGTGGTAGTGTCAAACCCTACTCCCACCAAAGAAGTGAAGGTCTACCTGAAAGGAACATTGGTGACATCATTCAACCCGCGCTATCCAATCAGAAAACGTGGTGGTGTCTTGGTTGCCAATGGTTACAATAATGTGGTGTATTACAAGAACTTCAAGTTCTTCTCTGGTCCTATCATTCACGTCAGCAAGAGATGCAAACGCGTGGTTGACTTGCCAGGATACACTGAAATGGATGCTCCCCACGGAATTTGGCCGAAGGATGGCTTCTGTCAAGTAGCTTACCTTAGAGACGGCAGTACATCAAGTTATCAGCTCTCAGTCGATATGTACAACTTCATGGGATGGCGAGAAGCCAACTCTGGTCATCTAGGAGTGTTTTTAAACGCCGAAGATCAAGACAACTATGACTTCGTCTATTTTAGGTTTTCTGCAATTTATAGACGCATAAGAGGGAAATTGTCGGTATTTTGATTTCAAACCAGAGCGACAATCTCAATTTTTCAAAACCGTCTTACGACCAGTTCAGTTTACGGAAATGATTTCGGAGTATTAGAAATTCTATATGAAGATAGGGAGTGCTATATTAGGTGAAATGTTTTCGTGGCTCGGTTATGCAATAAGCCTTTTAGGTCTTATAATCGCATTCGCTTAATTTTATGTATCGTTTCTTGTTATTTCCCAGGCCTCATTCATCCGGCTCATGTTTTCAGACGGGTTACGTTTACAAAGGTCAACCAAAATTTGACGGAGCAAAGACCGCCTCTTGCCCCAACGGTCCCCCCAAGGGAGCAGAATGGTTTAACATCAGGGCGGTAGTGTCAAACCCCACTCCCACCAGAGAAGTGAAGGTCTACCTGAAAGGAACATTGGTGACATCATTCAACCCGCGCTATCCAATCAGAAAACGTGGTGGTGTCTTGGTTGCCAATGGTTACAAAAATGTGGTGTATTATAAGAACTTCAAGTTCTTGTAAGGAAGTCTGTGGCGTCAACATAAAGAACGGCTTCTTCAAGCAAAGGCTCAATAACAGTTAGATTTAAAACGGTTAAAACCATATACAACTGTAGTGTCGATCACGTGTGGTTTGGCATCGAGGATAACAAGTTGCAGCTTACTTTCAACTGTCATTGAAAGGATTAAAAATAAAATATTAAAAGCCTTTGTGTAAAGCTCTGTGGAATCATTTGTCTTTCAGTGCCACTATAGATCACTGTACTATATAGAGGAGAAGTCATGACCTCAAAAAGAACAAAATTTTGTGAAATTATGGGATTTGTTAGCATATACAGAACAAACAAGATGAAAAATGCCCAGCTGCTGAAAATCAGCCCGTTAGTGCAAATTGGTGGTGAGATATAAGTACTGTAATACTCTGATGACTTTCCATACACTGAATGCTTCTAAAATTTACTTGGATCGTAACCATCGAGGCCTATTTTAGAAGGATTTATTGAAGTAATCGGAGCATAACGGTGAGAAAAAGAAAAATGTGCTTATTACCACTTTATGTAAGAATCTGTTAAAGCTAAATTAGGAAAATGAAGATTGTTACTTGCGGGTATTTACTGTATCGCAGAAACCGCGAGTTACATGCACTTTCCATAATCGGTTTAAATTGTCAAGAAAGACAAAAAAAAGACGAACAAGATTTCATCTTTACGACAAGTTGCAAACTGACAAAAAAAGTTTCAACTCTCGACATGATGTGATTAAACAATAATTTAAAAGATTTTGACTATGAGCGGAAAATGATCAATCATCAAACCAGCGCGAACGTTCAGCGGGAACTTCGCCTTCATCCCTTCCAAACAACTTATTCTTATATTCGTTCACCATGTCGGTGAAGCTGGATTCGTATTTTTTGTCTGGCTCTTTCCGCCTAGCTCCTTTCCTTTATCTATTCGTCACTTCGTTTCTTTGCGTTGGTGTGAGTAAATGAATCAGCTCTTTCGTGAAACCTTTTGCCAATATTCCCCGTCCTTCCAGAGGTTTTTTTCTTTTTGTTATCCTTAATAGCCGCTGGTAAATTGGCTTTCGCTGCCGCAGGCTCATTACAGGATTTATTCACGTTTGAAGAAATGGGTGGAAACTTTCTTTGTTTTTGACGATCCGGTAGTTTTACCAAGATTTCGCGGAGCTGGTAGCTCCGCTGAAAATGTCCTCTTTTCTTTTTTCGTTTTCCATGAATTTTTACTATTTTTTCTTTGGAACTTTACATCGCTGATTGGAGTTTTGTCCTCGTTGCTTCCTGTGTCAGGTTTCTCTTCTTTGCTTTCCTTTCCCTCTTCTAATTTCCTTTCCTTGTTCGCTTCTCTCTTTCGCTGCCTTTTTTCTCTCCGTTTCTGACTCTTTTCCAATCTCTTCTCTTTATTTGCCTTGGGCTGTTCACTTTCTGGCTGCTGTCTTTGTCGAGCTTTGTCTAACCGCCGCTGTTTCAGCTTCACAACGAGGCTATTCTCTAATGAAAACTCAACAATCGGGCGGCGATCGGCGCCAAATATATCTGGATTGTTATTGTTTGCGCGCAAGGCTGCCAAAGCGTTGTTGTGATTGGTAAACTCAACGAAGCCATATCCCACAGAACGTCCGCGGCAAGAACTGTCCACGCGATCTTTGCTCAGCACCTTCTTCACAAAAGCATTTCGTCCCGCCACGGTGATGCAAATTTCTTTAAGCCGTTTATCGTGAACGTTGAGGGGAAGGTTCCGCACATAAAGCCTAAAGTCAAAATGTAGAAACATTTCGTTCTTACTAAGAAGCAAACTAACGCGGTGAGTGGTTTGTTATTAGTTAGACAAACACGCGCGAATTTACGAAAAGAATTCCCCGTTATTATATGACCCGTAATGACTTGTACGGCCCCGCGCGTTATTTCGTTGGAAAACCATACGGAAAAAAGTCCTGTATGAGAACCGTAAGTGTCAAGTGATAGGGCCGGGGAAACGCTTACGGCTCTGCTAGAAAAGCGTATTGATCGACAGAAAAATTTAAAAACGCAACGGTCATATGATAAAATGCTTATTGCTTATATTTGGCTCTCGGTCAGGACGCACGGACCTCATGTCAAATATTTTCCCGTCCGGCGCTCCCACTCAGTCAATAAGTACATATTATTTACGCTTGTTCGTACTGGTGGAATAGACCGCATGTAATAAAGCATGCGCGATGCGTGCTTTCATTAAAAATGGAATTATAAAGAACTTAATTCGGCCAATAACAGCGCGAGCATTTTTCTCAAAATTTTACTCGTGGCTTTGTTGGGCTGATTTTGGTATCTATCAACCTCAAAACTGTACCAACACCAGAAAAAACGAAATGAAAACTGAGGAGTTAAATCAGACAAAAAAAACTAGTTGATGACTCGGTAGCCGAAATACCTGTAACTGAGGCAAAAATCACGAACATTAAACCCACCGATCAAAACCACGAGAGATCAATCCAATCATTGTTTCTGAATATAACGATACAAATATTTTTTCGAATCGGCACTCTAAATCCCATGAAACTAATGGATGCTTCTGACTCAAATAATTTCATGTTACCTTTTTTCGAGCATTGCAAGCTCCACCAATCGATTCGATATCTAATCACGCACAACCCACAATTGCATATTTCATTCCCTCTAACAGAAGAGACCTTTAGATTCTAGGACGAGAACGACTACGAGTACAAGAATTGACTTAACGTTTTTTCGCATATTCTCAAATTAAAGACAAGGAAAGCTTCATTGCACTTCTTTTTCACCCAAAAAATTAGCACTGTTATCTTTACTGAAGGAGCTAGTGACATCTCCCGGCCACAAAAAATGATAAAAACTCTAAATTGTTTCCATTACCACGACAAAACTCGTAGTAGAATGACTACTGCAATCATGATTTTCCCGCCAAAATGACGCTGGTTCACGAGTGAGCAGTACTTAGTATTGAGAAAATCTCGTACTCGTAGTTCTACTCGTCTCAGAATAATCTAAAGGTCTCTAAAAACTAGCGTTCGAAACAGTGGCTGTTCAATCTTTTTCACGGCAGTAAACGGATTTCATCATAGCAGGCACCCGCGCGCGATGACACGCAAGGCGTGGCCATCTTGTGAGATTTCCCGAAAATTGTGTACCGTAACGCTTGTGAATATGCAACACACACTTCTTTTAATTCCGTTACATTAGAGACCTTTATATTCGAGGACGAACTAAAAGAGAGCTTAAGCAAAGACGTTTCTGTGCAACGAACGTCATTCGGAAGTGGACTTTAATTGTTCCAGTGGAAAAAGATTTTGCCCAAATTTTTTAAGCAATTCGTCTCTATAAGAGTAAAGACACTTAGCCATATAAATTTGATAGAGTCAAGGCATATATATTAAAAGGAAAAAAGGGCCTTACTTCCGGTTGACCTGAGTCGATCAAAAACTCCTTTGCTTAAGCTCACAAACTTTTCTTTCGCGTATACACAGCTCACCATTCTCCTAAACAATCATTTCACATCGAAGAAAATGGTTATCACCGAAAGATACAGATTCCTCAACCGTACACAACGCGAAGGCCAGAGTGTCACAGCGCTCGCTGCTAACCTGAAACATCCGGCTTCCACTTGTCAGTTCGGCAATCACCTGAATGAAGCTTTACGCGATCGTTTCGTCTGTGGTCTTCGCAGCAAGGAGACACAAAAGAAACTGCTAACTGAGGAACACACCTTCGATTCAGCACTGAAAGTCGCCCACCCTCAACGCCGAAGCTGCCGAAAAAGATGTTGCTGCATTTTCGCACGATGCTTTAGCTTCTGTCAAAGCTAGCAAAACTATACGAGAGAACGACCCAGTGGAGAACTGACAACTTGACTAACAATAGACGACTGTTTAACTGTGACAATAGACGGATCGAAACGCACCGATTATTGATTACGAGTCTTCATAGCCAATAACATCACGGCTTAACTGACAGACGACCAATAACATCGCGACGTAATTGACCAATCAGATCAATAACCAGAGTATAATACCATCAATTGACGTGATACAACTCACCATGACGGGCTTAGGCTACAAAAAAAATTCTGACCAGGAGGTCTTCTAATCTCGTACATTACTTGTCACCGCCTGCCGGAAACAATCAATGAAGCGCTTTTTTTCTCTCAGCATCTTGTTTCATTTGTTAGATTTACTGAGGTTGTCGCGACTGTCGCGTGTGAATATTTCGCTAAAGTTTCTGTCGCTTTACTGCATAACGATGGTTGCATTTGCGAAGCTATGAGCAAAATGGCTAGATTTCTAATTACTCCTGGCAAGTGTTAAATCCACTTTAATTTAACGGGAAGATGCCGGCAAAACGAATCCGTTTTAACCTACGTCAAGTTCGACCACTACACTGCTAAACGAGTGTGGCAAATTATTTCTGTAGGAAATCGTTACTTGGTTATCGACTTTGGTAAGTTTAGCTTTGTTTAGCCGAGTAATTGATGGTAAGTCGTGATTTTTAATGTTTCGGTTTTTTGTCGATGAAAAATACCGAGAAAAAATATCGAGCCGAAATTATTTTTTTCGCACGTGTTCTCTGATGATGTATTTCACATAATTTTTGATAATGTATTACAAAAAGATTCTGTCCAGATTTCTCGATATTTTGTCAGTTTCACTCTATCACACGCCGCCCAACAAACGATCGCTAGCCTCTAGCAATTTGGCGCCGGCTTTCCTATTTTGCTTTTGCATTTTGATCACCGTCTCACGAAAGTGCTTTTAATTATTTGTGGCGGGAAATATGTACCGCGCGCGTTTGTTTGGCGCCCAGATCATTGACATCAGTGGAAGAGACTCCAGACAGGTAAGAAAACTTAATAATTATATCAGTAGCAATTGATGTTTAAAATTATAATTCTGGATTATTCTGTTCTAGTTCAACCCTCGAGAGAGTCGGCTCTTTTCTCAAAAAAATTTCGCAGACAAGCAGCCTCGCTGGGTCATGCAGGGTCCCCTTGTTTCCTGAGCTTTTGTTATCTGCGTTGCCGATATCCTGGGTAGTGTATACCTGAAATCTACAGTTAACTCAAAAAATGCTCTAATCAATGCTGTAGTATCCTGGGTAGCGTATACCTGAAATCTACAGTTAACTTGCAAAAATGCTCTAATCATTCCTGTAGTATCCTGGGTAGTGTATACCTGAAATCTACAGTTAACTCGTAAAAATGCTCTAATCATTCCTGTAGTATCCTGGGTAGCGTATACCTGAAATCTACAGTTAACTCGTAAAAATGCTCTAATCATTCCTGTAGTATCCTGGGTAGCGTATACCTGAAATCTACAGTTAACTCGTAAAAATGCTCTAATCATTCCTGTAGTATCCTGGGTAGTGTATACCTGAAATCTACAGTTAACTCGTAAAAATGCTCTAATCATTCCTGTAGTATCCTGGGTAGTGTATACCTGAAATCTACAGTTAACTCGTAAAAATGCTCTAATCATTCCTGTAGTATCCTGGGTAGCGTATACCTGAAATCTACAGTTACCTCGTAAAAATGCTCTAATCGATGCTGTAGTATCCTGGGTAGCGTATACCTGAAATCTACAGTTAACTTGCAAAAATGCTCTAATCATTCCTGTAGTATCCTGGGTAGTGTATACCTGAAACCTACAGTTAACTTGCAAAAATGCTCTAATCATTCCTGTAGTATCCGGGGTAGCGTATACGAAAAACATTTTCCCGGCCTTTTAGGAAGCGGCTTAAATAGTTTCAAAGTTGCAGGGCAGTCACAAAACTAAATTCTTGAGTTTACCTCCATTTCATACTATAACTTACTGCCCGAGACTGAAAAAGGCGCAATGTAAAATGTTTATGGCGTTTTATTATTACCAAAATAGTAAGTGTCTCAGAAGAGGGTTAGCCGAGCAGAAAAAGATTTAAACCTTGCTTTAATCGGATATTGCGGTTACTTTCATTTCAGTTTATGGTAGCTTGAGCTACTCTTTTGTGGGCAATTTACGGAAGTCCTAGGGTATTCAGCTAACACCTCAAGAGCCTAGAGCTGTCAGACCTTGGTTTTGAATTACTTATGCAAATTAGCTGGCTGCACATTGAATGTGCAGCCAGCTAATTTGCATAAATTTTTTTCGCGCTTCAAAGCTCGTCATGTGACTTTGAAGATGACTACAGCACAGGTTGCCGAAACGTCAGTCACTGTCAACAACAACAGTCCTGTTCAGGACTACGTTCACCCGGACGATCAAACTCAACCTACTATTTTAAGAAAATAATGATAATGACGAAATATAATAAAAAAATTAAAAATATATATCTTATGATTAATAAAAAAAAGACATCAGGAAAAATGACTGACAGCAGAGAAAAAAATTACAGTTTCGGCGGTACCGAAGCCCGAACGGAAGTTGTCGAAAGGGGAGGGGGATATATAATAGTTCCTGTTTAAAATTAATTAAAGCTACTGTGAAAGAAATAAAGTCGAAACACGGGATTTGAGGTTTCCCATGGGAAGGCTTTTTAATTATTATTATTATTAACTTGTTGCTACACTATACGGAACGGGAATCATGTCCATTTGGCCTCACCCGCTCGTATGGTATTATTGTAAAGCTTCGTGTTATTAACTTAAACTGAGTTATCTAAATTACTTAAAAATATTTGTCTTTGTAAACTTTGCTCGGGCTTGCATCAAATGAACTCAAGGTCTGCGTGGGTGCTACTCCCATATATGGGCTAGACTGGCAAGTGTCACCCGATAATGTATGGCTTTTATTAGGGTTTCCACCATTTAAATAGGGTATGGGTTTTGCCCTTGTTGGTGCTGTATTTGCAGTGTGATCCTCAGTAGGAGAAAGCACCTTGGAGCATTGTAGGGAATGCTGGGAACGACGGAAGTGCATTTTGCTAGTTTATTAGATTCCCGATTTTTGTCCTAGACTGCAAAACAGTCGGTTTTTTTTCTCAAAATCAGTAAAGAAATCGGTAAAGCTTTGCGTAAGAGTCTTACACGCGCGAAGCGTGCTAGCCTCACCGCCCTACAGGCGTGTGAAGCGAGCATCTCTCCCCAGTCTCGCTCTCTGTTTTCAGCCTCGTTCCAGACCTTTTGTTTGACTGCTCGCACGTACTTGAATACGCAAAAATACGGACTGTTTTGCAGTCTATTTTTGTCCTGACTTCGATGCAGTACGTTCCCAACAAAGTTGTCCTAGGAGTGACCTGGAACTGGTCTGATCATCATTATCGCTAGAAATGGATTATTGCCCATTTATGTCGACAGTAAGAGTCGACGGATGGGTAGGAGTATGCTGTAGTTTCTGAGGGGCGATTCCTTTCAGTTTTAACGATTTTTCACTTCTACTCTTGTATAAAATGATTCAGATCGCACTGGGCCGGTAGATGTTACCAGACTGGATACATGAAATGTGGAAAGTTGACCTTTGTTCAGACTTCTACTTGTCCTAATGGACCTCCGAAATGTGGTGTATGGTTTCCAGTCTCAGTCACAGTAGACGGTCAAGACGTACAAGTGTTCCTCAGTGGGGTCTTGGTGGCCTCCATCAAGTCCCATTTCGCTCCGTGGGCCTGGGGAGGAGTTTTCACTTTTCATGGTTACAAAAACGAGGTCCTCTTCAGGAAATTCATAATTGCGCCTCAAACGTACATCACTAAGAGATGCAAAAAGGTGGTGAGAAACATCTATGACACAAAAGCGGTAATTGACGCCAGTCAATGACACAATAAGAAATTAGTATCATCAACGACTTTGTGTTACAAAGATTCCAAAACCACTTGACGAGAAGTCTGCAAGTTCATTGAAGAAGAATCCCGATTTCTCGAACCCTAGGTTTTTTGAAATTTCGCGATAATTTGAACCAAATTAAACCTACAGATTACTTCTCTTCACAAGTCAAAACGTGTAATTTCCACCGCGGATTTTTCGAATCTCCAGATAGTTCGGACTAATTGCCTTTTGCCAAGATGGTTCGAAAATTAGGGATTCCTCTACACAAATAAACTTAAAAACGTGTTCTCCAAAAGTGGCATAACCAGTTTGGCTTTTATTAAATGCTGACTCATTTTGCTTCAGTTAAAGGCCCATTAACACGGCTGTAAAGAGGTCGGATTCTTAGTTGCAATCTCTAGTTTCAATTTTTTATTCTTTCGACTCGGGTAATGTTTGATATCAAGTCTTAAGCACATTTAAAAATCACTCAAATAGTTTTTAGTACCCTTTAATTGTTCTGTAAAGCTTCAAACATAGCTCACGCCATGCTCGGATCGGTCTCCTTAATTTATGGGTTTAATTTTACTTTTCCGACGAGTGTTCCTGCGTTCATACGGGAGTTTACCATCTTCCCCAAGAAGAGTGATAAAGAAGAATTTTCACACATGATTTTACTTCACGACATACACGTAATTTTAATGTACCGACGCAGGTTGATGAGCTACCTGGATACACTAGAGTGGATACTGCCCATGGACATTGGCCGCAGGATGGCCTCTGTCAAGTAGCTTACCTTAGAGACGGCTGTACATCAAGTTACCAGCTCTCAGTCGATATGTACAACTTCATTGGACGTGGAAGAGTCAACTATGGTCACCCAGGAGTGTTGTTAAACGCCGAAGATCAAGACAACTATGATTACGTCTATTTTAGGTTTGTTGCAATTTATACTCGCGTAAGAGCGAAGTTGTCACTATTTTGATTTCAGACCAGAGCGACAATCTGAATTTTTCAAAACCTTCTTACGACCAGTTCCGTTTACGGAAATGATTTCGGGGTATTAGAAATTCTATGTATGTATGGGGAGTGCTATATTAACTGACATGTTTTCGTGACTCAGTTTTGTAATAAGCTTTTTAGGTCTTATAATCGCATTCGCTTAATTTTATGTATTGTTTCTTTTTATTTCCCAGGCCTCATTCATCCAGCGGATGTTTTCAGACAGGTTACGTTTACAAAGGTCAACCAAAATTTGACGGAGCTAAGTCCGCCTCTTGCCCCAACGGTCCCCCCAAGGGAGTAGAATGGTTCAACATCAGGGTGGTTGTGTCGATCTCCTCTCCTGCCGGGGAAGTGAAGGTCTACATCAAAGGAACATTTGTGACGTCATTCAACCCGCGCTATCCAATCAGAAAACGTGGTGGTGTCTTGGTTGCCAATGGTTACAACAATGTGGTGTATTACAAGAACTTTAAGTTTTTATAAAGCAGTCAGTGTTTCTTCAATTTAACAAGAGGCTTTTCATATAAAGCAAAGAAAACATTGGACTGGATTTATAGCTCGTTTGTCACTTAATAACTTTCTATTCTAAAATATACTTTTTCTTCTTATGTCATAGTCAAAAAACAATAAACGGACAACTTTTGCCAAAAAACAGTTTGACTTTGTGTGGATTCATTTGCAACATACGCGTATAGCTCTCGCATTTCCAGCTGAAATTTTTTGTTTTTAGGCTTAAAAACGATAAAAAATTCCAGCGGGCAAATGCGACAGCTATAAGCGTAAGTTGCAAATGAATCCACCAATTATAAGTAAGCAAGTTAAAACTGAATATACTAATCATCCTAAAAAGCCAATTACCAAACATCAGTAACTGTAGGCTCATTAGCCAATGAGAAGGCAGGTACTTGGTACAATGTCTAATAATGGCAGTTAATGGTTAAGTCCCTGTTGGTGCCAGCAGTCCAGTTGAGATTACCCTGGGTACAAGAAAGCTTCGTAGGCCACAGTCCGATACGCCTTTATTATAAGGACTTGACCAAAACCAGAAACTGCGTATGAAAAGCCTCTGCCACCCGGGGTAATTTGAGATTCGAATCTCGTCAAATCTGCGACCTCCCCCTTGGAAAACTGACCCTTCTGCGCGCGTTTAGTAAGCTAACTGGGCGTAATCAACACGTGTTAACGCGCGCGTTTAGTACTGGCGCTAGGTTTTCACTGGTAGATGGAATATACTAGAAGGATTGTTTCAGTAGAGATATTCATTATGTAAGAAACGTCTAAGCTACAGTTTATTTGCTTCATTGCCCCGACTATTCAGAAAAGCATGCGTTACGTCTCGCTAATTGTGTTGGCTTTATTGCTGGCGAAAGTTGGCGGCGCAAAGAACCAATGTTCGGTAGCCAAGGTCTGTGGCGCACTAGATAACGTCTCGCGGCAGCAAGATCTAATTGGAAAAAAAGTTAACGCGATACTTGGCGGCAGTTGTTCTGAAGCGGGTGAGTTTCACGAATGTCTTTAAATTTCTTTTTCATCGATCAATGCCCACAAAAATTCGAGGAGTCTACAAGTGTACATATTAAATTTTGTGTAACTTATACTGACTTTTTTGCACAAGAGTGACCTCAATATATTCATCGAGGCAAATTTTTATTCCTCTGAGGCAACCTTATGGAAGATCTTGACGATTTATCATATTTTTTGGTAATACTTTTAGGCCTTAAACTGCTTGAACAGCTAGGTTGATCATCAGATTTATCGCGGCATCGTTTACAGGATCACATCTATCAATCATGTGAATAATTTCATTCGCACTTTATAGATGAACAGATTAATATATTTATTTCAATTTGAAAAATTGAGGTAAGCTTATATTTGGCATGTACTGACAATTTCCGACACTATAATGACAAAAAAAGAAGTCATGAACTTATTAAGCTGTTTTGAAGTTAAGACCACTATCAACAAAGGGATTTTTTCAAGTGAAGGCTGATGGAAACCACATTAAAAAAATTGAACCTGGCGAAAGATAGCGCTTAGTTGTATAGGGCTCGAAGAGTCATCCTGCCTTTTGAATCTAAATACGGTGGCCAATTTACCTGGTAATCAAATCGGCATAACGGTAACAAAATTAGCAAAATAGTCATGTGTAAGGTTGGGAAATAGAGCTGATCACTATAAAATGTAAAATAGGCTCAGCGGAAGTGGAAATCAAACATGAAAATATGACAACTTGACGGTGGGTCACAGCTCAATGAGCCGCAACTATATCTTCTTGTCTAAGAGCTTAACATCTTTTCATTTTCTTGTTTAAAAAAAAAATTATTGACTCATTTCCAACTCTAAGTCTCTGATGAAGAAATTTGTCATTCAGACAGCGCATTCACAGTAAGGTACTCACACTTCACAGTGAAGGACGGAAGCAAATACCACTTTATTTGCGAGTTTAGGGTTGATGAATTATTAAAATGCCCTCTTCGCTCTGAATGCAAATGCAAAAACATACTGTCTTCAAAATAAAGTGAAGTGTAACAAGGCAAAATTTTCTTCAGAACTTACCATCGTCAAATAGTGACATGGTAGGGAATAGATTTACACGAATAAACTCCGCATCCAATTAGAACAAGGCGTTGTTTATTCTAGGGTAATATGAAAAAACTAGGTACAACTGTTTGGTTTTCACAGTCTATCACCATCCAGACAATTAATACGATTCTACCTCAGCAAAAAAGAGAGACAAAGGAACTCTTAACATTTTTCTGTTTTGCCCTGAAGATTCTCTCTTGGTTTTGCATAACACAGTACGTAGAACCCTGATAACTCGAACTCTGAAGGAAAAAAAAAAACAGTTGCAGTTAGCGAGGGTTCGAGTTATCGAGATCGATTGAATCTTCAATTTCCCACTTTACTACTGAATGTTTGTTTACTGACATTTCAGCACTTCAGTATACAGCAGATTGCCAGCAGAATTGTAACGCGATTATGCATTTCTATGACATTTCTATGATAAAACACTAGGGAAATGACTGTCAAATACGTGATCCGTTCGTTGCACTTGCTATATAAGAAAAAATGTTGTTGTGTTACTTTTAGGGATTTTACCGATTGCACGACAAGAAAAAGCCAATGGGGTGGCATCCTTGGTGAGTTCCAACGACCAGAATTCAGGGGCACCCAACAACTGTTTTCTGTAAAATATCTGTTCGGGGAAGCAAATATTGCCTAGAATTTTCTATTACTTGAGGACGGCTACTAGCTACTAGTAGACAAGTTTCTAGATGACCGTTCTATTCATGCACAATTTTCGAAGCCTATCTAATAAATTCCTACGATTTTCTGAAGTTTTATTTTCACATTTTATTACCCAGGAGAGGCTATTTTTTTGTAGAATAAAAGAAAACCTCAAGTTTTTGTATTAAAAAATGTGCATGATGGAGAGAGGAATCACAAAAATTCTTACCTTCGTAATACGTTAAATTGCATTTAAAATTTTCGGGAAAATAATACTGAAGACCTTGTAATTTCGAAAAGAATCAAGTTTCCGGCCCTAGGATGACCGAACAGATACAAATTTTATAGCGCCACTTAGAATACATTTCTAGATATATATCTAAAAGTGCTTTGGATAGTCTAAAAAGTGTTTTCAATGAATTTAGAAGGAAACCGTCGTTGGCTACCCCTTAGAATTCGAGTTATCGAGGTTAATTTTGATCAAAAGAAACGACATTTAGTTCGAGTTAGTGGGGAATTCGAGTTATCCGAGTTCGAGTTATCCAAAAGAGAAATGAAAGTGACTGAAAAGTAGGGTCAAATCCAAGGGAGGTGGGGCTTAGGGAGTTCGCGTTATCCGAGTTCGAGTTACCGGAGTCCTGCTGTATTTACAAAAGACCTTAAGTGTCTAATTTTATTATCAGCAATTTTATATACGGATTTTTGAAATAAATACTGTCCCCCAAGATAAGCCGCGGAGTTTTTCCAATAAATACGGTATATCAGCCCCTTTTGTAAGCGGTTCAATTAATTATTCACTTCCTCTCTTTTTGGGGCCAAATAGGTTATTCGCGGACAGAGTGAGATCTTATAAATTGTACCGATTTCCTCCAATATCCGAGTTAAGAAACGAACCAAAAAGAGACTTGAATACAGGTCCAATTAAATAGCTTTTCATCGAAAATAGAAGAAGCGCTGGCCCTAGCTTTCAATAAGAGCGTCACGGAGCGAAAAATAAAGCAAGGGTGGGGTTTTCCAAAGTTTTTCGTGGTTTTTAAACATGTCCTTAGGAAGTCATTGTTTCCAAGTTGCTCGAATTTTGCGGCTAAGTTTCATCGGTGGATTTACGCAGCGTATTCAGTCGAACGAAACCGAACCAAAACTCAGCCTTTATCCATCGCTTTATCCATCAGATCGCTTCCAGAATTGTAGTTTTACGCTGGGTTTCACTCTTTCCGCTCTCTCCCGGCAACATCTTACCTTTGTTCTCGTGTTTGAAATTGACGCTAACACATAACTTACTTGTTAACCGCAACGACTTGTGTGAAACTTAGATGAAACTCGTTCTGTGTTCAGTTTTTGAAACTTCGATTTTTGAATTTTTCATTATGGTCGATAGCTAAAGTTTTCTATTTCCGAACGTTCGATTGTGTTCGATTGGTAAAATTTGAGTGGGTTCGACTATGTTTGATTACCAAACCCAATAGACAGCCCTGAATAGAAGTCAATCGAACGATTGGAGTTTGATTGGGTCGATCTTTTATCCAACGTTCGATTGACTACGCCGGAATTTACCACCAAAAAAATATGTCTAGGTCAGATGCGCCGCTACAGTAAGCGGTGCATCAAGACTGGCGATTCGAGAAGACTCGAGAAAATCGCAATGAAAGTCACCACGAATTCGCACGGATCACCGTTTCAATAAATTGGACTTCTCTGCCACAATCTCTTTCGGGTCTTCGTGGGTGAGGGGGCTGGGGGGTTGGGGGCAACTTGCCTATAGCGCTGATTACCAAAGTTGCAGAGCGAGTAATAGCCTGCGAAATGCAGACGCATTTCCGGTCGCCGCTTCGCTCCCTCCGAAAATAGCGTCTGGGGGGCTATTTTTCGTAGGGAGAGAAGCGAAGACCGGAAATCCGTCTGCTGCTCGCAGGCTAAGCGAGTAAGGGCACTTTTTGTCCGTCCAAAAAAAGTACGATCGCGTAAAATAAACTACATTGAGATCATTAAAGCTTAAAGGAAGAGGCGTCAAAGGAGATAACGAGGTATATTATGTTAGTGCTGGTGAGTTAGGCTACTTTATGACTCAGTACAACCTTTCTATCGATACTGCAAATCAACATATCTTTTCTACTTTAGAGATAAGCTCAAGAAAATTAAGGTATGGGTCTTCTATTTAATTCCTCAAAAACGGGGGGGGAGGGGGTGGTCTAACTTCTTCAGCTTTCAATATAGTACAAAACAACTTAAGGGAGACTTCCTAAAATAAGAAGACGCCTGAAGGCGTTTACGCGGGATGTGTTGGTATAAGAAAGAATTACCGGTATGTTGAATGGCGATGAAAAGTTGAGTAGTGTATCAACAACAAATGTGTGCAGGAGAGACGTAATCTGCTACACCCGGGCCTCCAAGTTCCTAACCCAAATTAATAAATCAGTGAACTGCTAGTTAATTATTAAAAATTAAACAAATTATTTTCTGAACAAGTCAAGCAGGATTTTGTGAATATTTTTTCATGAAAAGACACATCCTTTGACCTCCCGAGCGTCCGACCAAAAACCCCGCGCGTCATATGAAAGTAAGTTTTCGCGCCATATGAGAAACATGGGCAGCGCCGCCTAATATTTCATGTTTTTTAAATGGAAAAGTAAGATTCTGGTCTGTTTATGTATTTTTTACAAAACTTTTTGGGTAAAAAATAAAGGCACTTTTATTTTTTCTAATCATTTTTATTTAGGTTGAAAAGAAAATTCGCTTAAGATTGACTGAGATCCCGCGGACCGTGGAGCTTTCCGGGAATCGGTGAAATGTTCAGGACAAATAAGCTTTTAGCGGATTCGGTAGCAAACTAGCTCTACTTTGACCGCTAAATTTAGCTTTTGCGTATTTATTTTTAGTACGTGATACGTATTTTGACTTGTCACGACACAAAAGACAATGCGGGACCTTATAGGTTTATACCCCATTCTATTACAATCACAATAATAGTCGTCTCTTTTCCTTTGTATACATCGTATTTTGCTGGAATAACAAGTTATGTTTTAGCCTCGCAGACACACCAGTGAAAAACAGGTAAAAATATTAATTAACATGAAAGAGTGACCCCCGTGTTTATTCAGCGATTTTTTTAAAATACAAAACTATTGTTTTGGGTCGCCGACCGTACTTTACCCCTGTAAGAGCACAAGTAACAATTTCCTAATGAACAGTTCTAATTTGGAGAAAAAATTTCAATGTTATTTTGGAAAGCTGTTAAAATCGAAAGCTGTGCAGCTTGTCACGTTAATAGTAGAAGTCGAGTAGTCCCCATTTTTCCTCAGGGATAGTAGAGCAAGCGGAACGCGAGCGCGCTTGAAATCACCCCACGCCTTTCTCGCGTGAGCTGTTTTCAAGGTTTATTACTTCGGCGGAGCGCGAAGTAAAGGATTCGCGACGCTCGTTGACCTTTTTGGGACAGGATTGGCCACGCAAAGTCTGTTTTCGGTTTTATTCGGCTATTTGACGAAGTGAGAGCCGAGTTAGTTCGAGATATCTCGAGATCACATCGATTTCTTTGTTTCATTCTTCAACTTATTCGAGGAAGAAAGAATTGTTATTTTGGCTTTCCCGGGGTTTGAACCGACTCACCTGTGCGACCCGTCAGATCAGAGAAGACTTTACTGCGCTTCTCCCAAACACGCTAACTCTAAAGTTCAAAAGCCGCCTTCACAATTCCGTTTTTCGCTGCCGTCAATCATAACTACGACCACAAGCAACGAACCTTGAAACTCAGAAACACACAAAACGGATCCAAATCCATCAATCACAAACCATGACCTTTTGAAACAGTTAAAGTAAAGTTTTGTTTCCTAAGAGGTCCGTTAAGGTGATTGACGGCAGCGAGAAACGCAATCCGCGTCAGTTGGCTTTTGAACTTCAGAATTCGCATTTTTGTGAAAAGCGCAGTAAGTTGAGGGATTAGCCGATTGCCCTACTACGACCCAAGGTAATTCGCTATATGAAAAATAGCTATGAAACTATGCACTAGTTTCGGGACATGATTGAGAGTGCAAGTTCGCGACTTTTCGGCTTTGTTTTTCACGAAATGAGACCGGACTACTTCGAATAAAACGAAAAAAGCCGTCGAGAATACAACATCATGCCCGAGGTTTTCTCCTTTTTTTTCTCCCCAAGGGAGAAAGCTGGGTCACAAAGTGGAATACCTGAAAAGGAAAACTACTACCCTTCCCCGATCCTTGAAAATGCTTTCTTAATCATCAACAAATAGGCAAAGCGCGTAAATTTTTGCTTTTATGTCCTTGAAACAGACAAATTCTCAGTAGCCGCTGTAGTGGACTGTACAAGCCTGGTGAAATCATTTCCAGTCAATTTATACTACACGCTCAACACACAAGCCACCCTCTATCAGTTGTGCTGAGTCCTCGCTCATCCTTCTGAAGAATCGCAGACGTATACCGTGTCAGCGGAGCTCTTAAACAAGGCCGGATGGAGAGGAATACACAGTGGACATCTGGGATTGCTGTTTAATGTTGTGGATGAATACAACTTTGATTTCGTTTACTTTAGGTAAATTTGTTAGCTCACAGACCTCTCAAAGTTCACTCAATGAATAGCTGGAGGTTGGGGGGGGGGGAGGTAAAATTGTGGAGGAATGGGGGTCAATGATAAAACTATGAGTAACGTCGGGTGTTTGTTGGGGTTGCGGAAACCATTGTTGGTTCGCGTTTGTGTTGCGATTTTGATATTGTTGAGTTTCTTTTCCTTCTTTTGCATTACGTCATTAGGTGATTGCACCCGTCCACAACACCAAGAAACTACTGGAACGTTGTTGTCCTTGCTTTTCATGATTTAAACAGGATAGCTCTCTAAAAAGGAAGCGGTTTCAACCATGGTGTTGTAATTATGAGTCATCTTCGTCCCCAGGTTTTTTTTTTTTTCACGGTCCTGGGCTACGAGGTTGAATATGAGTCACTAGAATTATTATGTCAAAATAAAGTGCACAATTCAGTGCTGGATCCATACCTTGAGATAAGGAGGGGGCGCGGTCACTTCATACATACATACATGTTTTTTATTTGGAGTTTTATACAATAAATAGTCAGTGTCAACTATTTCCAAATAACTAAAATTACAAACAACAAAAAATTCCTAACCATATATGGCCAATAAGTTATTGAGTATTTACTTTTTGCCGTCTTCCCCGTTCCATTTTTTCAAAGCATTCGAACATATGTTTTGCTATTAGTTTTTGTATTTTAGCATTTCCGCTAGGGGGGTTTATTAGAAACATGAATATTTTGTTAGGTGACATTCTGCTTATTTTTATTCTATATTTTTTTCCAAATAATCTTGTAACGAACATCTTTTTTCCTGGTAAGCAGGGCATATATTTAGAAAATGGTATTCGTCCTCCATTTCTATTTTACAAATTGGGCAAACTCTTTCTGCAGGTTTCTTAAACGGTCTCGAATAACGTCCTGTCTCTATGGCTAATTTGTGGTTGCTAAGAAGCAATTTTGTTAGAGCTATTCTGTGTCGCGTATAGGTGACCTGATGTAGGTAATCTTTACATTTGTAATTGTCTATCATTTTGAACAACCGGTAGGTTCTCATTTTGTTGCTGTGGTTAGCATCTTTTCTGGTGTCGTTATTTATTTCACTTAGCCATCTTTGTAGTTCGATATCCTTAAGTCTTTGCCTGATCATGTTTACGATTCCTATGTCCGTATAGTGTGCTTTCACCCAGAGTTCTCCTACTCCTATCTGTTCCAATAAGATTTTGTTTCTGTTGCTCCAGAGAGCTTTATTTTCATTCCATTTAATGTCATTGTATGCTATTTGGGATAATCTGTTTTCATTTTTAGTTAAGGTTAACCAGAACTTAAAGTTCCTACATTGGGCTTCAATTCTTATTGCGAACATTCCTGTCTTAGCCCTGCACGCATTGTTATTGCAGTATTTATTAATTCCCAGCAACCACTTTAGGAATTTATTTTGAACCAATATTCCGCTGGATCCTTTTCTAATTGTCTATTGAAGTCAATCCCGCACACTTCACTCGCACAAAAGAGTATAGGAGCGGATCACTGCATCAAATAACTCCATCGTTAATTTTATATTTTCTCTGTTGAAGTGGTTTCCCATCTCTTTTCGTAATTTATAGAGTGCTTTAAGTGCAACTTTCTTCTGCTCTTGAAGAACGAGATTAAAGTTTCCAAAAGGACTCATTATGAGTCCAAGATATTTGTAGGATTTGACTTTTTCCAGTTTATCAGCGCCGTATCTGGACAAGTAGTTGTTTGAAGACTTACCACAGTTATTAAAAATCTTAATTTTTGTCTTGCTGATCTAGAGAAGATCACTAGATCGTCCGCATATAAGAGACAATTTATATATTTATCACTTAGCATAATGTTGGTTGAACTCGCCGTATTTCGGAATTTTGGTAGATCACTTAGATAGAAATTAAAAAGAGTGGGTGACAACATGCAACCTTGCTTTACCCCGCCATGACAAGTAAAGGATTCGGTTAATTTGTTATCAATTTTAACTGATATCCAGACCTTTAGATAAGAGGGGTCTCCCAAAAACATTTTTCGGCCCTTAGGGCTCAGTTTGGTCCAAAAATAAGAATCCACGACTGCAATTATTTGACTTTTTTTGCAAAGTGTAACACGTAACCTTGCCTGTTGCATAATGAGCGCAGATGAAACAATTGTAAATTCCAGCATGTTTTCACTTCCGTTTTCCTCCTTCCCATCAACCCAAATAAAGACGTCTAAGGACGAGTCAGTGCCTGAAAGTCAACTAATCAAAAGCTACTGGAATGTATAATTTCGATTTTGTGAAAAAAAAAAAAATAAAAAACTAGCGGACGGCAGGAAGAAGAGGATGGCAAAACGTTTGTGTGTGACAAACCTAACAAGGCTATTACCTGCGTGTTTTGTCGTGATCTTCACTTAACATTAATGTTTTCTGGTCTTTTACAAAAAGATCTGTTTGAATGAAGGTGAAGTTTGGCGGAAGGTTTTTTCCGAACAAAATTACTGTCACGTTTTTCACACAAAGATTGCCGCCTTCTTTCCTCTCCCGTCCTGTTGCGTAAGTTCAGTATTGGTTCGGAAAGGGGCGTTGTGCTGTACGCATGCATCAGTTAACCAATTGACTTACTGATTGCAAAATACCCTACAACTTACTATTCAGACCTCACTCTTCCGGTGGATGTTATCAGACTGGATACCTGGCCAATGGCAAGATGACGTGGGTCAAGAGTGCCGCGTGTCCTAATGGACCTCCTAAAGGTGGTGCATGGTTCCCAGTCTCAGTCACGGTGCACGGCCAAGACGCACAGGTGTACCACAGTGGGGTCCTGGTGGCAACCATCAAGCCCCATTTTCCTCCTAGGGCCTGGGGAGGAGTGTTCGCTAATAACGGTTACAAAAATGTGATCCTCTTCAGAAAGTTCAAAACTGTTCCTATCATTTACGTCAGCAAGAGATGCAAACGCGTGGTTGACTGGCCAGGATACACTAAAGTGGATGCTGCCCACGGACGTTGGCTGCTGGATGGCTTCTGTCGAATAGCATACCTTAGAGATGACAGCACATCAAGTTACCAGCTCTCAGTCGATATGTACAACTTCATGGGAAGGGGGGGAGTCAACTATGGTCACCCAGGAGTGTTTTTAAACGCCGAAGATCAAGACAACTATGACTTTGTCTATTTCAGGTTTGTCGCAATTTATACACGCGTAAGAGGGAAGATGTCACTATTTTGGTTTCAAATCTGAGCGACAATCTGAATTTTAAAAAACCTT
The DNA here is from genome assembly GCA_942486035.1 of Porites lobata. NCBI lineage: Eukaryota > Metazoa > Cnidaria > Anthozoa > Scleractinia > Poritidae > Porites > Porites lobata. The sequence continues at coordinate 1,487,286 of CALNXK010000053.1, read as the reverse complement.
CTTATGACCAGTTCAGTTTACGGAAATGATTTCGGGGTATTAGAAATCTATGTGAAGATAAGGAGTGCTATATTAGCTGAAACATTGTTTTCGTGGCGTGGTTATGCAATAAACCTTTTAGGTTTGATTCCATTTGCTTAATTTTATGCATTGTTTCTTTTTATTTCCCAGGCCTCATTCATCCAGCGGATGTTTTCAGACGGGTTACGTTTACAAAGGTCAACCAAAATTTGACGGGGCAAAGTCCGGCTCTTGCCCCAACGGTCCCCCCAAGGGAGCAGAGTGGTTCAACATCAGGGTGGTAATGTCGAACTCCGCACCTGCTGGGAAAGTGAAGGTCTACCTCAAAGGAACATTGGTGACGTCATTCAACCCGCGCTGTCCAATCAGAAAACGTGGTGGTGTCTTGGTTGCCAATGGTTACAGTAACGTGGTGTATTACAAGAACTTCAAGTTGTTGTAAGGAAGTCTGTTGCGCCAACATAAAGAACCGCTTCTTCAAGCAAAGGCTTAATAACAGTTAGATTTAACAGGGTTAAAACCATATACAACTGTAGTGTCGATCGCTTGTGGTTTGGCATCGAGGATAACAAGTTGCAGCTTGCTTTCAAATGTCGTTGACAGGATTAAAAATAAAATATAAAGCCTTTGTGTAAAGCTCTGTGGAATCATTTGTCTTTCAGTGCAACTATAGATCACTATACTATATAGAGGAGAAGTGATGACCTCAAAAAAACAAAATTTTGCGAAAATATGGGATCGGTTAGCATATACAGAAAGAACAAGATGAAAAATGCCCACCTGCTTAAACTCAGCCCGTAAGTTCATATTGGTGGTGAGATATAAGTACTGTAATACTCTGATGACTTTCCATACACTGAATCCTTCTAAAATTGACTTGGATCGTAACCGTCCAGGCGTATTTTAGAAGGATTTATAATAAAGTAATTGGAGCATAACGGTGTGAAAAAAAATGTGCTTATTACCACTTGTGTTAGAATCTGTTAAAGCTAACCTTTGACAATGAAGATTGTTGCATGCGGGTATTTACTGCCATGATCGCAGAAACCGCGAGTTACATGCAAGATAAAAAAAAGACCAACAAGATTTCATCTTTACGGCAAGCTGCAAACTGACAAAAAAAGTTTCAACTCTCGACACGTTGTGATTAAACAATAATTCAAAAGATTTTGACTATGAGCGGAAAATAATCAATCATCAAGCCAGCTCGAACGTTTTTAGCATGAACTTCGCCTTCATCCCTTGCAAACAACTTGTTCTTATATTTGTTCACCATGTCGGTGAAGTTGGATTCGTCTTTTTTCTCTTGCTTTTTCCGCCTAGCTCCTTTCCTTTTTCTATTCGTCACTTCATTCTTTGCGTTGGTGTGAATAAATGAATCAGCTCTTTCGTGAAAAGTTTTAGCAATATTCCCCCGTCCTTTCAGAGGTTTCTTCTTTTTGTTATCCTTTATAGCCGCTGGTAATTTGGCTTTCGCTACCGCAGGATCATTATAGTGGAGCTCCACGCGCGGCGCGAGGCGCACACGTGGGCGGAGCCCCATAGCTAAGGAAACCTACCTTTCCCAGAAAATTTGGTAATCACGTGACCGTACACCGAACGAACCAACGACCGTCCGTCCGCACCACAGGGAAACCAATGTCTACTCTCACACTTTCTAGCTAGTTTAGGAGCCCAGGACAAAACTAATTGCACATCAATGTTGTGATCAATTGACAGCTGTCAAAACAGGGTAACCGCTGACTAGTATTACCTGACCGTATCGCGGGCTCAAGTGTCGACCCATCGAGGTCGAGTATTTTTTGAAGTTATCCGCTGACAAATTACCAGTTTTAAATGATCGCAGGCTCAAGTTTTTTTTCCAATGATTCATATGACATATGTTGTGTTTATGTCACTACGGCCCCGCATTATTAAGATTTTGACTTCAAACTGATCTCGGACGCAAAAATTGAGCCAGTTTTTTAAAAATACAGGCGGGGAAGACGTTTTCTTACCATGGTGACGCGTTGGTCACGCCCTACGTCCAATTTTTATGCTCTGGTTGGTCAAAATTTGACGGGTGAGTTCATGCGGAAAATTTATGCAACATCTTTAAAGTTGTTTACTTTGACAGCTGAAGCTGACAGAGTTTTGTGTCAACTTGTGATGTTCTTAACTATATCTTTTTCCACCGGAGGTACAAAGTGAAATGCAGCTGATATCAAGAGTCTTTTGTTATTCATGGCTGATTCGTTTATTGGATTTTTGGTTAGAAATGCGTCCCTCAGTGTCAAAATTCGGATGGCACCGTTTTCGTTTTTCACCTTGCTTAATGCGTAAGAGGGTGTAATAGTCTCAAGCAACTGTGGCCTTCCTTGATACCTTTCAGCAACTGAATCTCGATTGGTAAGCCTGAGTAATTATTGCATTTGATGTTCGATTTTGTCATATCTAATTTCACGAAGTCGAGCACAGTTTATGCGGCACGTTTATACACGTTTGTAATATAAGATTTGTGTCAATGATCTGACCTAGTATCATTTTGAAGTTTGATATAAGCTTACAGAACTTTAAAAGGCCTTCAGATATATTTTCTCACCGCAAATAGAAAGAAAACGTCCTGAAGAATATTTAGTTATAAATCTGGCTGTAGAAAGAAAACTTTGAGCGATTTTCTTGCTGCGAAGAATTCATTTTTGAAAAAAGCAAACACCCCCCAAAAAAGACTCAGGATTTTTAGAGACACTTTAATACCTGTTTTTGTGAATGAAAATTGTTTTCTCTGTAAATGTTTCACCGAATTATATTTCTTTTATTGATTGTTAGTAGTCTCTCTCGCAATTTTAATCGCTTGTACGTGCCGTTTGTTTTCATCGTTCATGAACATCGCTTGCAGGAGTACTCAAAAATGTCGCGCGTATCAAACGCTTTATAAGATTATATTACACATCGTTATAACTGAAACCATTAAATAACAAAAAATATAACTAGGTATACCTATCGATAGAGTGCCAACGAGCAAATCATGCGTATTTTGCTTAGGAATAAAATTCCTTTTTTTCCCATTTGACCGTTTCTTGGTTGGCAAGGATTATTTTCTTGAAAAGTTCTCAGATTCAGTCTGGTTGCTTTACAAACCTGCTTTGTAAAAAGTATGAAGTGCCTTGAAAGAATAAAGTCAGCTTTGCAGAGGAAGCGATCGGGAATATTATTAAGTCCAGCTACAAATCTACTGTCGGTTCGGTTTCACATTGTTGATAAATATTTGCACAGTTTAATCATTTAAACCTCCTTTCAAATTTCCCGAGGCTTTTTGTTATCGGATTGAAACTTGGAATGATTCGCTGGGCCATCTGAAATGTTTCCAAGGACATGCGATGTACGGCACGTCGGTATTTAATTTTAGTTCATTATTTTTATACTGAACTAGGCCACGTTTCGAAAAAAATGGCGTTGTTTTCTTTTCCTTTGTCGTTCGCTTTAGGCTTGTAATTCGTTTTTGTTCTCATTATTTTTGTTTGCTGGTTAGATTGTTTCCCCAACACCAGATTTTCCAACAGAAGCGACTGCCTTCTTGGTGTAAAGCTTTCCTTATCTCCTCCTGTAATCTGATCCTTTTTAGCGGTGAGAATATTGCTTGATGCACATAGAACACTTTTGCTGTTTTACAAACTTCTCTTCGTTAAAACTTAACATTATGGCCCCTAAAATTAATAGAATATATCAAGTGCTCAAGTCTCTTGACTGCGGTGGCCAGGTTTGACGAAAAAATTTAGGTAAATAAACACAGGAAGTCGCGACGGCGGGAAGTGTGTGAAATTTTGTTTGTTATTCAACTTGAGCCCGTGCGCCAGGTACTGCCTTTTGATTGGTTCACAACTGACCACTTGGTCTCAGGGGAATCTACATTACATCAGGGGCGCTTTCCATTTAGTCAAAATTTCCGGAATTTCCGGTTCGGCGGTAAATGGAACACGTGTCGTCGGTTCGTCCCACTGGAAAATTCCCAGAAAAAGTGGAAAATCTAAAAAGGTGGTCCCGTTTTCCCGGTTGGAATTTCCGAACGGAATGTCGTGTTCCATTGACGTTTCTTGTAGTTTGTACCAGTTCCAGGTCCACGGTCGGGCACCCGGCCACGTACCGGGGTTTACGACCAAATGGAACAACTTTTTACCGATCGGAAATTCCACTTTTGCTACCACCGAAATTTCCGGGTTTTTTTGGTAAATGGAAAGCGCCCTAGGTTTCATTAGGTTACACTTTTTTCAGCTCGATCGAGAATTTTTCTGCCTATTGCCCAGTCTTGCGCGGCTCTATTCTGCTGCCGCCTCGCCATCCGAGCGTCTTCGCTCGGATGGCTCGTTGGCAATAATAATAATAATTTCGTTATGATGTTGAAGCCTAACTCTATTAAAGTCCATTCAAACACTCGACCACACTGAGAGCTCGCACTGGAGTGATGAAAACCGGCTGGCCGTATGGGTTATTTTAGAAATTTTTTGAACGGTTTCGCTAAAAGCCCAAGATTGATCGTCCTGAATAATGACTAAGTGCAATTTGTCTTGAAAGATTGTGAAATACCGCATTCTCTCCAAGGTCTGTATGATAAATAGTACTGTTTCATCTCAGATGTGATGTATAAAAAGTGTAAAAGGTTGGTTTACACACCCCCAGATTTATCGGCAAGAATTTGTAAAGTAAACCTGTCGAACGCAAAAAAATTCGGCCTGATTTGTCTTCCAAGAATTTGTTTTCGAGGCCTAATCTACCGTGATCAAGAGCCATTATGGCTCTTGAATGTGATCGAAGATGTTTGCTATTTTTTTGGGTGTACATATAAGGCTGTCAACTCGATGTAAGATGTTTCACTCTAAAAAAACTTAGCCTTTCCCTCAAAAGTCACATGAATGTGCCCTTAAGCTAACTAATTTGTGGATTACAAGTTTATTGTTTGATTTAAATTATAAAATTATTAATGGCAGCTTCGCTTTTAGCCCTGGCTAAATCTGTATATTAGGATTTATTCACGTTCGAAGAAATGGTGGAAACTTTCTTTGTTTTTGACGATCAGTTTTACCAAGATTTCGCGGAGTTGTTAGCTCCGCTGAAGATGTCCTCTTTCCTTTTTTCGCTTTCCATGAATTTTTACTACTTTTTCTTTGGAACTTTACATCGCTGTTTGGAGTTTTGTCCTCCTTGCTTCCTGGGTCACGTTTCTCTTCTTGCCTTCCTTTCCTTGTTCGCTTCTCTCTTTCTCTGCCGTTTTCTCTCCGTTTCTGATTGGCTCCAGTCTCTTCTCTTTATTTGTCTTGGGCTGTTCGACCTGGCTGCTGCCTTTGTCGAGCTTTGTCTAACCGCCGCTGTTTCACCTTGACAACGAGGCTATTCTCCAATAAAAACTCAACAATCGGGCGGCGATCGGCGCCAAATATGTCTCGATTTTTATTGGTTGCGCGCAGGACTGCCAAAGCGTCGTTGTGATTGGTAAACTCCACGAAGCCATATCCCATAGAACGTCCCCGGCCCGAACTGTCCACGCGATCTTTGCTGCGAATTATCAGCACCTTCTTGACAAATGCATTTTGTCCTACCACGGTGCTGAAAATTTCTTTAAGCCGTTTATCGTCAACATTGAGAGCAAGGTTCCGCACGCAAAGCCTAAAGCCAAAGAGAAGAAACATTTCGTTCTTACTAAGAAGCAAACAAACGCGATGAGAGGTTTGTTAAGTACAGGTTGATTTCCACTGACGCGTTTTTGGTCACGAACATTAAAGCACGTTACTTTTAATCACGTAAATAAAATGGAGGCAAGATAAACATTGCATGACTATAACAAAGTATTACAGTATTGCAAAAGCTACTTGAATTTATATCACTGATTCCTTTTAAAATTAATTGTTTAAGATAATTTTAAATCTATTAATCATTGCTTATTTTCAACAATCAGTAGGATTAATTATTCCGGAGACAAGTTTGTCTCTCAATTCAAAGCAAGATGGTATAAATGAAATGAATTGGAAGCGTTTGCTTGAGAAGAGTTAGTTGACCTTGGTCCTTGATCCTGTAATCATCTTCTACAGCATTCTGCAATTAAAAATCCTTGAGTATTCTACTTGGCCTGCTTCTCGTATTGCCTCCGATGGCACAACATGGGGTTGTTGACTTGAAATCAGATCAGATCAAGTTTATCCTCTAATGTCTCTTTTACGTTGAATATAGAGGATATTACATGGCCGCGCGGAGATACGAAATTTCTCTTCGAGTGTTGAAAAATATTTCACGAGTGAGCGCAGCGAACGAGTGAAATATTTTTTCCAACACGATAATGAAATGCCAAACCATTTTACTTTAAAAGTTTTTTGGCTTGAAAGGTGCGGTTTATTATGAAGCCATAGCAATGGAGATATTTTCACATGTGAAGATAACATGTTATTTTCTAGCCTGTGAACAGGCCTTTTTCCCCAAACAGAGAGCCTGTTCACAGGCTAGTTATTTTCACATGTGAAGATATCAAGTTTTCGCGCGAAAGCTGACTTGGTATTTCATTGGTGTTTATACAATACAATTAATTATTTCCCGGGGGGGTACTCCCCATAATGTCCTATACACCGAGGCTCGGCCCGAAAGGAGTTCATACCTTTATCAGGGTAGGGATTTCACCAGTTGAAGTATATAAAGGGTAGCCAAACCTGTTATTTCCGTCGGTAAAAAGACCTAAAAGGGCTAACAGAAAAGAGAAAATTTCCTGAAGGTATATGAAAGGAGTACCTTTTCTGTCAAAAAGGGTGTATAAAAGGATAAAGGGTGAGACCTCGGCAGGGGAGGGGGGGGGGGAAGAGCCTCCCTGTATAAAACTTGTTGAGTACCCTCCAGGAATTATTCATACTTAAACCATTTCTTTTATCACTTTTCTATTTGTTGTCCTGAGGTTTTCGCTTACGGGAATTCCCAAATAACGTTGCTTTTTTCCTAAACGGGATAAGCATGGCAGTGGTATGATTTTCTCGTACTTTCGATTATGAACAGAGAATTGACTGCGAGTTGCCTGCGTCAAATTGCGCTGACATCACAGGGTCTTTACACGTGAAGTTTTGTCGCGCGACAAGTGCCCGATATAATAATGGCCAGCCTCCAGATTGTTGGATTGCTATCTGTTGACTACAAGCCATGGTGGTCAAAGCACGTTCAGAAAAAAATATATTGTGAGCCCTTTTTTAAAGAGAACTGTCTCTTTTCCTCGTCTCCGTTAGAAATGGTATGTAATTACGAGCTTCACCTAACAGATTGTTACCCAATTAAGGACATTTGGAAGGTTGACATTAAAAGATCGAGAATCAACTATTAAGTGGAAGTACCTAAACCTTGCGTCCACCCTCTTTAAAAAAAAAGGTTACGTGCTGTTATTTGTTCATTTTACTCGATTACTGCCCAAAGAAATCCCGCCGTGACCGGATGCTAAGCTATTTTCTTTATTAATAGGGAGCTTAAGCAACTACGACGACAACTTCAAAACTGGCAATAGGTTTAATGATCAAAACAACAGCTCTGCACGTGCATAACGCTTTTTAGTCCATTCTTTGACGTCCACACTGCCCGACTACGACGTGAAACCTCCTAATTTGACGTTTTATGGAGGACGAGGACATACGACGACGAACCGGCTCCTTCCTCTTTTTGAACCTGCGAATTATCAGCACCTTCTTGAAAATGCATTTTGTCCTGCCACGGTGCTGAAAATTTCTTTAAGCCGTTTATCGTCAACATTGAGAGCAAGGTTCCGCACGCAAAGCCTAAAGCCAAAGAGTAGAAACATTTCGTTCTTACTAAGAAGCAAACAAACGCGATGAGAGGTTTGTTAAGTACAGGTTGATTTCCACTGACGCGTTTTTGGTCACGCACATTAAAGCACGTTAATTTTAATCACGTAAATAAAATGGAGGCAAGATAAACATTGCATGACTATAACAAAGTATTACAGTATTGCAAAAGCTACTTGAATTTATATCACTGATTCCTTTTAAAATTAATTGTTTAAGATAATTTTAAATCTATTAATCATTGCTTATTTTCAACAATCAGTAGGATTAATTATTCCGGAGACAAGTTTGTCTCTCAATTCAAAGCAAGATGGTATAAATGAAATGAATTGGAAGCGTTTGCTTGAGAAGAGTTAGTTGACCTTGGTCCTTGATCCTGTAATCATCTTCTACAGCATTCTGCAATTAAAAATCCTTGAGTATTCTACTTGGCCTGCTTCTCGTATTGCCTCCGATGGCACAACATGGGGTTGTTGACTTGAAATCAGATCAGATCAAGTTTATCCTCTAATGTCTCTTTTACGTTGAATATAGAGGATATTACATGGCCGCGCGGAGATACGAAATTTCTCTTCGAGTGTTGAAAAATATTTCACGAGTGAGCGCAGCGAACGAGTGAAATATTTTTTCCAACACGATAATGAAATGCCAAACCATTTTACTTTAAAAGTTTTTTGGTTTGAAAGGTGCGGTTTATTATGAAGCCATAGCAATGGAGATATTTTCACATGTAAAGATAACATGTTATTTTCTAGCCTGTGAACAGGCCTTTTTCCCCAAACAGAGAGCCTGTTCACAGGCTAGTTATTTTCACATGTGAAGATATCAAGTTTTCGCGCGAAAGCTGACTTGGTATTTCATTGGTGTTTATACAATACAATTAATTATTTCCCGGGGGGGTACTCCCCATAATGTCCTATACACCGAGGCTCGGCCCGAAAGGAGTTCGTACCTTTATCAGGGTAGGGATTTCACCAGTTGAAGTATATAAAGGGTAGCCAAACCTGTTATTTCCGTCGGTAAAAAGACCTAAAAGGGCTAACAGAAAAGAGAAAATTTCCTGAAGGTATATGAAAGGAGTACCTTTTCTGTCAAAAAGGGTGTATAAAAGGATAAAGGGTGAGACCTCGGCAGGGGGGGGGGGAAGAGCCTCCCTGTATAAAACTTGTTGAGTACCCTCCAGGAATTATTCATACTTAAACCATTTCTTTTATCACTTTTCTATTTGTTGTCCTGAGGTTTTCGCTTACGGGAATTCCCAAATAACGTTGCTTTTTTATGAACAGAGAATTGACTGCGAGTTGCCTGCGTCAAATTGCGCTGACATCACAGGGTCTTTACACGTGAAGTTTTGTCGCGCGACAAGTGCCCGATATAATAATGGCCAGCCTCCAGATTGTTGGATTGCTATCTGTTGACTACAAGCCATGGTGGTCAAAGCACGTTCAGAAAAAAATATATTGTGAGCCCTTTTTTAAAGAGAACTGTCTCTTTTCCTCGTCTTCGTTAGAAATGGTATGTAATTACGAGCTTCACCTAACAGATTGTTACCCAATTAAGGACATTTGGAAGGTTGACATTAAAAGATCGAGAATCAACTATTAAGTGGAAGTACCTAAACCTTGCGTCCACCCTCTTTAAAAAAAAAAGGTTACGTGCTGTTATTTGTTCATTTTACTCGATTACTGCCCAAAGAAATCCCGCCGTGACCGGATGCTAAGCTATTTTCTTTATTAATAGGGAGCTTAAGCAACTACGACGACAACTTCAAAACTGGCAATAGGTTTAATGATCAAAACAACAGCTCTGCACGTGCATAACGCTTTTTAGTCCATTCTTTGACGTCCACACTGCCCGACTACGACGTGAAAACTCCTAATTTGACGTTTTATCAGAGGACGAGGACATTCGACGACGAATCGGCTCCTTCCTCTTTTTGAGCCTGAATAAAATCCTTACGAATTCAACTCCAGGAAAAGTCGCCTGCATGTGACATTTTTAGCGGGTCCAAAGTAGACGCGATTAAGTTTGAAAGAAGGCAAATTCATTTTTTAGCGACTTTTTTGCTGCCGTCGTCGTCGTTGCTTAAGGTCCTTAATATCAACCAGGATCAAGCGATAAATCGACTTCCTGTCGCTACCGTTTCAAGACGTTTCAGCGTAATTTGTGCTAGAACATGTTTCTTATTGGAGCATCCACCTTTGACGAGGAGAAAACATATTTGATGGGATTATTGTGCGTCACGGCTGTAAGGGTTATAATGATATAAAAGGCACTTGCTAGGGCACGCTATTTGACACGAAGATTAGTCACAAAACATGGAACACTTTGCTTCCTTTATCGTCTGTACTCTATTGCTGTTGAACGTGTATGGCACTGAGGGTAGTTCAACAAGCCAGCAACAATGTACAGTTCGAAACGTATGCAATTTACTCGATAACGTCTCGAACCGGCAAGATCGTTTGGAGAAGAAGGTTAAAGAACACAGCGCGATACTTGGTGGTCGCTGTGATGAAGGTAAGGTTAATGAGCATTTAGTTTTTTTTGGTCAACTCCACTAATAAAAAAATCTCTAGCGCGGTGAAAGTTCTTAGAGTGAAAATTATGCACCACGTTGCGGCATCTCTCGTATAGAGGCATGCAAAATGGAATTTAGGGTAGCTTGCGTTGCAGGCGACCCGCGCATAGCAGGCATTAGGGCCTGGGGAGGGTAACTCTTTTACATGAATTATTTCATATATACTTCACATCATTTCACTCCTCACAGGAGATATGAAGTCAATAAATTGACCTCGCTCCCAATGTGTGGCTTCATAGCTCAGTTGGTAGAGCAACGCATCGGTAACGCGGAGGTCACGGGTTCGAATCCCATTGAAGCCCTGTTTTTTTTTCAGGCTTCTTCTTTCCAATTGCTTAAATCGGAAAATTTACTGCGATGATCATTCTTCGCTTTCATCTTTTACATACCTCGTTTAGAACTTTGCATCTCTTTTAACTGCTGTAAATGTATTGTCTTTTAAATACGAATGAAATCCCTTTTCTTTTATATACCTGAGGCCTAAAAAGGGACCCCTTTCGGGCGGAGCCTCCCCGTATAGGCCATCATAGGAAGTACCTCTCCGGGCATTAGGGCTGAGCCCATTGAAAATTGTTGCATCGAAGGGTCCTTCTAGAGCGCAATATGCGAAGGCTGTGGGTTTTAATTTCCTTAGCCGGCGAAAACAGACGTTTCTCAGCGGCAATGAACGAGGAGAAACGTCTGTTACAGGCTATAATTTCTCTTTCAAATAATTTTCTTGGCTATGAGAGATACATATTTGGAAGTTTATAAAAGTTCGGGTGGATTTTCACTGTCGCGTAATTTTTCACACCGTAAATTCAGTATGTGTGTAAATAAAATAGAGGCAATTAAATGTATAAAAGGAAGAAGCAGCCTATTGCTGTAAAATAGAGTAAAAGGCAATCAGGAAAAAAAGAAACTGTAAATTTGACTCGGTTCCTAATGTTATGAACTGAATCAAATGTAGAGGGATTTGTATGGAGCCATCGGAACATAACTGGGCTAATATCTCAGAGACAATTTGCTCCGAAATTCTAGTTTTTCATGAAGTAGGCCTCCTGGACCTTGTTCTTTCAGAATATCCCGACAAATCCCATAATTTCACAAATTTATTTTTTATGACGTCACACTTTAGAACTCTATACTCCTTGTATAGTTGTGATATTTTGGTGGAAAACATTTTTAAAGTTATATGTGGAGATAACGTTTTAGTATTTTTAGTATACAGTTTAGTTTTAGTATACAGTCGGCTCTCTCTTAATGGACACCTCTAGAAGACGGACACCTCTGTAAAACGGACACTTATAGTTGGTCCCTGCCAATCTTTTTACTCCTTTTATTTGACTCTATATAAGACGGACACCTCTCTAAGGCGGACACTTAGTGCCGGTCCCAAAGGTGTCCATCTTAGAGAGAGTTGACTGTATTGTTGAACCTAAGTCATGCATTTTACCATTTACTTTGTCGAGTTCATATAATGACTCGCAGAATTCATGTAAAAATCTAAAATAGAACATGACAGGACGTTGCCCTTACTCTAAGGTTTCATTCGGCCAAATATAATTTGTTGATTAGTATTGTAAATATTGTAAATAAATTTTCTAAACTTTCTTAAATTATTCAACATTGATTTTAACATAAACTAGTGCCGTTTGACACATCAGTTAGGGTCGGCCTAAGAACATCCATACAGCCGGGTGCACAGGACATGCAACTCACTATATTTACAGCACAGCTCAGTAGTGGCGAAACAGTTTAAAATTCGCTGCAGACAAGTCTCTGGGATTGGATCGAAGATCATAAAGACAGGGACCAGTAGATTTTCAGCTTCAGCCTTCATCCTGTCCCCTCAGGGTGCCGATGCACCGCTTTTGGAATGTGTGTCTGGTGCAAAACAGCGTTGATATGCCCGTTATATAATTAGAAATGATTACATGGAGAACAAAAGAACAAAATTTGCTATCGGCTTCTTCGTGGTTGGATTTCAAAACAGCTACATCGAGGGTAGGACCTGAAAGGAAAATTACTTTTAATTTGAACAACCACCAGATACATACGACGATTGTAGTGTGAGCGGCTGCTTATGCGATACATTCGTCTAAGAGAGTCAAAGACTTTGCTAAATCCGTTTTATTGTCTCCTAGTTCAAGAAATACTTGCAATGGAGCCTTCTTTGAGCGTCGACTTCTTGTCGTTGCTTGTTAGTGGATTGCCTCTGATAACGATCGAATAACACGACGATCCTCTATGATCCAAACCTTCCCTTTAACACAAAGTCTACGTGGCAGCTCAAAAAGCCTCCGAATGGTTTGCTTTTTCTGGGACTGCATAAGTTGTATCGAAGAAATTAGCCATCGATGAACAAACCAGCATTTCCTTAAAGTGTGATTGACTCCGGGCACTTGGCTTTCTTTGTCAGAAAGTCTGCTAAAAAGACTTGTGTCCCGTTCGCATGTTATGGCTCATGATTTCTGCGAAAGACAGTGTCACTGGCATTAACTCATGTTTTTATATGGTGTGTATTTTTACCTCGCTCCTCAATTCATAAGCTGTAACTATAGACAACATAACATTCTCTTGTCTACGCGTAGAATTGTTTTTCTCGAAGCTAGTTCTAGCACTTTTAACTTTGTAATGCCGTTCTTCTTTTCCGTCTGAAGAAAGTAGCCTCCTTAACATTCCACAAATTTTCAACCTCAGTGTGTCCCTTCAATTAGAACAACTTGGACAAAGGACTGCTCAATTTCCGAGGTCATCACAGGCAGGATTTTTTTGGTCTGGGAGAAGAGCATCCCAAAGTTTTCTAGTGAAGTGCATTTGCAGCTTCATTAACTTGCTCTCATCTCTCCCCGGCACTCTTTCTTGTGGATCAAGTGGTCCGCATCGTGGTGAATGTTAAATAAAACGACATCGTTGATGTTTGAGCACCAATATGGAAACCCAGGTGGAGGATAGAGCCCATCTGCTAAGCACGGAACAAGTTTTCTTGATAAAAACAATGTCACCACTCTTCATCTAGTCAGATCTAGCCACTTCTGGACACCCTTTGTCTTGTCATTAGTTTTCACCATTAAATTACCCGTAAACGTTTTTACCACAACGTGCTTAGTAAAAGAACAGAGAGGTTTTGCAGTTACCACAGAGACGTGTTATGGACGATGTTGAAATGGTTGCATGTTTTTAATTGCAGCGTTTTGTTAATACAATTAGTACATTTGTTCCTCAAAAAGTAACTGAACCAAAAATAAGCATTCTATTCGAAGGGCGTGGTCATTTGTCTAGGGACAGCTTTAACATGCGTAGAAGCAGCATAAAAACTCTCAGAATTTTTCTTAATTATCTTTACAGTACACCTTATCACAAATTTAAAGTGCTTCTGGTTATATGTAACTTAAAATTGTTAAAGGAAAAAACTCCTTATTTGAACAAGAAAAACATAATAATAAAATGCCCTAAAATACCATCTTAACACAAGAATTGAGCTTGGCAACAAATGATTTTGGAAATTAGGGTACTCGAGTTAGTAAGAAAGGCTATGTTGCCAAAAATCAGACAAAAATGCTCGTGGGTGTTACATTTTAGTTCCCTGTGTACCCGACCACAACAAAAACAGGATAGTTTGAAAAAGCAATTCAAAGAAAATAGGAAATTGTTTGGTAAACGGCCCTGTGTACAGAAGGTAAGACGTTTGGTGACTAGTCTGTGACTTAATAGCTCTTTCCAATTCGTTCCAAATTGAACTTTTGGTAATTTTAGACTAAAACCTTGTAAAATTTAGTATCTGCTGATCGATCTGAATGTCTCAGGCGGACTACTATGTCTTCCACTTAGGGAAAAACGAGTAGAGACTAAAAATAAACGAAATGGAAGCTAAAAATAATGTAGACTTAGTTTCTTTTTAATAATATGTACTTTCTTTTCTTATCCCAGATGGTAGCAAGTTTTCGGCTTCTGCTGTAGTTCAATGCGCAAGCATGGTAAAATCTATTAACGACAACCACTTCACGCTGGATGCCAGGAACCCAGGGTCAGGTATATGTAGAGCACTTTCTCATCCAACTGACGAAACACAGGCTTATAGCGTGTCAGCGGAACTTCTGAACCAGATGGGTTGGAAGGGAATAAACAGCGGACATCCCGGACTACTGTACAACGCTTTGGATGAAAACAACTTTGACTTTGTTTACTTCCGGTGAGTTTGGTCTATTATGAACTAGTAAAATCCAACTAGTGGTCTATTATCAATGCTGCGTTCTGATTGGTTGAGCTACTACTAGGCTATATGTTATAGCCCACTAGTATTGCCCACTAGTAGCGAAAAGCGCCGGCTTTGAAAACCAAAACAATGGCGGCTGAATCGCGTTTTGCTAGCTGTAGTTGTTTTGTCTCGATATTTTCGACCAACTAATTGGATTATACTAAAACAATTATTCGGCCTCATAGGCTATTGACTCGGAGCCCATTCGGGCTCGAGGAATAATTGTTAAATATTTTTTTGTCACACTTTTAATCTAATGAGCTGACACAGGCGCAGGATACAAAGTAAGGAATACTGACTCTGATATGCAATCGTCAATCAGAGTATTAGAATATTTTATCACATAACCTACCTTTAGGAAACAAAACATATAAGCTTGAGAGGTCCATTGCACAGTCCTCTTGACAACATGAGTGCACAGATACCGTGTGGCACGAAATTTTTGCGAGAGTTAATTTTTGCGGATTGGCGATTTTTTGTTTTGCCAGTTTGAGATTAGGACAGATTGGTTTTTCGTGCTGGGAATTACTTTTTGCTATTTTCAGAAAGTACCCAGTACCCAGCATTGACAATATTTTCCTTTTTAATTGAGTACGTGCAATAGAAATCCATATTTTCAAACCATAAACTAGTATTTCATTGTACACCGTTTTGTTTCTGAATGAAAGAGACAAGTTGTGATTGAACAGACACGATTTCTTAGTACTGAATTTTTGTGTAGCGAATTTAAGTTACAGAAAATTTACTCTGGAATACTTTGGGGGAAAAATGTTTGCTGTAATTTTTATTTGCGGGAACTTATTTTTTGCCGATCGCTGAAAAAATCCGAAGAATTATAATTAGAACACACAAAAATTTCTTGCCACACGATAGGTGAAGTACACCATAGTTAAGAGAGACGAGATCGTCTAGTTTTAACGTCGATTTTCTTATGCTCTTATTGAAAATGAATTAGACCGCACTCGGCCAGCGGATGTTACCAGACAGGGTACATGGCCAATGGAAAGTTGAATTTCGTAAAGAGTGCCGCGTGTCCTAATGGACCTCCAAAGGGTGGTGTATGGTTCCCAGTCTCGGTCACGGTGCACGGTCAAGACGTACAAGTGTACCACAGTGGAGTCCTGGTGGCGTCCGTCAAGTCCCATTTTGCTCCAAGGGCCTGGGGAGGAGTGTTCACTTTCCTTGCTTACAAAAATGTGATCCTCTTCAAGAAGTTTAAAGTTGCGCCTCAAACGCTCGTTACTAAAAGATGCAAAAAGGTAGTGTAAAACCTCGACATCACCAAAGCAGTACTTGACATCGATCAGTCGATGACAATGGCCGTTTTCACACTAGAGACGGATAATCCATCTGCAAAATCCGTCAAAATTAACGGATGAACAGATGGACAAAGTCAGGCGGATTTTTCATCCAAAATTAAAACCGTTTCATTTTCAAATTAAGTCGTATTATCTATCTGGCGCGAATTATTCAACGGATAATCCGTCTCCAGAGTGAAAACGGCCAATATGAGAAAAATTCTCATCAGCGACTTCAGTTTTACAAAAATTCTAAAGCGACCTAACTTTAGTTGACGAGAATTCCTCGAGTCGACCATAAATTGACTCATAATATAACGTGTTCTCCGAACTTTATATTTCTTTCACTCGTTTAATATTCGGTATCACCATTTTTACCAAAGTTAAAATCACAATAGCGGCTTTTTGCAAGAGCCATAATGACTCTTGCTTTTTCTAAGTTGTCGGTTTTAGACGAATCTCCTTAAGGGTTGAAATAAACCCTCAGTCACCTCCAGATTAATCTTCGTAAGGGTTCCCCGTATTTTTTATATAGGAGTCCATCCCCCTTCCCTGGGGGGTGGCTGGTGAAGGGGCATTTTAGCACTTGATTTTCCTACGCTAAATCTTGTTCATCTAACGGATACACGCAGGTTAATGAGCTACCTGGATACACTAAAGTGGACGCTTCCCACGGACGTTGGCCGAAGGATGGCTTCTGTCAAGTAGCTTACCTTAGAGACGGAAGTACATCAAGTTACCAGCTCTCAGTCGATATGTACAACTTCATTGGAAGTGGAAGAGTCAACTTTGGTCATCCAGGAGTGTTTTTAAACGCTGAAGATCAAGATAACTATGACTTCGTCTATTTCAGGTTTGTTGAGATTTAAGAGACTGCTGTCACTGTTTTGATTTCAAACCTGAGCGATCCCGCAAAACCTTTTTACGACCAGTTCCGTTTACGGAAGTGATTTCGGAGAATTAGAAGATGTTGTTGTGAATGAGTTATGTAGTATTTAAGCCTTTTACGTCAGTTTTTAGTCGCATTCGCTTAACTTTATGTATTGTTTCTTTTTATTTCCCAGGCCTCATTCATCCAGCGGATGTTTTCAGACGGGTTACGTTTACAAAGGTCAACCAAAATTTGACGGAGCAAAGTCCGCCTCTTGCCCCAACGGTCCCCCCAAGGGAGCAGAATGGTTCAACATTAGGGTGGTAGTGTCGAGCTCCACACCTGCCGGGGAAGTGAAGGTCTACCTCAAAGGCACATTGGTGACGACATTCAACCCGCGCTATCCAATCAGAAAACGTGGTGGTGTCTTGGTTGCCAATGGTTACAACAATGTGGTTTATTACAAAAACTTTAAGTTTTTGTAAAGCAGTCAGTGTTTCTTCAATTTAACAAAAGGCTTTTTATATAAAGCAAAGAAAACATTGGACTAGATTTATAGCTCGTTTATCACTTAATAACTTTCTATTCTAAAATATACTTTTTCTGCTTATGCCATAGTCAAGATAACCAGAGATCAGGCTCAATTTTCGTTTCGCATTGTAAATCAACATTCCGGCAGGCAAGGCGAAACGAAAAGAGAGCCCAATTTTTAGCGGTAGTAGCCACAGGCGGCCCAGACGTAGTATGTGTCAAATGAATATATTAATATTCACATAGACAAAATATGAGTCGTCGAAACTCCCATGAACCAAAATAGTCCAAAGTCAAAATATGACAAAACAAAGCTAAGATACCTTTAACTGAACGTATCCTTGTCTTTCCTGGCCGGTTAAAGTGGCATTTTGTTGAGTTTTGCAATTGTAGGTACGTCTGGGCCGCCTGTGATGAGAACTGCTAAAATTGGGCCTGATCTCAGGTTATAGTCAAGAACAATAAACGGACAAGTTTTGTCAAAAAACGGTTTGACTTTGTGTGGATTTATTTGTGACATTCGCGTATAGCTCTCGCTCAGTTGATGATGTTAGCGCTGGGAAGCTCAGAGAAATGCTCACGTTGCATACCGTGAACCAACACGGCGTTCACGGTAGGTTCACACTAAAAGATGACTGTGAGCGTCAGTTTTGGAACGCCGGGGCCGTTTCGTTAACTCAAAGAGAGAACTATCGATCTATGTAGTACATGAGGAATTAGTAAGCATAATTTATGAGCAAAGCATTTTACCAGTTGCTGATCACTATGGCTGAAGACTTGATTGTAAACTGTTTCAGTACTGAAGCGAACAATTCAGTTGCCGGTGAACGGTCAGATGAATCTCGGTGTTAAGAAATGGACGTCCATGAGCGTAGGGACGGGACAACTTTGCCATGTCAGAAGACTGGCTTTTTATTTTATTATTTCCTTCTATTTAATGCAACACAAGCCACTTTGGAGGTCTAAATTTCGGATACTGAGGATAAAAAAGACAAGGACAAAAATAGGAACTTTGAGAATTTTGAGTACAAGTTCAAAGCTTCACCGGAACATCCGATCCGGGAGCCGCTCACAAAGACCAACTTGAGGAAAATAGGAGCTATTTCTGACAAGGTTTGGCGACTGACTAGAGCATACAAGTGTAGCCCAGAGGTTTCAGGGGGTTTGCTTTTGTTTGTATCTGTATCTTGCTAAGCTTTTATCATTAAATTTGTACATGATCTTGTTATCATTCGTTATGGCTCACCTCCCTCAATTCTGTGTTTTCGCCCATTCAGCAAGCATGATATACTGATGTCAGCATTAGGGAATTTCAAAAAAACCTTTGAAAATTGTCTGCTCACGTGATGCTTCTTCATGTTTCTTGTACCATTTTATGGAGATGTGAACTGATTAAGACACCCCACAATGGGAACTTAAAAAAGCCTGTCATAATCGATTTAGCTCTAAACATAATAAACATGACTTACACGACCTTTATTTTCCTTAATGTGTTTTGAATTCAAACGAACACAGTAAATGTGAGGGGCAAAAACAGTATAAATATGAATGAACGATTGGGTTTTAATTAATATAAGAGTCAATTATTGTGCATTGAGATGAATCGCTTGAAAAGAGAGAGTTCGTGCAAATGTGATCAGAAGTCAGAGAAGTAAACAAGGGCACATAGTGCGTTTCGTTTGTTCAGTCTTTTTTATTATTCAAGGACTGTAAATAGACTAAATAGTGTTTCGATATTGTTTTGCTGGCCTAAACCTTCGGAGGAGTTATAATTTTCTGCCATGAAGAAACGTTTAAGTCACGGTGAGACAAACGCGAACTCGAGCGAATTTTGAACTCAAATTAGGCCCTTATAAACCTAGTACATTGAATTAAGTACATGAAAAGTTCGGCGTCTGAATCAATTAGGAACGCCTGTTTCAATTTAGAACGGCTCAGCCGTTTTTTTTCGCTTAGCCCGACCGGGAATTTCGCCTTCCGCGGATTGACTTTGGAACGGCTTTGGTTAAGACGAGCTTTTCATATACAGCACCTAATGCATAAAACTAATTATTATAACGTTTTGTAAACAGTTTTACCGAAATGAGCAGTTTTCGCCTTTTGAACTTAGTTCAGCTGCAATCAAGATCGGTGTCTGAATCAATACAGCCAGTCTAAATAATTTTGGTCGGTCTCAGTTAATTCGAATTAGATTCAGCTCACGAAAAGTTCGGCCTCTGAATCGGGTCTTAGTATCGCGGTAAAAAAATGTGTTATCGATCGTTTCATCTATTTTTACATTGTTTAAAGTGCGTGCCCATGAAAGCAACATAGGTTACAAAATCCAAAGGATTTTAATCTTTTAAGTTAGAGAAAAATACCAAGAGAAAAATCTTAAAACTGAATATATATCATCTTGTGGAAAAAATAATGCGTTAATAACATGAAAACGGTTTTCATGTAGACTGTAGACCGTCTCAGTGTAATCCATCAGGCCCATGGATCGGGGTCAATGGGCAGTTGGCTGTCTGTTTTAGTAAACTTCTCGTTTTCATACAATACAATATTTCTGTCTACTGTTAGCAGAAGCAGCGCAGTGAATACGCCTTTTGGTGAGTCTCGTTAAGACTTGACCGAAACCGGAAACCGCAACCAGGGTAATTTGAGATTTGAATCTCGACGAATCTGCGACTCCCCATTGCGCGCGTTTAGTAAACTAACCTGGCGTGATCAACACGTGTTAACGCGCGCGTTTAGTACTAGCGCTAGGTTTTCATTGGTAGATGGAATATACAAGAATGATGGTTTCAGTAGAGATTATTCATTGTGTAAGAAACTTCTAAGCTACAGTTCACTTGTTTCATTACCCCGTCTGCTCGGAAAAGCATGCTTTACGTCTCGCTAATTGCGTTGGCCTTTTTGCTGGCGCCGGTTGGCGGCGCAAAGAGCCAATGTTCGGTAGCCAAGGTCTGTGGCGCACTAGATAACGTCTTGCGGCAACAAGATCTAATGGAAAAAAAAGTTAATGCGATACTTGGCGGCAGTTGTCCTGAAGCAGGTAAGTTTTATGAATGCCTTTAAATTCCTTTTTCATCCAGTGCCCGTAAAATTTCGAGATCAGAAGTACTAGTAACCCGTGTGCGTAACTTATACTGACTTTTTTGCATAAGAGCGACCTCAATATATTCATCGAGGCAAATTTTATCCTTTTGAGGCAATCTTATGGAAGATCTTGACGATTAAGCATATTTTTCGGTAATGCGTTCAAGCCTTAAACTACTTGAACAGCTGGGTTGATCGTCACATTTGTGACGGCATCGTTGACAGGATCATATCCATCAATCATCTGAATACTTTATTCACAGTTTATAGATTTATATATTTATTTCAATTTCAAAAAATTGAAGTATGCATATATTTGGCATGTACTCTGGCACAATTTCGGAAACTATGATAACAAAAAAAGAAGTCATTAACCTATTAAGATGTTCTTAAATTAAGACCTCTATCAGGAAAGGGATTTTTGGATGTGAAAGGCTGGTGGAAAGAGTCATCCTAACTTTTGAATCTAAATACGGTGGTTAATTTACTTGGTAATCAGTTCGGCATAAAAGTAACAAAATTAACAAAATAATCATGTGTTTGGTTGGAAAATAGAGCTGATCATCATAAAATATAAAATAGACTCAGCGGAAGTGAAAATCAAACATGAAAAAATGACAACTCGCCTGACGGTGGTTCACATCTCAATGAGCCGCAACTATACGTCAGATCTTCTTGTCTAAGAGCTTAACAACTTTTCATTTTCTTATTTAAAAAAATATTGACTCTTTTTTTAAACCTAAGTTTCCGATGAACAAATTTGTCATTTACATAGCCCATTCACAGTAAGGGACTCACCTCGCGGTGAAGGATGAAGCAAAAACCACTAGTTGCGAGGTTAGGGTTGATGAATTATTAAAATGCCCTCTTCGGTCTAAATGCAAATGCAAAAACGTCAGAAACGTACTTTGTTTCAAAATAAAGTGAAGTGTAACAAGGCAAAATTTTCTTCAGAACTTATCGTCAAATGGTGAAATGGTAGGAACTGGATTTAGTCGAATAATCGCCGCACCAATTAGAACAAGGCGTTGTTTATTCGTGGATCATAAGAAAAAACTAGGTACAACTTTTTTAGTTTTCATAGTCTATCATCATCTAGACAATTATTATGATTCTACCTCAGCAAAAACGCGAGACAAAGGAACTCTTAACATTTTTCTGTTTTCCCCTGAAGAGTCTTTCTTGGTTTTGCATAACACAGTACGTAGAACCCTGGTAACTCGAACTCTGAAGGGAAAAGAAGAATAGTTGGAGTTAGCGAGGGTTCGAGTTATCGAGATCGATTGAATCTTCAATTTCCCACGTTAGTGTTGAATGGTTACTGACATTTCTGCACTCCAGTATACAGCAGATTGCCAATTAAACTTATCTCATCAGAAATTGTAACGCGATTATGCATTTATATGATAATACACTCGGGAAATGACTGTCAAATACGTGCGTGATCCGTTCGTTGCACTTGCTATATAAAAAAAAATGCTGTAGTGTTTTACGGATTTTACCGATTGCACGACAAGGAAACGCTAATGGGATGGCATCCTTCGTGAGAACCAGAATTCGAGTTAGCGAGGTAAATTTTGATCAAAGGAAACGAAATTTAGTTCGAGTTAGCGGGGAGTATTCGAGTCATACAAAAAAAATAAAAGTGACTGAAAAGTAGGGTCAAATCCAAGGGAAGTGGGGCTTAGTTGGACGGTTAGCGGGGAGTTACCTTATCCGAGTTCGAGTTACCCGAGTCTAACTGTATTTACAAATGATTGACCCTAAGTGTCTAATTTTAATATCAGTAATTTTGAAAATGGATTTTTGAAATAAATGCCGTCCCCCAAGAAACGCTGTGGAGTGTTATCGAATAAATACGGTATACCAGGCGATACCAGGCTCTTTTAAATTAAATCATTTACTTCCTATCTTTTTGGGGACAATTACGTCATTCGCGGACAGAGTGAGATCTTACAAATTGTATCGGTTTCCTCCAACTGTATCCGAGTTAAGAAACGAACCAAAAGGAGACTTGCTTATAGCGCTGATTACCAAAGTTGCAGAGCGAGTAAGGGCATTTTTTGTCATTCCAAACAAAGTGCGATCGCGTAAATTATACCACATTGAGATCATCAAAACTTAAAGGAAAAGGCGTCAAAGGAGATAATGAGTTATATTATGTTAGTGCTGATAAGTTAGGCTACTTAATGACTCAGACAGTACAACCTTTCTATCGATATTGTAAATCAACATATCTTTTCTACTTTATAGATAAGGGTCCCTTTTTATATGGATGAACTTAATGGGGTGAGTGCGCGCTTTCAATCTCACCCGGATGCTGCGGAAGTTGGTCAGGCTGGGATTGTTATGCCGGTGGCTAGCTGGTCCAATTAGGTGAAGAAAAAATTCAGATAACATGAATGAGTGGCATGCAAAGCCTCAAGAACCGGCACAAAAACAAAAAATAGTTTTTTTTTTCCAGGGATAAAAAGAAAAAAGTAGTCAAGGATACAACATCGTGCTCGGTTTTCTCGTTTTTTTTTTTCTCTCCAAGGGAAAAGGCTGGGTCACAAAACAGCTCAAAGGAACACTACTACCCTTCTCCAATCCTTAAAAATGCTTTCTTAATCATCGGCAAATAGGCAAAGCTTAATTAAATTTTTGCTTTCACGTCCTTGAAACAGACAAATTCTCAGTAGCCGCTGTAGTGGACTGTACGAGCCTGGTGAAATCATTTCCAGTCAATTTGTACTACACGCTCAACACACAAGCCACCCTTCAATTGTGCCGAGTCCTCGCTCATCCTTCTGAAGAATCGCAGACGTATACCGTGTCAGCGGAGCTCTTTAACAAGGCTGGATGGAATGGAATACACAGTGGACATCTGGGATTGCTGTTCAATGTTGTGGACGAATACAACTTTGATTTCGTTTACCTCAGGTAACTCCTTTGCTCACAGACTTCCAAAAGTTCACACAATGAATAGCTAGAGGTTTAGGGGAGGGGGAGTGGGGGGTGAAGTTGTGGAGGAATGGGGGTCAATAGGCCTCTTGCACTAAGAGGTCACGTGACCAATGCTCCCTTTAAACAATGAGTTGGAATCTTGCTGATGCCAAATATTGAGAGAGCACCAAAAAATTATCTTACACCCGAAATTTGAGAGGAAACGCATTTAAGGGAGATATTTTATGGCACTTTGATTTTTCGCCATGTTGGCGGGCAAACTCTTGCCCTCCAACATGGCGGCCAAAACTACTTTTTGCTTATATCTTGTTAAACGTTTGATAGTTACGCTCAGATGTGCCGTAAACGCTACCACATCATCTTTTCAACATTTTCCTTGAAGGTTAAGTGCAAAATTTGTGTTCAGCAAGAGGTAATTCATAATGTTAAAAATCACATTTTGGTCACGTGACCAGCTAAGAACTTATTCATTTTAAGAAAATGGTGCGGGTTTGAAAAACCGAATCACTATTATTTTGTTTAAGATATGACCCACTAATCGTTTTTCGAAGGCAAAATCATATAACTTTCATTTTTCATAAAAACGATGTCACATGACCTCTTAGTTCAAATGGCCTAAGGTAATACTATGAGCAACGTTGGGTGTTTTGTTGGGGTTGCGGAAACCATTGTTGGTTAGCTTCTGTGTTTTGCCATTCTTTTGTTTTACGTCATTAGATGATTGCACCCGTCCACAACACCAAGAAACTACTGGAACGTTGTTGTCCTTTCTTCTCATGATTTAAACAGGATAACTCTATCAAAAGGAAGCGGTTTCATCCATGATATTTTCCCTTTCCAGTGTTTGTGTTGTACGTCATTTCCGCCTCTCCCTTTTAAATGATTTTTATTGTGACATTCTCCATCTATATAATATTGTGATTGCTACATAAGTTCAGTAACATCTGTAAACCTGAAGAAGGCTGGTATGGCCAGCCGAAATATTGTTATAAAAAACAATACACGTTGTTCTGAATCAGCTTTGCAGTAGTCTTTGGACTTCTCGATCTTGGTTCATTCATACTGTTGTAATTATGAGTCACCTTCGTCCCCTGGGTTTTTTTTCATGGTCCCGGGGGACGAGGTTGAATGCAACTCATTATAATTATCATGTCAGGATAAACTGCACAATTCAGTGCCACCGGATTCAGACCTTGAGATGAGGTGGGGAGGGGTGGTCATCCAGACCCTTAGATAAGGGGGGGGACGGTCTCTCAAAAAATTGTTTTCGACCCTTCGGCCCTTAGTTTGGTCCAAAAATAAGGGGGGGACCGGGCCCCTCCCCTGGATCCGCCAGTGCAATTATTTGACTTTTCGTGCAAAGCGTAACACGTAACCTTGCCTGTTGCATAATGAGCGCAGATGAAACAATTCTAAATTCCAGCATGTTTTCACTTCCGTTTTCCTTCTTACCATCAACCCAAATAAAGACGTCTAAGGACGAGTCAGGGCCTGAAAGTCAACTGATCAAAAGCTACTGGAATGTATAATTTCGATTTTGTGAAAAAAAAATAAAAAACTAGCGGACGGCAGGAAGAAGAGGATGGCAAAACATTTGTGTGTGACAAACCTAACAAGGCTATTACCTGCGTGTTTTGTCGTGATCTTCACTTAACATTAACGTTTTCTGGTCTTTTACAAAAAGATCTGTTTGAATGAAGGTGAAGTTTGGCGGAAGGTTTTTTACGAACACAATTACTGTCACGTTTTCACACAAGGATTGCCGTCTTCTTTCCTCTCCCGTCCTGTTGCGTAAGTTCAGTATTGGCCCGGAAAGAGACGTTGTTTTGAACTCATGCATCAGTTATCTAATTTACTAACTAATTGCAAAATATCCTACCACTTACTATTCAGACCTCACTCTTCCAGTGGATGTTATCAGACTGGATACATGGCGAGTGGCAAGCTGACCTTTGTCAAAAGTGCTGCTTGTCCTAATGGACCTCCAAAAGGTGGTGTCTGGTTCCCAGTCTCAGTCACGGTGCACGGCCAAGACGCACAGGTATACCACAGTGGGGTCCTGGTGGCGACCATCAAGCCCCATTTCCCCCCTAGGGCCTGGGGAGGAGTGTTCGCTTATAACGGTTACAAAAATGTGATACTCTTCGGAAAGTTCAAAACTGTTCCTATCATTCACGTCAGCAAGAGATGCAAACGCGTGGTTGAGTTGCCAGGATACACTAAAGTGGATGCTGCCCACGGACGTTGGCCGCAGGATGGCTTCTGTCAAGTGGCGTACCTTAGAGACCACAGTACATCAAGTTACCAGCTCTCAGTCGATATGTACAACTTCATTGGATGGCGAGGAGCCAACTCTGGTCATCCAGGAGTGTTGTTAAACGCCGAAGATCAAGACAACTATGACTTCGTCTATTTCAGGTTTGCTGCAATTTATACACGCGTAAGAGGGAAGATGTCACTATTTTGGTTTCAAACCTGAGCGACAACCTGAATTTTAAAAAACCTTCTTACGACCAGTTCAGTTGACGTAAATGATTTCGGGGTATTAGAAATTCTATGTGAAGATGGGGAGTGCTATATTAGCTGACATGTTTTCGTGGCTCGGTTATGCAATAAACCTTTTACTGGTCTTATAATCGCATTTGCTTAATTTTATGTAACGTTTCTTTTTATTTCCCAGGCCTCATTCATCCAGCACATGTTTTCAGACGGGTTACGTTTACAAAGGTCAACCAAAGTTTGACGGGGGAAAGTCCGCCTCTTGCCCCAACGGTCCCCCCAAGGGAGCAGAATGGTTCAACATCAGGGTGGCAGTGTCGAATTCCACACCTGCCGGGGAAGTGAAGGTCTACCTGAAAGGAACATTGGTGACGTCATTCAACCCGCGCTATCCAATCAGAAAACGTGGTGGTGTCTTGGTTGCCAATGGTTACAGTAACGTGGTGTATTACAAAAACTTCAAGTTCTTGTAATACACTGTCTGTAACATAAGTCCGTTGGGTCAACATAAAAAACGGCTTCTTCAAGCAAAGGCTTAATAACAGTTAGATTTAACAGGGTTAAAACCTTATACAACTGTAGTGTCGATCACTTGTGGTTTGGCATCAAGGATAACAATTTGCAGCTTACTAAATCAAATGTCGTTGAAAGGATTAAAAATAAAATATAAAGCCTTTGTGTAAAGCTGTGTGGAATCATTTGTCTTTCAGTGCATCTATAGATCACTATACTATATAAAGGAGAAGTGATGACCTCAAAAAAAAAAAAAAAGAAACAAAATCTTGGGAAATTATGGGATAGGTTAGCATGTACAGAAAATGCCCAGAGCTGCTGAAAATCAGCCTGTTAGTGCAAATTGGTGGTGAGATATAAGTACTGTAATACTCTGATGACTTTCTATACACTCAATCATTCTAAACTTTACTTGGATCGTAACCATCGAGGCCTATTTTGGAAGGATTTATAACAGTGAAGTAATCGGAGCATAATGGCGTGAAAAAAGAAAAATGTGCTTATTACCACTTTATGTAAGAACCTGTTAAAGCTAAGTTAGGAAAATGAAGATTGTTACTTGCGGGTCTTTACTGTATCGCGGAAACCGCGAGCTACATGCACTTTGCATAATCGGTTTAAATTGTCAAGATAAAAAAAAAGACCAACAAGATTTCATCTTTAAGACAAGCTGCAAACTGCCAAAAAATAGTTTCAACTCTTGACACGATGTGATTAAACAATAATTCAAAAGATTTTGATGATGAGCAGTAAAGGTAATTAATCATCAAACCAGCGCGAACGTTTAGCAGGAACTTCGCCTTCATCCCTTCCAAACAACTTATTCTTATATTTGTTCACCATGTCGGTGAAGTTGGATTCGTCTTTTTTCTCTTGCTCTTTCCGCCTAGCTCCTTTCCTTTTTCTATTCGTCACTTCGTTCTTGGCTTTGGTGTGAGTAAATGAATCAGCTCTTTCATGAAAAGTTTTACCAATATTCCCCCGTCCTTTCAGAGGTTTCTTCTTTTTGTTATCCTTAATAGCCGCTGGTAAATTGGCTTTCGCTACCGCGGGCTCATTATAGGATTGATTCATGTTTGGAGAAATGGGTGGAAACTTTCTTTGTTTTTGACGATCAGTTTTACCAAGATTTCGCGGAGTTGGT
Organism: Porites lobata; assembly: GCA_942486035.1. Classification (NCBI taxonomy): domain Eukaryota; kingdom Metazoa; phylum Cnidaria; class Anthozoa; order Scleractinia; family Poritidae; genus Porites; species Porites lobata. The sequence continues at coordinate 1,459,765 of CALNXK010000053.1, read as the reverse complement.
AGCTCCGCTGAAAATGTCCTCTTTCCTTTTTTCGTTTTCCATGAATTTTCACTATTTTTTCTTTGGAACTTTACATCACTGTTTGGAGCCGTGTCCTCGTTGCTTCCAGTGTCAGGTTTCTCTTCTTTGCTTTCCTTTCCCTCTTCTAATTTCATTTCCTTGTTCGCTTCTCTCTTTCGCTGCCGTTTTTCTCTCCGTTTCTGACTCTTTTCCAGTCTCTTCTCTTTATTTGTCTTGGGCTGTTCACTACCTGGCTGCTGTCTTTGTCGAGCTTTGTCTAACCGCCGCTGTTTCACTTTCACAACGAGGCTATTCTCCAATGAAAACTCAACAATCGGGCGGCGATCGGCGCCAAATAGATCTGGATTGTTATTGGTTGCGCGCAAGGCTGCCAAAGCGTCGTTGTGATTGGCAAACTCAACGAAACCATATCCCATAGAACGTCCGCGGCCCGAACTGTCCACGCGATCTTTGCTGCGAATTATCAGCACCTTCTTGACAAATGCATTTCGTCCTGCCACGGTGCTGAAAATTTCTTTAAGCCGTTTATCGTCAACATTGAGGGGAAGGTTCCGCACGCAAAGCCTAAAGCCAAAGAGTAGAAACATTTCGTTCTTACTAAGAAGCAAACAAACGCGATGAGTGGTTTGTTGAGTAAAGGTTGATTACCACTGACGCGTTTCTGGCTACGCACATTAACGCACGTAAATTTTACTCAAGTAAATAAAATAGAGGCAAGATAAAAAGTGCCGAGCTTAAACGAGAAGTTAAGCGACGTTCAACTTTTACGCTTACGAGCGACATTTCATGCATTGCCTCTATTTTATTTGCGAACGCAAATTTTACGCACGTACGCACGTAAAAATTTTTCGTGAAAGCGAACGAGTCTCACCCAATGCACGGAGCCGTGATTTTTAGAATGAAAGGCAAGTGTACACTTTTAGAGAGAGCGCTTTCTCGACTCCAAATTTAAAACTCGATCCTCGATCATCGAAACTCGAGACTCGATGCTCTAGACGCGAGACTCGATCCTCCAAAGTTTCGAGAATCGAGAATCGAGTCTCGCGTCTCAAGGATCGAGACGCGAGTGACTGTCAACTTACTTTTAAGCGGTACTCTGTACGTGACACTGGAAATCAACCCTTACACAAACAGGCGCGTGTTTGTGTATTGATTGGGTAGGGATGGCACCTCGCATGGGACCTATGAGTCCCATTCGTGCACATTCCCCCTGGGCAGGCCAGTGTCCAGAAAAGCTGGTAAGTAATATTGTGCACTTGCCTGGTCGTTGAGACAAAGTAGTTTGGATTTCCCAGTTTTGCTTTTTTCTCCGCTTCAGCCTTCTGCCTTTTTACCATATCACTTTTTGACAATTCTTGAGCGGCAGTCGAACCTGGAAGAATAAGACCTTCTTTAGCCAGGTACAAATTGCGTTTGTCTTTAACTTGCTTATTCCCTCCTGTCCTTTTTCTTTCCTTGGCCAGCTCCGTCGCTTTTCCACGTGTAACAGCTTTGGTAACATTCAGTGTGAAGTTGTCTAAAGAAAGACCTAGATTAAAAAAAAAAATGGCACGTTAGAATTCCTACAGTACCTCAACCGTCCTAGTTTTGTAGTAATTAAAACCTTAGCGAAACCTCTTTTCAATGTTCTGGAGACTAAATATAATTAAAATTACTGCATAATAAAAATTGAGTAACATCATTACTTCAATCAAATGCCACAAAGAAACCAGCCATTCAAAAGGCTGGAAAGCTGTTGCACATTCTGCAGCTTTCAGCAGGTTGAATTCAATGGCATTTAGAAAGCAACTCGAACAGTAATTTTCCTCCACTTCAGCTGTTTTTTTTTTTAAGGTTTATACATTCATAACAAAGGGCCAAGGGACTGCTCTCACTCGCAGACGACTTTTCTGGAAAACAGGTAAAGAAAGACTCTGCTTCAACATCAGGTTTTCTTTCATTAGAGAACTCTAGATTCGGGGACGAGAACGACAACGAAGACAAGATTTGACTTTTTAAAAAATTCTTTTCGCTTATTCTTAAAAAAAAAAAATTACATCCCTGAAAGTTCAATTTCACTTTTTTTTCACCACAAAAGTTAGTAGGGTTACTTTTAGTGAAGGAGGTTAAGCCCTTTTTCCGATTGTAAAATGATAAAACTTCTAACATTTGATGACTTTTTTCCGTCTCTACGAATGGTGACAGGTATCACGTTTTCCCGCCAAAATGACACTGGTTCACGCATGCGCGCTACTTACTATTGAGAAAATCTTGTACTCCTAGTTACCCTCGTCCAAGAATCTAAAGGTCTCTATTAAATTAGGCTGATTTAGCAACAGAACGGGAACGTCATTTGACGATGGCAAAGCGCGCGAAAAGGACTAAACTCTACTTCCGGTGCCCAGTTGTTTGATTTGCGCGCGCCGTCGTCAACTAACGTTCCCGTTCTGTTGCTAAATCAGCCTATTATTTACACCACGACCTAACCTGCACCCTCATCAGAAGTTTCTTGGAGACACTGCTCAGCACTCTCTGTGGTTTTGAACTTCACAAACGCCATTCCTTTGCTGTGACCGGTCCGCTTGTCCACAACTAATTTGCAGTACTCTATGTCTCCAAACTGCTCAAACAGCTCCTGGAGAGCCTCCTCAGTGGAATCAAATGAAACGTTACGGATAAACAATGTTTTGCCTTCTTTTACATCAGTCGATTGTTTGGGTTTTCTAGCTTGGAGGGTGGATTTGTGTCCATGGTCTTTATATTCATCTTCACTCTTCACATCATCATCATCATCATCATCATCATCATCATCATCATCATCATCATCACGGTCTTTGTCATCCAAACCACCACGTCTATCTTTGGCTGCGTCAACATCAGACTCAATTTCACTGTCGCTGTTTAAAACCTCATCATCATCACTGCCTTCTTCCTCACTTCTTTTGAATTCTTCAACTTCTTCTTCCTCTCTTTCAGACACTTTGTCTATTTGAACAGAAAACAATTTTTTCTTTCAGTACAATGAAAAAAAAATGATGATAATAATTAGATGGTCTGAGGACTAGTCTGAAATGTCTTATGTCTCCACCCTGTAACCCGTGGGGGGCGCGGGGGAGAGAGATGTCTGAATTCCGAGCGTACTAATGCCGTCTGGTGACGTCACCTAGTAAATTATGCATTTTTGCATATTAACAAGTTGGCAACCATAAGTCACAGAACTGTGAACAGCAGCATGCATATGATCGATATGAGGAGCTCTGCATTTTGAGTGCCGTGCAGGTTGACGGTGAAGCCTCCAGAATAAATGTACAGGGTCGTTTAACCCTTTAAACCCTAAGATCACAATTTGAAATCTCACTTGTTGCCCCTTTTCATTTCCTGTAGAAGTAGTGAGGAGAAGTTGATAAAATATCAAGTAAATTCATCTTGTGTGATCATCTCCATAATTCTCATGACCACTCTGTTTTACAAAGCATTGATATCACAAGGAGAAATTTGATGCTGATATTACCTAGTTACCTGTAACATATGCGAAGGTCTAACCGTTTACACGGCATAGGAAGTTACCTTCATTTCTCAGTTAAACTAAAACCCTAAGTATTGGTCTGGCCCTGAATTGAACCCACAACCTCCCACTCTGTAGTCAAGCAATCTACATTCTGTACCAACTGAGCTAATCCTGCTGTGGTTTGTAATCATTACAAATTGATTTGTACAATAAAAATCACCAAATAAACTAAGGTTGAGGACTGATATTGCTCACTTTTTCCAACTTTATGCATAAATGTAAATCATGTGTCAATGGCAAGGTTATTAAAAATAAAACAACTCAAGCAACAGACCTTCTTCGTCTTTCTTTGTTTCGTACATCGTTTTTGGAACAGCCCAGTCTACTGCTACAGGACGCCCAAGAATCTCCTTCATGTTTGATTCTTTGATGGCTTTAGCAGCGTCAAAGACATTGGAAAACTGCACAAATGCAAACCCCAGGCTAAGCTTTCTCTTTCCCTCCATCTTGGAAGGAATTTTTACTTCAGTAACTTGTCCGAACTGAGAGAAAAATTTCTGAAGGTCTTCCTCTTTGCATTTGAATGACAAGTTTCTCACAATCACTCTTGACTTCTTCAAAGATTTTTGACTAGGAGTCTTTCCCTCTCTGGAAAGAAGAACAGCTTCAATGGAGTTGCCTTTAAAAATCCTTCCATTCAGTTTCTTAACAGCTTCTCTTGCATCCTTGTGAGACTTGAACATAACAAATGCCGTTGGTTTATCCCGTCCTTCAACTGGGAATGTGACTGTCTCCACTGTCCCAACTTTGCGACACTTTTTCCGAATATGATTTGGATTAATGCCTGATGTTGCAATTCCTGTAATCACAATTGTTCTGCCAATGTCATATCCTGACTCTTTAAGCTTTTTGTCACGTTTGTCACTTTTTAACTTTTTCCTTGATGGTTCTTCTTCATAATTTGCCAGTTCTTCAGCTCTGTTGTTTTTGATATCTGAGAAAACAAGTCACAAAAAATGCATCACACATAGATACAAATTTAGCAGCATTGCCGCTGATTATAAGCTCAGGATTATACATTACTGACCAAGCATAAAGTCAAGATGACTGTTTTTTGGGCACTTTTCTTTCAGTCCATAGCAATGCAATGAGGAGAGGGGTGAATAGGGGTATGCAAATCCACTGATCCGTGATGATTTATTAACCAAATCCTCCATTAAAATTTCGCTCTTTAATCCAAAATCCTGGCAAAAATATTTTATTACACACAAAGTCCAAAATCCAGGCCCAAAAAAATAAAAATGGATGAATCCTCAATCCACCGCAATTGCAACAACTGCAAATTCATTAAAATTTTGCACTGAGTCCGAAATCTGGGCAAAAATCTTTATAAAAATATTAATGCACTGATCCATTGGCACATATCCCCTGCCCCCTCAATGAGGCCATTATTTTGCCACCTTGACCACATGAGCTTGGTCCACAAACAATTTGATTTATGGCCAAAAAAAGATCTTCACTTGTAGGTCAAAGCAGGCAAATCACAGGTAGGCAAGATCTCAGGTAGTCAATCACAAAATGGACTCACTTCATCTTGCCTGCTGGTGGAGCCAGCCATATGATATGTGCATGAAATGTGAACTACTAACAAAGACGGGTACATGTGGTATTGCCCTTTGTTAAGAACTATACACAGGGTTTTCCTTAAGAATTCTAGTGGCAGGAGAAAGGTGTAACGTTACAGGAGATTATTTTGAAAGAGGCTCTACATCTGAATAAAAAACATTCATAGAATACCAAACCTTAGCCAGAGAATTCTGCATATTAAACGCAGAATTCTCCAATCTCTGATGCCTAAAGAACACCCTGTATACATTGGGTGTCATAACACTTGCCATTTTACACTTGGGTAAAAAGCTCTTGGCCTTGCCCAAGGGGAAACAACTTTTGGAGTGTGAACGTTTTTCCCATTTGTGAAATTGCATCAGGGAAATTTCCAAGGAGATGTCAAAAGAACAAAAGAATTTTCCATGACAGTTCCTGAGGTAAGTTCTATGGGTTAATAAGAACCCAAAGTGGCTCAACCATCAACCAATCATGAGAGAGTGAAATGTACCAAAGAGTAGAAACCACATGTTACTTATCTGCAATGTTCATTTTGGCAAAATCGTACAGGTAAAACCAGACTTAAAGTTAATCGACAACAAAACACATTAAATTATTTCGAGCACTGCTGTGAATATTTTTACATTTAATATATTCAAAAACACATTAAGACAGCAAAAAGATTCCTTATATCAGTTGGCAAGAATTCTTTTCTCAAGAAGTTGATGGTACCAATTTCGTGGACCAGTGCTTTGACTTGCGGGCACCAACTTTTCTCAAAATTCAACAAGGACAGAATGGCTATTGCTAAGAATGATCAATGTGGAGGTTTTATTAAAGGGTAAAAATTGTCAAAAACATTTTATTATTCATGCCAGTCTTCAATGTTTACAAGAAAGAAACAGGGTTCAAGGTCTGTCTTCCCCTTGGGCAATTTATCTCTTGGTAACCACAAAATATAAAGAGAGAACCCAACCTAAGCTATTTCCACAAGAGGGAGCCTTGAAGCCACTTTTTGTTTGAATGTCAAGGTATTTAGCACGAAAATACTAATTTGGGACACTATTTTTATGTCTCCTACTGGAGACAGACCGCCATTTTACATGGTCATCTGAGCCACGCAAAGGTCTAGCCTCTTGCAGGGCAAAGGGAGTTCCTTCATTTCTCAGTTATTTTAAGACACCAAGTATTGGTCCGACCCCGGGAATCGAACCCTCGACCTCCCACTCTTCAGTCAAGCATTCTACCAACTGAACTAACACCGCCAAGGTTAATCATCAAGTACAGTTAGTATCTTCTCAACTCTTAATTAAGAAAGTTTGTTTTACACTGTATAATGTAAGGCACTTTTTGTGAGAATTAGAAAATACAATGTAATAGTAAACCCATATTTAAAGTGGATACCCACTACACATATCCACTTTAAAAGGTGTCTGCTAAACACATACCGAGACTCATAAAATAAAATGGTAATCTTCCACTTCATGTTGTGATATAGTGATTGTCTACTTTAATGTTGAAATAAACACCATAACAGCTGTATAAGAAGGTGGCCATGAATGAAATTTCCTACCAGCTTATCACCTCATTTTAAAATAAATACACTAAAAAAACAATAAACAACAGTTTCTCGTATTGGACTCACTGGCACTTTCCTGCTGCTCCCTGTTGTCGTCATCATCTTCATCTGGCTTATGTTTTCGCTCCTCATGTTTTGGTTTCTTGTCGGAAAAACAAATACTGAGCTGCCTTCCTCCAAATGTTTTGACATTATTTATAGCTTTTTCGGCATCTTCAGCAAGCACAAACGTGACATAGCCAAATCCTCTACAAAGACCTCTTGAACCTATCAAAGAATTGAAGCCATTGGTGAAGTGATAGTACATAGACCCTGGCAGAGTGGTCTCTCTGTCTCCAGGTAACACTTAAATTGGAGCCATTATCTGTTGTGTTGGCCTTACTGCTTTAATGGTTAAAGTGCTTATGTGGGTTGTTCCATTTTTTACCCGCAGCCCCCTAAGGATGACTGGAATCTGAACCCTCAAATTTTTGTCAGTGCCCCTTGAAAAATGAAATCTGATGGGGTCATTCTTTGTCGGCACCTTTGAAAAATTTGTCTGAGGGGTCAAAATCTGGTTAGCTTCTTTGAAGAAAACATACGAATCCCCTTATTCAAAAACCTGTAATCCTTAGGCGGGGGGAGGGGGGGGGGGGGGGGGTGGATAAAAAAAAACGTCCCTGTGCTGGCCCTTTATTTTGTAGTTTATAAAAGCTTATGTATATATGTACAACCCAAATCTCTACAGTTTTTTAAAAACAGATTAGCTTTTAATAATATATTAAAATGTTGAATGAAAAATATAGTTTTTATTTCCTTCCCGAAAGCGACACTACATTTAGGCTAAAATAAACAAGCTAGCTTCATACTTGCAAGAATTTGTAGGCCACGTGCAAAATTTCACAAAGCTTCTTACCTTTATTACGGATAACAAAACAACGCTTAATTGGTCCAATCTCGCTGAAAAGCTTCTCTAAATCTTGATCCGTCGTAGAAAAGGGCAGATTGCGTACAAAAAGAACCCTTTGAGAAACCACAGCGCGGTTCTTCGGTTGCACGTTGTCGGCGTTGTCGTCCGCCATGTTGGATTACTGGCTGTACATTTCAAGAAGCATACATCACGAACATTTTATTGGGGTCGAAATCCACTGCTGACTGCAGGCGCTTACAAATCACTTTTCCAAGATGGCGGTGCACGAAGTAGATGTTTTTAGCTTGACAGATATCGGTGAAATACAGCAAGCGTATGCACAAATCCATCTTCACGAGGTATGATAAAACTAAAAAAAATAATGGCAACAAACTCTGCTACAATTTTTTTTCTAATGTGGGTATATTTGAGTTGTATTTTCAACCAGTCATGCTCGCTGCTACGTGTCACTGCTAATGACTGTTGTAAGAGTTACATTCAGTTATTTAACTAATAACTGTATTTTTTTCTTATTCACTTATGAAACGCTGATTTGTATAATCAGTCAAGGAGGAATCCCAGGGAATATTAAAATAACCACTCCTGTGTACCGAATTTGTGGGGTACAAACAGTTCACTCCTTTAAAATCACCTTGTAAACAAACCTTTTACTATGAGTGATTCCTGATGCAAGTCTTTACAAAAAGTAATTTTCCAACACTCTATTTGTTTGTTTCGCCGATTTCAAAATGTCAATCAATTAAAGGATTGAACTAATGCAATGTTAATAGAGTCACATTCAGTTAAAATGAAATTTGTCACGACAATGGGCGATTCCAGAAAATATCCATACCATACCACGGACGGCTTCTAGGATTTCCGAAGGGGAGGGGGGGTTCACGATTATGGAATTCTGAGGGCATGGGGGGGGGGTATTTACGATTGGATATCCGAAGGTACTGGTGAATTCCACAGGTGGGATTTCTCGAGTAGAAAGTGTAGAGTGAGTTCCTTGAAAACGGTATTGTTGTGGACTTTTGTAGTTCGTAAATAATCCACGAACGTATGACCGCGGAAGCAGAAGACAAGGATCGATAGATCAGACACGTGTTTACGCTCATAACTTATACAAGTGAACAGTAAAACGTGGGTTTCACATTTACCTTGATGAATTTCTTGTCACATGAATAAATCTTACCGCTTGCAAATTTCTTGTTACTCCCGTCCGATGAACGATAAAAAACTCGCACCAGTCCCTCGCTTCCAAGGAACGCCTGGAAGCATTCGGACCGTCGGAGGGCAATCGGAGGAAGACTCGGGAGAACGAGGTCTGGCCCCGGTTGTTCAAACGTTGGATAGCGCTATCCACCGGATAAATCACTATCCAGCGGATAAGTATTATGGAAACCAATTGCGCTATCCACTGGATAGAGATTTATCCGGTGGATAGCGCTATCCGACGTTTGAACAACCGGGGCCTGGTCTTCGCAATCTTCTATCGTTGCCAAGAAAAAACTAGCGAGAGCTAGCGCCCACGACTACACCGAAAGCAATGGCGCGAGCAGATTCGTCATGTTATTTAGCAACTTGCAGCAAGAAAGAATCTAAAAAGACTTTCCATTTTTCCAGAAATGCTATACATGTTGTATTTTCTTTGAAGATAGGTTTTGAATGATTTACAGCTCTGAAGTGCGACAAAAACATTACACACATAATAATATACGTCAACTTTGAAAAAATCGATAAAAACAACAACTACAGACATCTCGGTCAATAATAGAAACTTTCAGTTTATGTCCGTGGTAAAATCAGTATTTGACAAAAGAACGATATAAAAGGTAAAAGCTGATAACTGCAATCTTTTCTTTGACAATTTCTTCAAAATATTTGCATGGTAAATGCCCAATAGAACAAAACGTTACGTTCATTTACAACGTGTGGCCAAAAACATCAAGAACAAAGTTATTAAATCTGATAGCGTCCCTATCCGTACAAAAAAGTAATTTTTAGATATTGCATGATACATTGTAGTTATTGTAGGTTGAAAAACATGACTTTGGATGTCCAATCTCTGGAAAATGAAGCAAAATGATGGAGATTTCCTGATTAGTTTAGTAGTTGATTTCCATTCCTGCTAGAGAGCAAATATAAGCTTAGTAAGGAGAAATAAAATGAGTATGATATGGTATGTAAAGCTTCAGCTTGTGTTCACTTGTTTGTGGGCTAAACATTGTGAAGGAATAATTTGAAGGGTTTAGAGAAGGGAATGTCCTCGGAAAATGTAAGAAATCCCTTAATTGCCCCCAAAACAAACAAGTCTCATGATTTTCCTTATACTCGACCTAATCTTTTATCATGATACATTTCATGTACACTACATGAGACATATGGGTTGAGAACACTTTTCGTGAACACTACATGACGTATAAAAGGACGCAACAAGACTCGACGGTATATTTGACCGCTGAAAGATTTTAACTGTCTGAATTTGAGCTATTCTGCTTTGTAAACGTTAAAACAGCACAAGAAAATAAAGAGGAGTAAAACTGCCGTAAATGGTGTTTATTATTATAGCCAAATTCGGACTTAAAAAGAAGTTTTCACAGCCTGGTCACTAGCGGTAGGTTTTTCTTGTCGCTGAAGAGTAAAGCTTGTCACCTAGCGCCGCTAGATCACAGCCCTGAGGAGGCATAGATTCATGTTCGTTTGTTCATATAGGCGTTGCTAAGTCGAAAATGTACTTCCCAAAAAAAACGGAAATTCTGATGGGGAGGGGGGGTTCACGATTATGGAATTCTGAGGGCATGGGGGGGTAACGCATTTTGGAATTTCCGAAGGCAAGGGGGGTTTAAAACGTGGAAGCCGTCCGTGGTATGGTATGGATATTTTCTGGAATCGCCCAATCCTGGACGCTCTCCTAAAATTAAAGCAATTTAATTTTACTGAAAATGACTCTTCCAAAAAATATCATTTGCAATGTCCTATGAAATGAATGAACAAAACATTCAGTCTGCACATCAATGCAACAGTTTACAGCTGTAGAAGTTGAGACAACAGCATCACAGAAATGGTCACTAGTCAGCATCAGTCCTCAGTCTTTGCCTTGTGATAACAGCTGCAACCTCACTTGGGCATCCTGTGCAGCACGTCGAGTGCTACCGGTCCCTGAGCCATAGGTGGAGTAGCAACCACCGCAGGTCCCGTGATATCCAATGAGCATACAAGGTTCAATGGTCTCTCAATGGTGTGACCCTTGTGTTGAAGAACGACTCCCCTTAGAACAAGAACAAGACCCTTCTTCCACTCTCCCTTGTTCTTTTCTTCTCTGACAATCAGTACGACCTCCTCAACTTCTAGGTAGTTTCGCACCCCCCTCTTGATGCGATGGCTCTCCATGAGACCATGAATGTATTCTCTCTTCCACCATGGCTGTACATGTTGTCTCACGGCATTAGAACTTGCTCCTCCCCTAGTTCGTTTTCAATGTAGATGTACATCAATGGGTAGTTGTTTGGGTGTTGTTCGATGTCCATCACCCTGGTCCCACCCACCCATCTTCCCCTGGTCTTGTAGAATGTCTTCTTTACATCTTTGATGAGTCTGTCATATAAGCCTCCCCACCATGGTGATTTAGATGGGTTGAACTACCAAGTAATCTGCTGCCTTGCTTAGTGATCTTGCAACACCTCACTCTTTCGGATTTTCTTGATCCATGCTGCAGTGGTTCTGAAAACTGCTCCGTTATCTGACACGATGCGTTTGGCCTAGTACGTCAGGTAATAAAAGTTCAGCTTCTCCTTGAACTCTTCCACTCTTTGTGACTTGGTTACTTCTAAATGGAGGGCTCTTGACATAGCACACATGAAAATTAACATGTAGCATTTGCCTTGCTCCTTCTTTGAGATCCTGTAGGTAATAGGTCTAGCAAAGTCGATCCTGGTGGTTTTGAACAGTCGTCCACCTTCGGTTCAGAATGATGGTGAAAGAGACGTTGCTGCCGGTCCATACGGTTATGCTCTGAACGCCTTGCACCTCCTGCAGTCATTTATCGCCTTCTTCACCTTTGCTCACAGGTGTGATATCAAGTAACCTTCTTTTACAGTTGCCATGGTGTTCATAACACCAAGGTGTTTTGTCTTTGTGGGCATGGCTTATAAGCTTGTTGGCCAACTCTCCCCCTTCAATGTATATTGGTTGGTAACCAGAAATTCTACCTTAACACTTGAGGACACCGGTACTTTCTTCTGTCCCCAATTTCCAGCAAGGATTTTTGAGGGTCGGCTTCACTCCAATCACTGCCTTTTTTATCCACTGGTTTCTTGCATTATTGATCTCCTCTGTGGTCAAAGGACCAGACTTCTTTTTAGTGTTACAGTGTACATCTCTTGAAGAGTGAGTTGTGAACAAATCGCAGAGTCCATGCAGTCACGCAGAAAGTTCTCCAGAGTGTACTTCTGTCTAGAAGTGTGTCCCACTGATCAGATTCCTTTTCTTCAGAGTACAGCACCTTTATTTTTCCAGTTTGTGCTCTTTGCTTACACTCTGGGTTCTCTCCAACTTTAGTTTTATGGGCCATTCTTCTTTGTTTATCATCCACTCCGGCTCTTCAAACCACTGTCGCTTCTGCATCTTATCAATTGATGCATGGTGGCTTCCTAAGTCTGCCAGGTTCTTATCGGTTGGACAATGTCTCCAAACGATTCCCATCTCCTTTGTGATCTCAGCAATCTTCCTCACTCAATTGGAAACAAAAACTTTCGACGCTTTCCTGTGATTACAGATCCAGTAGAGTGCCATGATACTGTCCAACCACAAGTTCATGGAAGTTGGGGTCACCACTCCAACACGTCTACCAGTTCTAGCCTTGCAACTGTTGTGGTGCACTTCGAAATTCTAGACAGTTTGGAAGTACATGTAAGCAGCCCTTTAGCAAAGCCAGTGGAGTGTTCGACAACTGCAACAGTTGCAGCTGAACATGCTGTGTTACTGGCACCGGCAAAAACATGTAGTTGTACTCCTGATATCTTGCTCATGTCTTTAACTACATGCTTCTAGGCACTTTGACGTTCCCGAGCTAATTGTTCCACTTTAGCCAATCTTGCCTTGTGGCACTACTCACGTCCAAATTCCAGCCAGTCTTTTCATCACACCCATCTCTGTAAATACGTTCCCCCTCCACTATAGTTCAATATGGCGAAATTACCCCCAGTGGGTCATAAATAGCACTCAGCTAACTCTTAATAAATCATTTTGTAACTGAACTGTTCTCACTCATCTTTACTTGAATCTCGAGTGTATCCTTTCTTCTGTCCTACATGAGACCAAGTACATTGTATCTTGCTTGGATTAGGTTCTTTGTCCAACTCTTGGATGTCAGACTCCCACTTGTGCACTGGAAACTTCGCATTCTGGAGGATTTCAATGGCTTCTTCTTTAAACCTTCTTAGTTCTCTGATGTCACTCCCAGTCTTTATCAGGTTATCCATGTAAGTATTCTCCTCGAGGGACTCAATCGTTTCCTCAAATGCTAGTGATTGTGAAGTGATGTTGCAGTGTGGCACCTAGCATAAACAGTCTGGCTTCCGCCCCAAATGGTACTCTAGCAAAGCGCAAGTGTTCCTCTCTGCCATTTATGTTGAATAAGAATCAAAATGTGTCACTATCTTCCTCCTCAATTCTGATCTGTCAAAATGCCTTTTTGAGATCCACCAACAAAAGATGGGTTGACTTTCATGCTCGAACCATGATGTCTCATAACAGAGGTTGTAACAGTGGGCCAGTGTACGTACACTCATTGACACTGTTGGCAAGAGGATGGGGATTACCACTGGTACCAAAAACCATCCTTACTTTTGTCATTGTGGCCTCTTCTCAAAGCATTTTCTACTTTCTATCTCATTTGTATTGAACAGCTCGGCACCTGGAAGCCACGGGACATCCACTTTTTATCGCCCATCATTTCTCTTTACAATGTTGTCTCAAAATTCAGAGCACACATCCAGCTGATTGTCCTCCCCTCAGTCCTCTACTCCTAAAACATTAAGGGAGTACAGTTTCTCGTAGTCACTTGTCTCCCTGGTGAAGATGCATGTGCTGTCTGCGTAGTCCTTTCCACCATGAACAAACCAATGTGGTTCCCTTGATGACTGGGTCCTCTGGTCGAACTTTGTACATCTGCTCTGTTTGGATCTCGCAGCAGGTGTCGTCTCTAAGTGTGAGGTGAGTTGGGTACTCTTCACTTGAGGTCCTGTAAAACATTTTTTCGTGCAAGTGCTCATACTTCGCCTTTAGCTCTGTCAGAGTTGGTGTCTTTATAATGGTTATCTGTACTTTCTCGCTCACTTTATCATCAACAGAATCTATCGTCTCGCTAAAAACTGGCAAAGACGGTTTCTTTGTTCCGTTCACAGTGACGATTTGGTGTGACTCGTGACTTACTGGTTTCAATCCTAGACTGTAAATCTCTTCCTTTGAAATAAAGTTGTTCCTTCCCAAACCTGTATCTAGATACTCCCAAAATGTGATCTCTTTGATTTTCAGTGGAACTATTACTGGTAGTGACTTCTCTGTGAATGAAGGGGTATAGCCATTGGAACTTTCTGGAGTTTCTGTCTTCTTTCCTCTAGATCAGTTACAGAGACTGGTGTGGTGCTTGCTCCTGCATTTTATAACAACCACGGCTGCGACAGTGTTTTCCCCAGTGTCCTGTGCGGCCACAATTCCTTTTCCTGGAAAAACTGCCTCCTTGCTTCCATTGTTTTAACGACCTTGCACGCGTCTGCCAAGTTCTTTCCTATGCTAATGCCTCTCCCTTTTTGGTCATACACCTCTACCCTCTCTGCATGCATCATCTACACTGTGTCTTTTCAACCACTGCTTAAGGTTGTATATTTTTGTTTATCACTGTTCTCCCAATTTTTGCCGGTTCACGCTATATAATCAGGCCTCACTTGTAGCAGTTTGTTGAGAATGGACATCACCAACCCTGAAGCATGTCGGCTTTGCCCATTGTCAGTAATGCATCTTAATTTCTGCTCATGCTCTCATAAAATTCGTGAATCTTTAAGTAATTGGATCCTTTGACGACAGGAAGGTTCTCTATTTCTTCTACAGTCACATTCACAACAAGTTTGCTCTGGCCATACTCAGATTTCAGTGGCTTTGGGATTGCTATCTTTGCTCATACGTTTGGATTGACCATTTCCAACAGATAGCCAAATTTCTCTTCTGCGCTGATTGATTTGTTTTGGACTTGTGTAACAAACATGTTCTCAAATCTCACCCAGTCTGTGGGCATTCTCTTGAACGGTATTATTATCAATTTGGGCAGTTCTGCTGTGGTTGAATGGGCTTCTTTCTCCAGTTCCAGCTGTTTATGTGTCACCTTTAATTCTGCGTCAATTTTCTCCTGCCACATAGTCGCTTGTGCACTCTTCTTGTCGCAAACACAACTCAGTTAAACGGTGCTCCTCTTCTTGCTGTTGTTCTTGTTTTGCTTCTAATTGTTTTCTTTCCGTTTTCTTGTATATTTCCTCTTGTCTGTTGTTTAAGAACTTTGCAAGCTTTTCTTTCTCCACAAGAAATACGGTATACCTGGCCTTCACGTCCTTCTTCCATTGTCTCACCTACTGAGCAGATACATCATGATCTATTTTCATTTCCTCTGCTTGTGAAATTAGATCCGATAACTTGCCCAAGATTTTCTCCACTCGTCTGTTGGCAATATCCGTTTCTGTGTAATCCCTTAGTTTAATTAGCTTGTCTGTTTCGTCCAGAAAGTACTTGAGTTTTTGTTTTTCCTTGTCTATTTCTTTCTCTAGATGCTGTTTGTCATCACAGTTGTGCCACGTGTCCACTTTTTCCTCACCATCGCTCATGTTTTCCAATTCCTTCACTCGTTGTATAGTAGCCAGTAGAAGTCTGTAGTAATCCTGGTCACTGCACCATTTTTGTACCGAATTTGTGGGGTACAAACAATTCACTCCTTTAAAATCACCTTTAGTTGTAAACAAGCCTTTTACTATGAATGATTCCTGATACAAATCTTTTTCTTCGATCGATCACCAAAAGTAATTTTCCAACACGCTATTTGTTTATTTCTCCGATTTCAAAATGTCAATCAATTAAAAAGTAGAACTAATGTAATGTTAACAGAGCCACATCCAGTTAAAGTGAAATTTGACACGACACTTCCGGAGACCTGGGCTCTTTCTAAGTGTAAGCATGTCCCGAAATCCTGTGAAATTGTGTGTCCCTACATATACCTCAAACTGGTGGTGGCCACCATGAGAATTAGGTTAACAGAGGCTGTGGCAAGTTGTGGAACAGTTTGCAGTAGGCTGAAGACATGGCTGAAGATTATAAACAAACATAAAAGTTGGCAATTCACACATTTACTAATCAAACAAGACTGCGTTGCATTTTCTTTAGATAGAATAATTGCTATCTAACTTAGGAATGCAGAGATGCCAACCTCTGGAGACCTAAAATCGGGAGACTGTCCTTTTTTCACTACCCACCCTCCCCCCCGGAATTTCAACGAAACCCCCCCTCCTGCGGGAAAATCGACCCAGCCCCCAATGGGAATGACTTAGGACATTATATGACGTCTTACATAATGTATATACTATCAAAATTCGAAATCATTGTTTTGATGCTAGAAATAGTCTTTGTCAATGACTAAATACATACAAAAATGCCCCAGAAACTGTATTGCGAATAAGAAAAATTCAAGTTTTGAGCTAAAAATGGGCTAAATCTCAAACTAAGTCTGTTTTATTTTTTACTAAGTATTCAATATTTATAGTGGACATAAAAGTGGGAGATTTATGTACCAAAGCGGGAGAGCAGGAGACGAGGCAAAAAAGTGTAAGTCTCCCGCCAAAAGTGGGAGAGTTGGCATCACTGGGAATGAATCGCACAGATGTTCCAAAAATGTTTTGGAGTGTAGTTTTTTGAGAAAGTGTGAGAAATCAGTTGTCATCTTTTGAGAGTGTGAGATTGGTTTTACTATCATGAGACTTGATCACGACAAAGTCTTGACAAGGCAAGTCTGGAAGGTTTTATGGTAACTGCAGCAAGCAATTAGATTTTATAGTCACCAAATGCTATGGAGTGAGTGATAAGGCTTTAATAAATTACTCTTCGCATTTTAAGTGATTTCAAAAATCTCTCTTCATACTGTTCATAGCTATCATTAACCTGTAATCCATAATGTCTTCTACAGCTGATGTCACTCCATATAATGGTTGATAGAAATGGAAAGTCAAAGAAAAAAACTATAATAATTATATGAACAAACTTGAAGAAGTTACAAGTGAATATAATTATTTATGAGCTGTGCCTACTTTAAAATTTTTATGACAGCCCTGCTGTAGATGAATTTAGTATACATTTTCACAAAATAATGATAAGAATAATATTAATTCTGCTCTGCTTTTTTTACTGCACTGCATTTAATTTAGCAAAAACTGAATAATGAACTGGATGCCATCTTGGAAAGCCAGCCCAGACTTGATGCAAAAATGAACACCCTGCAGAATGTTATGTGAGTACACATGACTATTAGACAACAATCTTAGCTTCTAATAAAAGAGCTCTGTAAGCACGTCACCATGTGTGAAGAGCCTCCTTCTGTCTTCTTGAGTGAGGAGAAGAAAAGAAAGCTCTGCCTGAATTGCTTAAAACCTTTGAGGTCACCACAACCAAAATTTCTGGACTAGTCATTTTTGTTCTCTGTCGTCAAACTAGTTTTTTTGAGTACGAGCATCCAGTTATGAATAAACCAATGGTCGTAACCTAGCCTAATGCAGCAAGCATAGCAAGCTCACGGCTATTAGGCTTTGGTTCAAAACTATATCCTAGGATCACTTGCTTCATGCAGAATCTTTCTAAAGTATGCCAAAATCTAGCAAGTGAAAGAAAGGCTTTGCTGACAGGGTGTCAATGCTTAGGCAGTAAAAATGATTGTTATGATCAAATGACACCGAGTACAAATTCCTGTTATTGTTACTTAACAAATCGACCATAATTTTTCCATGGTCTTCACTCTTATACACCATAGAAATGACATCATAAAATGTTCAAAACACAAGAGGAACCACAAGCTGCAGACGAGTGGTTTCACTACAAAGTTTACACTTTATAGCATCATTTCTATTGTCTTTAAGTGTGTAGACCATGGAAAATTGTGGTCGATTTGTTTTTTACAATAACATTTTTTTTTTTTACGAAAAAACAAAATAACCGGCACTGTGTGACATGTTACGTCATTTCCGTGGTCTATACTCTCATGGACCATAGCTCTCAACCAATTAGCACGCAAGGATTTGCTCAGTTATTGTAAAAATACATATACCCTGATGAAGTACTCTGTATACATGTACGTACTCTGTATTTTAATGTTTTATATGATAATGTTAACAACGTACATCTCAACATCCTAAATGTACATGTGTATTCCCAGAACTTCCTGTAAAGAAGTCCACTACAGAAGGAATTTGTGAAGTGAGTTATGTTCTTTGTAATGAATTTTGCATAATTATTTTTCAGTCCAAATCTGCAGCTTGTGATGAGAGATGCCCAGCATTTGCATACCATGATTTCTAACACTTCTGATTTAGCAGAAAAAGTCAGCAGCAAAGTACGACTTCTGGATCTTGTCAAGGTACTACTACTGTATAACTGGTCAATAATATTAAGACGGAATCCATCAGAAAATTGAGTAATTCAATTTCAAAGACTACATGTATTTTTCATGGAAGCCCAAAAAAATAGATGTCAAATTTCACAAGAATTGTGAAAACACAGGTAAAATTCTGAAAATTTTTTGTGTAAGATGTCATTTTGTGAAATTTGACATTCGCTTTCTCTGGACCCTCCCGTAAGAAATTTTCCTTGGTGTTATTACAGATAACATCTATAGCCCTTGACAAATGAAAAATTTTAAAAAAGGATGCAATATTCTGTAAATTATTCTGGTACAAAGTTTTTGTCCTCTGAAAATTAAATTACTCAATTTGTTGGTAGATTCCGTTGAACCTCCATTAACCCTGTTAGTCCCGAGAGTGACCAAAATCAATCCTCTCCCAACAATATCAATGTATAATCAAGTAGAAAGGTTACGAGAATTAAGAGAATGATCACTAAAGAAAAATGCTTTGATCTTTAAACAAATTCTCTCAACTAATCTTTAAGGAAATTTAATGTAGGGGGGCCAGTCAGGAGAATTTGTTTGTTGATCTTGGAGCTGACAGGGTTAAACAGCCACCTTTAGGCCACTCAATAGAGGCTCTTGAGAGAATCTTACAAAGGGGTAACTTTGACTAACAATGCAAAAGCATTAAAACCCTTATGCAGTGTGTTTTTATTATTATTTAAAGTTTTAATTACTGTAACTTAGTGGAACTTTTTAATAGCTATTTTTTTAAATATTTTAGAACCGGCTTCAAGAAACAATTTAAATTTTTTTAAATATTTTAGAACCGAGTTCAAGAAACAATAAAGCGAGTGGATGACATTCTTGATTTGAAGGTAACTAAATTATAATCTTTTTCTTTAGCAACATTCCAGAAATTTTTGCTGATAATTTGTTTTATGTTACTTGTCTAGCAGTAATTAGAGCTGCAATAATGCACTAACATATCAATGAGCTGCAATATTTCTTCCCATGATACGAATATTGGTATTTTGAGCAGGTATCATGCTATATGTTACAATAATTAATTATTTGCTACGTCAGTACATTAATTTGCAAAATCACTGTCTTTAATGTACCTCATCAAAGCTCTGCATTTTGTTTTCTGGAAGGTGACTTGTGATGAAAGGCAGAAAAATTAACAAGGCTGCTACTAAAGAAAATTTTTTTGGAACAATTCAGGCTCCTAATATAAAACGTTAGGAGCCTGAACCACATTTCTAGGAGCCCATTGATTGGTAAACTTAAATTAGTAAGCAGATGCTCGAAACTTGATTCACACATCTCAAAACTTGATTTGAAAACTTGTTTGAGTTTCAAATTATTCCAGAAAAAGTGCTTGTTTGTTTACTCTTATCAGTGGAAATTTTTTGTCTAGGGTTAACAAACACACGTTTTAAGTGTTCATTTCAAAAGTGCAAAATGAGCAGGCATAGAGGCTGTATTGCGATAAGAATCATAAGTTTTAGCCACCAGTGCAGGCTCCTTGTTTAAAATTTAGTTGCCCGCTAGCAAGTCATAGGAGCCTCTGGCAACCGGGTGCCCGTTAGGCAGCAGCCTTGATTTAAGGTGACGGATAAGATGATGAACAGCTTCACTTGCACTTATTCCTCACTTGTTAGCAGTCTTCGTGCAACCACAATTATATGTCTACAGGGTGTTCTGTATTGTGGTCTTTGTATGGCAATCTATATTATCATATGACTGAGTAATTTATCACTGCAACTGTAGTGATGAGCTATTGGTTATAAGTGGTTAGCAGTTGGATTTTGGACTTAGAGAGATTGAACTCTTGCTGTGTTGTTGTTTCCATAGTCAAGAAACATTCCTCCAGTTTGTGTCTCTTCATGGTCGAACGTTAGGGACCTTATAATGTGACAATGGCAAGGTCCATGAAATTGTTACTGAAAAATAAACTTTGCATCCTTTCAAACTATAATTTTTTTGATTATGCCAAGTTGCCCTTACTCAAAAGAAGGGATTTAGGTTGGAGCTGAAGAGAAGGGACTGTACCCAAGTTCAGACAGAGATGATAGAATTTATTGCCTTGCCATTCCTGTTCTCAAGTAAACTTAAAATTTGGTTATTTCAAATCGTAATTGTGCAAGGACGGCAATGTTAGTTACTCATACAAAAAAGCCTGACGCTTGGCAGAGTTGTTGTTTTGCTCATTAACCCTTGCTTTTTTTGACATTCCTTTTGCAATCATCATCATAGTTTCCTAAGGTCCCTATTGTGTCTTCTAGGGGGAAAGTGCTTCTTCATCAGCTTTATGCTACTGAAACCTGATGAGAAAATTCTTCAGCATCAAAAATTAAGGCTTTCAATTGCAGTACACCTTTTCATTATGCTATTTTACTGTTCCCATTGCCTGGCCTTAAGGTGGCTCCGTAATTAATACAAGAGCATTTAACTGTGACAAATTTTCCGTCATAAGTTTTTCGATTTTAACTCAATGGCTGCGAAACTTTGCAAACAACTACAGATATCATTCGGGAATAATACGAAATATTCCGATTTCATTGATGGTAAATATTTCTTGAGAAATTAGCGCTTAAAACGACCCTAATGTTCAAAGAAAATTGCGTCTAGTAAAAAATTTTGCTGATATTTTTTACTGAAATTTCTGGTATCGGCTTCAATTGATATAATAAATATGCCAGAGGAATTTCAGAAAAATCGTTGGAGCAGAAGTCCGTAACTAAAAGTCGCTCAAAATTCAGCTGTGAAATTGTTTTGGAATTTCAAAAATAAATTACTATCAGGAAGAAGGAGACACCTCTTTCAATTTTCGGGACAAGTAAATTCAGTGTTTGCTAATTCTTAAAACAGAAGCCGATTGCCTATCGTGCTATTCTTTAGAGGATATTTTTCAGTTTTAGAAGCACTATAAATTGCTCCAAACTTTGCTCTGACGTCGAATGACTTGTTCCTCGACATTTTTAAAATATCCCTGGGCAGTTTTGGTTCAAACTCCTGCTACATACATTTTGATGTATTGCAATGCATCCTCAACGGCTTTTCCTGCTGTACGCTGTTTCCAATTCAGGAAAAAGGTATTGGGATTGTATGCTACCTTGTATCGAAGCTCAGACAGAACTGTCGAGCACCTTTGTTTATGACCAGAAAATGAGCACGAGCAGCAGCTCTGCGAGGAATTCGCACCTCAGCCAGGGGGGACGAATGACAATGATGCCCATGTCTGTGAACCGATCTGTATAAACATGTATTGCAGAGCAAAACATAATAATCGAGAAAAAAAATACCCATTCATTGAAGGAAGGATTGACAAAAATTTCAGAGTTGTAAATTTATTCACGGGTAAAATTTTTGCGATAATTTTATTTTGCACTGTGATGTTATTCGGTTCACAGGTATGGTCATCATTGTCGTTCGTCCCCCCTGGGTGAGGTGCGAATTCCTCGCAGAACTACCGCTCGTGCTCATTTTGTAGTCATAAACAAAGGTGCTAGACAGTTCTATCTGAGCTCTGATACGAGGTAGCGTCCAATCTCAATACTTTTTTTCTGAGTTGGAAGCAACGAACAGCGGTAAAAGTCCTTGAAAATGCATTGCAATACATCAAAATGTATGCAGCAGGAGTTTGAGCCAAAACTGCCAAGGGATATTTTAAAACTGTCGAAGAACAAGTAATTCTACTTCAGAGCAGGTTTGAAGCGATTTATAGTGCTTCTAAAACTAAAAAGTACCTTTTAAAGAATAGCACGATAGGCAATCGGCTTTTGTTTTAAGAATTAGCAAACGTTGAATTTACATGTCCCGAAAATTCAAACTGGTGGCTCCTTCTACCTGATAGCAATTTATTTTTGAAATTCCAAAACAATTTCACAGCTGAATTTTGAGCGACTTTTAGTTACGGACTTCTGCTCCAACGATCTTTCTGAAATTCCTCTGGCATATTTATTATATCAATAGAAGCCGATACCAGAAATTTCAGTAAAAAATATCAGCAAAATTTTTTACTAGACGCGATTTTCTTTCAACAGTAGGGTCCTTTTAAACGCTAATTTCTCAAGAAATATTTACTATCAATGAAATCAGAATATTTCGTATTACTGCCGAATGATATCTGTTGTTCTTTGCAAAATTTCGCAGGCATCGCGTTAAAATCGAAAAACTTATGACGGAAAATTTGTCACAGCAAAATGCTCTAGTGTTAATTACGGAGCCACCTTAATTATTTTTCTTTTTTTTCTTTTTACACTGTACTAGGCTTGTGTGGATGGAGTACAGACAGCGCTAAACACAGAACACTATGAACAGGTATAAAAGTTAAAAGTTGTGTTAATGAGGAGTATGCCATGTGCTACACTTTATTTTGTTAATATTTATTGTTACTAATTATAATTTTCATTTTACCAAAGTCCCTTATACAGTTACATGTACAGACAAACTGTAGGTACTTGCCCCAAAATCAGAAAGTTCTGAGTTAAAATTTAACCGATACACCTGGCTACGGAAGTCCCATATCGAAATCCAAAGCCACTGATCAGATCTTTCATGCAATGGGCGATTCCAGAAAATATCCATACCATACCACGGACGGCTTTTAGGATTTCCGAAGGGGAGGGGGGGTTCACGATTATGGAATTCTGAGGGCATGGGGGGTATTTACGATTGGAAATCCGAAGGCATGGGGGAATTCCACAGGTGGGATTTCTGGAGTAGAAAGTGTAGAGTGAGTTCCTTGAAAACGCTATTGTTGTGGACTTTTGTAGTTCGTAAATAAACCACGAACGTATGACCGCGGAAGCAGAAGACAAGCATCGATAGATCAGACACGTGTTTACGCTCATAACTTATAGAAGTGAACAGTAAAACGTGGGTTTCACATTAACCTTGATGAATGTCTTGTCACATGAAAAAAAAACGGAATATGTATCTTACTGCTTGCAAGTTTCTTGATACTCCCGTCCGATGAACAGTAAAAAAACTCGCACCAGTGCCTGGCTTCCAAGGAACGCCTGTCAGATTAGAACACTTTTCGTGCACACTACATGACGTATAACAGTCCGGAATATCCCCAACCTCGTCCCCAGGGTCTTCTCGCTTTCCAATATGGCGGCGGCATATTGGAAAGCGAGAAGACCCTGGGGACGAGGTTGGAATATCCCTAAATTTAAGGACAGGGCCAACTGGTCACGCGACACTTTTCAACCAATGAGAAGGCGCACTTGTGTTTATCAACAAACAAATCAAAACATCGCCCCAGTGCTCAAAAATTTTCAAAACAACGGACTGAGTCGACGGACAAAATTAAAGGTGAGCTTACAGTACTCGTCTAGGTTTCACATTTAATATTTCAAAAAAAAACATTTCATGTATGAGAATAAGAGCAAGAACAAGGACAAGAATCAAAGAACCAGTCATCATAACAAGAATAAAAAGTAGTTCAAATTTATTAATTTTTCTTGTTTGTTTTCTGGTGTTGTATCGTGTTGACTTCACGCATCTGGTGCTTTCCTTGCTTGCTGTAGTGCCTGCAATGTTTTAATTTTATCCCAGATTTAGTGCATGTTCAATGAGTTGCAAAATACATCATTTACACTTGAAATTTGCCTTCTTTCTTTGATTGTTTGTGAACGGTGGATGAACATTTGGAGAATCCAGCGACATTAAATCTTTCCAGATTTGGTGAATTTCAGAAACAAAGCGATTAGTATCTACCTTGCGCTTATCATCTTCAATTTCATCCCCGCAAATTCGGCAAAGTGAGGCGAGATGTAGGACGTGAATATTCATAAGACTAATAAAGTTGTTTTGGCCTTGAAAAGAAAAAAGGCAAAGGCTCGTTCTAATGCAAAAAAAAGAAATAACACGGCTCTGTGAGAAACCCGGGAGTGGAAAACGTACCGGTGTTTAGACAATGGCAAAATTTGCAATAAATTCACACTGTAGTTATAAGAAAAATTTAGCCGTTAAGTCACTTTGTATTATTATTAAAGAAAAATTTAGCCATTAATTAACGGCTAAATTTTACTCTTTACTAAACGAAAATTTAGCCATTAATTAACGGCTAAATTTTCATTAACTATTTATACAAACGAGAAATTTAGCCATTAATTAACGGCTAAATTTTCATTAATATACTACCAAAATTCTAGGTTGTCTACCATACATGATAAAAGTTAATCGATATGACAATCGAGGAAAAATATCTAGAACTTTGTAAAAAAAAATCTGTGAATCGAAAAATAACAGATACTCCTTCACCTACCTCGAAAACCGACCAAAATCTCGCCCATACATCGCGTTGTTTAAAGAAGAAATAAGCCACAAAATGTGCTGAATATTTCACGAGACACTTCTAATATGGCTTCCGATAGGTTGTCCTCTTAAAAAAATTGTGTATGCGTCATGAAAAGTCTTAAAAATATGCCTGAGAGCCTCGAAACGATGACTGATTCTGACCAACTCCGTCCGCTGTTTTGATCACTGCGGCGATGTTTTGATTTGTTTGTTGATAAACACAAACGCGCCTTCTCATTGGTTGAAAAGTGTCGCGTGACTAGTTGGCCCTGTCCTTAAATTTAGGGATATTCCGGACTGTATAAAAGGACGCAACACACTTCGACGGTATATTTGACCACCGAAAGATTTTAACGGTCTGAATTTGAGCTATTTTGCTTTGTAAAAGTCAAAACAGCACAACAAAAAACAAGGAGGAGTAAAATTGCCGTTAGTGGTGTTTATTTTTATTGCCAAATTCGGACCTAAAAAGGAGTTTGCACAGCCTGTCTACTAGCGGTAGGTTAGAGTCTGAAAGCTTGTCGCCTGGCGCCGCTAGATCACAGCCTTGAGGAGGTTCATATAGGCGTTGCTAAGTTGAAAATGTACTTCCAAAAAAACGGAAATTCTGAAGGGGAGGGGGGGGTTCACGATTATGGAATTCTGAGGGCATGGGGGGGTAACGCAGTTTGGAATTTCCGAAGGCAAGGGGGGGATAAAACATGGAAGCCGTCCGTGGTTGGGTATGGATATTTCCTGGAATTGCCCAATTGTCCTGTGGGTCATCCTCCTTTAAATCCTCAACAAAATCAAGACAAAAATTTTGTTTGTATTTGCAGTCAACTCCCCTTATAGCAGACACGGTAGGGACTTTGAGTTAGTGTCCTCATTAGTGAGAGTCCATAATAACGGGAGATTATTTCAGTCAAACACCTTTAATTTATTTTTGCCTGGAATTTGGCTGCTGTCCGTATTATCGGGGTGTCCTCAAGGCGAGAGCTGACTGTACTTATTTTGGTAGAGGGAAGCGAGAAGCTTTTAAACAGGACATGTTCATCTCGATGCACTTGTTACTTTCATCCCGGGCGGGGGAGGATGGGGGGACTCCCTATTATGGCCTGTACAAGGAGATTCTGCTCAAAAGGCTGAGTATCTCTCTCAGACTAGAGTTATTTAATCCTTAAGCCCAAATATCCAAATACAAATTCTCCATTCTGATCTCCATGCATTTCCTTAAAGAATCAGTTGAGAGAATTATTTGTTTGCTGATCAAAGCTTTTCCCACCAGGTGATCATTTCATAAATTCTCCCAACATTTTCTCTAGATCATGTATTGATATTGTTGAGAGAAAATCGAATTTAATCACTCTTGGGCCTTAAAGGGTTAAATGATAAGATGTTCATGAGTTCAAGTGACTGAAAGGGCGGGGAAAATTGTCATTTGCAGTGCCGTCAACTTGCCCGTTTAACCCGGGAGACTCCAGATTTTGGACTGTATCTCCTGGTCTCCAGAATAGAGGATGAAATGTCTTGGATGAACCGAAGTTTGCCACTGTTCAGTAAACTTGACTTTCCGTGTCAACTATTTTGCATTCTTTGAGCTCTTTAAATGTTAGCGTCAAACATTTCCTCATAAACTCCAGTATATGCCATTGTAATATAATAATGTGATTGGTCGTCATGCAGGTTAAATTTAATGTTACAATGCCAACAGCATCTTTTTTGCGCATTTTATGTTATCACAAATTTTTGCACAAATGATGTCATGTGCCATGCCTTATGACATCATCTATCACCCCTTCCCTTTCAATTCTCAATATTTGAAGACATGGGGGGTTGACAGCCCTGCATTTAGATACTTAAAAGGGCCTTTAATTAAATTCAGTGGAACAAAAATGAAAGGGGTACCTTTCCTGTCAAAAAACAGTACATAAAGAAAGCAAGGGGTTGGACCTTATAAGGGCAGAGCCTTTCTGAGTTGCCCTGACACCTAGCCCCATCCTAGGCTTTTTCCATTGACAGCATCCTAATTTACAGTGTAGCAGATCAATAGTTTAATGATCTAATTATCATTTTATTTTTGTTGAATTCTCACATCAAAGGCAGCAGCTCACATTCACAGATATCTTAATCTTGATGCAGAGGTGCTAAAGGAAATCACAGGCGATTCAAAAGAAGGTTATTAAATCATTGTTTTTAATCTTCTCACATTTGCAAAGAAGAGTGAATTTTAATTTTTTTTCTTCAAGATCACCTTAAGTAGTTGCCCTTTCAACAGCAGTTATACATCCGTTTTTACTGTAATGTCAAGGGTTAACCCATTTATAAATCTTGAGCTTTGCTCGTCTGTGAGAGAGGGAGAATCTTAGGCATGTCACCTCTCCCTCCCCCCCCCTGCTTGTCCACCCTGCCACTCCCCCATCTCTTGAAAGACAATAACGAGCCTTTGTGTCGGTACATGCAGATGTTGATTTCATTCTTCATTTCCATCATTTTTTCATTTCATTTCTTCTCCATTTCCTCAATTCCATCATTGCTGTGGTTCCCCTAAGCTCACCAGTAGCATTATAATTATCAACCAAACAATTACCAAACAATACTGCTGGGGAACCACAGCAATAATGAAAATGAGGAAATGAAGAAGCGGCAGGTTTATTAAGCAAAACAAAAACTCTGAACATGCAACACACTTTTCGGCAGATTTCTCTTTCGGCTTTGTTCCACTGACATTGTCAAACTTGATTGGAATGGCAATCGCTAAGAGCATTGTTGCATCAATAGTGAACACGTCATGACTTTGATTTCATCAGAAATACCCATTCCACACAGG
Organism: Porites lobata; assembly: GCA_942486035.1. NCBI lineage: Eukaryota > Metazoa > Cnidaria > Anthozoa > Scleractinia > Poritidae > Porites > Porites lobata. Next base: position 1,432,409 of record CALNXK010000053.1, on the reverse strand, counting down.
GGGTCAGTAATGTTAGGACAACCTACAGTTTTAGCTTCCAGCTACTACTTTTTTTATTTCACCCAGGTTCTGATTTAGCAGGAGCTTTTGCATTGCTTCATGAGGCAGAAACAAAACTGAAAAGAATAGTTCATGACAAGTTTGAGGCTGCCATACAGAATGGCGACAGGAACTCTGTGGAAAGGTACTGCTACTCACATAGCAATTTACAATATTATTTTATTGGTTTTCTTATTGTGAAGTGCCGGGTGTTCATTAGGCATCGGCGATTGGAGAATTCTCCGTTTACCACGCGGAATTCTCCAGCTAACGTTCAGGTCCGGGTTGTTCAAAAGATGGATAGTGCTATCCACCATATAAATCACTATCCCTTGGATAAGTGTTTGGAAAACCAATTGCGCTATCCAGTGGATAGAGATTTATCTGGAGGATAACGTTATCCATCTTTTGAACAATGGGGGCCAGTAGTATAGCCTATGGCTATTTTTTATTCAGATGTGGAGCCTCTTTCAAAATATTCTCCTGTAATGTTACACCTTTCTCCTGCTACTAGAATTCTTAATGAAAACTCTGGAAGTGATATGAAACTACAATTTAAAGAGATTTAAAGAATAGTCATAAAATTTGCCAATATATTTTTAGATTTTTCAAGATTTTTCCATTACTTGGACAGCATCAAGTAGGGCTGGAAAAGTATGCAAAATATTTGTGTTCTCAGGTAATTTTGATTAATTGTGTTTTAAAAGTCTAAGCATTGAACTATACACAAGCTGCATAACTCACATTAATATCCCTCAAGAGGTTATTGAGACTGGTTTTGTTTATGTTCTTCTCAGACTTTAATAGTTCAGGAATCAGAATTGGTCTTATATTAACCTTCTTTGCTAAAATGTCATGATCTTACTGTATGTTGATCATTATTGGTTGATTGATTGGTTGTACTCATTTCAAGGGATTGCTATCTTATTCCTGTAATCTGGTCAGGCAAGGTACATGTAGTAAATTGAGGGTAGATAGTAATGAATAAGTCTGCAACCAACCATATGGAATTCCAGAAATGAAGTAGCCTTTTTAGGCTAAAGGACTGCTCTGGTTAAAGACGTTTTCACTAATAATAAATTGTCATGGATGCTTTATTATTATTTTAAATGTGTTTCACAGATTGCTGCTCATTGTCAGAAAAATCTTGATCTTGCTGTTGCCTCCAAAGAATCTGGTGAGATAGTTAACTACCGGGGGGGAGGGTTTTCTGTATTTATTCAGGCTCCACTTGTTTAAATGTTGGATAGTGCAATCCACCAGATAAATCACTATCTAGCAGATAAATACTAGCATTAAGATTAGGATTGATTAGTGAAACCATTGTTGCATTATCCACTGGATAGAGATTTATCTTGTGCATAGCGTTCAGCGCCGTAGCTAGTATGAGGCCAACCGAGGCACTCGCCTCGGTAAAATTTTGACGAATTTCGCCGATCATTTTTATTTTACATAAGCGATCATTGGATATTTTTAACGCATCATGATATTACAAAGAATTCAGCAATTCAGTCAATATACTATGAAAAAATTACCATATCATCGATCTCAAGGGGCTACGTACGTTAACTCAAATTTTTTTGGAACAAATACTGATCAAAACCATTGGCGAGGTTAACGGTCACCCAGATTATGTAGCTTGTTTCTGATTATTACTTTTTAAATTCCACTTAAATTAACTCGAAAAAAAGTTACCGAAAGGCCCAGAAAACGCTGCAAATCGCATTTCCGAGAGACTGAAGTTCAAAATTTCTCGGGGGGGGGGCATGCCCCCGAACCCCCCCTAGCAACTCCCGCCTGCCTCGGTTGGCCGTTTGGTCTGGCTACGGCACTGGCGTTATCCCGCTTCTGAACAACTGGGTCCAGATGTATGGTGCATTTGGTACATTTTAACAAAAAAATGTTTTAAACAAATTTGGTTCACAGAACCGCTCTCTTCAGTTTTGGAAGTTATACGGAGAGGAATTTAAGGAAATTTAGGTGATAAGCTCTTACATTTTTTTTGTTGTGGGGGAAGGGGAGGTACGCGCCCCTCTGGCTAACTCTGTCTGATAATTTTGTCAACAAGACTTTGGTAACTGGTCACCAAAATAGTTATTGGTAGAAAGTGGCTGCTCAATGAGAGATTGCTTAATAAAGGTTTCACTGTATGTACATCAACAAATTATTGTGAGCTAAAACGAGCATGAGGAAAAAACTGTTAAATAACATAAGTACAACTTTTTAAAGCAATACATGTGGTTTGAAAAGTTTTAAAGAGTTTTGGAACAGTTTGGTTCTGTATAAGACGTAACATTAAGCATTAAATTGTTTCTTGATCACAGATCGTCACGCTAATGTTGTTTTTGCCAACTCACTAACTCTGTTGTTTGAGAACATCGCACGGATGGTGGAAGAGCATCAGCCATTTGTTGAAACCTATTATGGTGAGTAATATGAAGCAGTCAAGTGAGGATCACTCAATTAATTTTTCAATCATTCCAGTCACCACATCTTATTGCTGCCTCTTGCTTGCAAACACATACACCTTTTTTTAAAAAATGTAGTGTACTTTATTAAGCGTCAATGTATTTAGCATCACAGTACCAATTTGGCGACCCTGGATTCCACTATTTTACTTGGTCACCCAAGCCACACAAAAATCTAGCAGCTTGCGTGCAAAGGGGTTACCTTCATTTCTCAGTTAGAGTATTTTAAGACCCTGAGTATTGGTCCGTCCCTGGAAATCAAACTCGTGACCTCCCGCTCTGCATTCATGCGCTCTACCGACTGAGCTAATCCTGCCGTAGTTAACACATGGATGTATTTAAAAGCAATACATGTACCATTTGTGAATGGACTTCAGCCCTCCACTCTTCCTGCCCATTAAACCCATCACCAATAGAAATGCAGCAGGCACAAACTGAGGGAGTCATGAGTGAGTGTGCAAGGTATCTATGACAACCCTTTGAGCAGCAACGGAAAAGCACCATCACACCGAGAACCTTTGTGAACTGTAGTATTGACAGATCAAAACACACCAATGACATTATGAGTCTTCATAACCAATAACATAACAGCTTAACTGTCAGTAACTGACAGACAACCAATAACATTGCGACTTAATTGACCAATCAGGTCAATAACCAGAGTTTAATACCATGATACAGCTCACTTTGACTCTGAAGATGACTACCGCGCAGGTTGTTAAAACGTCAGTCACCGTCAACAACAGTCCTTAATTCACGACTCCATTAACCCGGATGATCATACTCAACCTACTTAATATAGTTTTGTAGATACTTAACAAGAGTCATCTATAGGAGCTGGGAGCAAAACAAACTAAAATGAATGCATGTTATGAGAAACATAAATTGACCTCAATAAAGGTGCTATAAAATTACTGAGGCCTTGCAAATGCCCTAGGACTGCCCTGCATATTAGAGACTGTTCACAGAAACTGTAAACTTCTTCTCTTTATCTCTCTCTCTAGGATCCCGTCTGGAAGCCTCTATAGACCTTTTACGCAAACAGGGGGTTACCTTTTCCAGTTATTAATACTACTAATTTTTTTTCAAACCTGATTATGCGCTTTTTTACATTGTAAGGTCCAGGGAAAATGTTTATCCTGCTGCAATCTATGCAGGTATGTCTTAAGGATGGTTTTGTCTCCAAGAAACAAGTAAACAAGAACTAGATTTGATTAAATTCATTTTATTTTCAACTCAGCTTGTTATTGTGGACGTCCTTGGAACCAAGAGTTAGTGTCCTCAGTATTGAGAGGCATAAATGAACGTTAAAATTGAGCTGTTGTGAGCTGAGAAAGTGTCTGTGAAACTGTACTACCGTAGAGTTCCGAAAGTAACGACCCTTGTTACTTTCGGATTTAGCACCCTTCTGCTATCGCAACTTTTGGAGGCTCGTTTCTTTCGGGGGATCGTTACTTTCGGATGGCTAAAACGTGTACTCCACGTGGGCACTTCAAAAAATAAAATCGCAAAAAATGTGAAAGGAATACTTTTTGAAAAAAGGTAATGTATATCCTGTACTTTAAGAGTGATGAATGGGAATGTCAAATAATCATTATTAATAAACCTCGGATCAGTGTGCCATTTGTTCGTCAGGTTGTCTATCATATCTAATATTTTTAACGAAAAGGGAAATATTTTTGAGCTCTCTACTTTCGGAGGGTCATACGACATTATTTTCTGGGGTATCATTCGGGATTCTTTAACACCTGTGACTTTTTATCGCTACTTTCGGGGGGTCGTAACTTTCGGAACTTTACGGTAATTATTGTTATTTTTCAGGCTGAGTGTGACAAACAGGCAAATCAAATAGTGGACCAGTTTTTAAAAAAGAGGCAGTTTAAAGAAAAGGTACCTGAAATTATGGATGATTTCTTTATTTATGAAAATGAACCAGTAGAGCGTTAAATTACCTAACACTACAAAATTATGCACAAAGTGGTGGTTAGTAGTTTTGACAAAAAAGGATGACTGAAAATGCCAACAAGCTTGTGAAGGTGGTTGATCAAATGGTGTGGCATTTTGAGTTCTTTTCTGTTGAAGAAACAAGTTGATTGACTAAGTAACAGAGGAGGAAAAAAAATTGAAATCCACCTGCCCAGTGGGCAAGTAAATTTCAGTTTCCACTCTTGCCCTCACTTAAATAATTATTACTTACCTGAACGGAACATCGTGCCTTATCATCTCATGATGCTACTAAGGCGCTGTCTTACCTGGTTCATGTTGAGACCTTGTCACAGGATTCTGTTAAAATTGGTTTTGAATGAATGAATGAATGTAGAGTCGTGGATGAGAGGACAACAGACTTGCCCTCTTTACAATACATTTTAACATGTGAACACTAAACTCGGACGTCAGCATACAAAGGCGCCACTGGCAGCCGCTCTCAGTCCATTTGTGAGCTTAATTTACCCACCCAACCCATGATGTGAATAATGTGATGTGTGAAGGTTGGCCACAACACCGGGGTCTACGTCCCCTACTCTTTTCGAACAGTGGTGTGGGTTCTTTTACGTCCCACATGAACCAGATAAGTGTAAGTGCTGTGAGACGGGACCTACGGTTTTTCTTCCTTATCCGAGAAGACTAGAAAGTCTAACCGTTTGCAGATGTCAATACAAAGGCAGCACGTTCTTCTCAGTTACTTAAAGACCTTGAGTGTTGGTCCGGTCGAGGTTCGAACCCGTAACCTCCCGCTCAGCAGACCGGCGCTCTCCCAACTGAACCAACTAGGCGGCGGTTTGTGCGATTTTTAAACGTTTTATTATATCAGCAAATGGTAAAAGTCTTTAAGCATTCGTGCATTTGAATAAATTGACATTTCAAGTAAGTTTCAGACCAATTCCTGACGAACGCTTGTGACCAACCCCTATTAAGCGGGCACTTTCCATTTCTAAGACGGTCGCCGCTTAATAGGGGTTCGACTGTATTTGTCCTAGATATGTCATATATTTTAAATACATGAAAGCTGAAAGTTGCATTATCTTGGAGAGATATACAAAATTAACGAAAGTTATACTCATATGATTGATTTATTATGTATTTTTTTCTTTGCAGTTTAAATCAGTACAGAGCAGTCAAACACTGAAAAGCTCTTCTGCACACATGGAAAGGTGGGCTGTACTGCATATATAGTGCAAAAAAAAAGCTCACTCTGTATCTAAAAATATATTGCCAACGAGCAGTCTCTCCAAGCCTCGAGGCTGTGAGGCGGCAGTATAATATAGCTGTGCGCGAAAGTTTCAAGGCAGAATGAATCTCGAAGCGACGTAACATACCGTAGTGTAAGGTAACTATTATAGAATGCATTGTTTTCGAGCGAACACAGGCATAGTATAATGCATGAGTAAAATGGACGAGTCCGTTCCATGACGGTAAGGGCCTGTTTGCATAGAGGTGGGGGACCCCAGGTAGGTGAGGTAACCCGCTTTGGTGGGGTAAAAACATAACCCTCCTTCACATGTAATCTTACAACCCCACCATCCCGGGCTGCACTTTCTCAAGATTATTGAATGGTCGCTAAGCACGTAAACAAGAAAAATGCTGGCAAACCACATGTTTTGGCGATTAATGCTCTTCTACACTCACTTGCAGCTCTTGCTGCAACCTTCAGTGCTATGGCTTGCGATTGGTACCTTTGATAATGATGCAAAGCCGCCGCCAAAGTGAGTATTGCACGAATTTGATGTATCACGAATCCAACTCCGGCTACGCGGGTTACCCCACCTTGAAACGTTTACATGGCAAAATTTGACCCCGGCTGAGAGGGTAACCTGGTCTGGCAGACTGGGCTACCCAACTGGGCGGGTCACCCCACGTATCATGTAAACGTGATCAAATTAAAATGAGAGATTATATGGACAGGCGAGTTATCCCACCTAAGCGGGTTACCTCACCTACCTGAGTTACCCCACCTCTATGTAAACAGGCCCTAAATGACGGACATGTGACTAACCTGCAGCCTTTATTCTCGTAATTTACGGTAGTTCATGACATTTCTAAGCAAATTGAACGGCGCGCGCGTATAGATAAAATCTTTGCTCGTTGGCACTTAGCGATAGCTATATCTAGTATATGGTAGTTAATGCGTATGAGTTATTCATTTCATTTTATTTTTTGCTATTTTGCATGGTAGCAGTAGACAAAGGCAGGATGAGTGAAACGTTAATCGAATCACTTCTAATCAAGCAAAAAAAAATCATGGAAATCTTCAAATTTATGAATTTTAGTAGAATCCTGTTAAATGAATACTACTTTGCAAAAGTCGTGCCGAAAAGGGTTCATTTGCTCGCTAACATAATAGATGTTTGTCCACAGACTCAAAAAATAGAGTCACAGATAGACTTACCATAATGTGGTCTAGGAGTCAAAACTCAAGGTTATTTTTTAGTCTTGTGAATGATGTACAGTTCACCACAGGTCTGTCAGGCCTGGACCCTAATTTAACTCAGTTGATTTTGTCATCTAACAATTTTTCAGAAGGTCATGTATTGGTTTCGGTTGGACTTGTCAACCACACAACCACCAGAGTCCAATAATTGGAGGGAAGAGAGAGGTGGTTGCCCTTGCAATTCTAGTACATTAACCTTTCAACTAATTATTATTATTATTATTATTATTATTATTATTATTATTATTATTATTATTATTATTACTTTTTTATTGAAAGCTTAAGGTATAAGAATTGCAAGGGCTACCGCCTCTCTTACGTTGCGCAGACGTAAATTTTAAAAGTTATTACAGTGCGACCGGGAAAACCGTTAACACTTGAAATATCTCAGGAATGTTTATTGTGTTATCAATGACCAATCATAGCAAAGATCAGGACAAATGAACTAGCCACAAAACCACAAACTAATCAACATTTTTGCTTGCGGCTTAGTTCTCTCAAGCCTGATTGGCTTTTTTCTTGCAACGCAATAACATTCCAGAAATATTTCTGGTGTTCACGTTTTTCCAGGTTTGACTGTAGTATCACTGTTTGTTTTTAAAGTTTACTTTTTATGAAACTTGTTTGTATCCCATGTTCAAGGATTGCCTCCTCGGTAGGCACCGTGAGGAGTCTGAGGACAAAAGGAGAAAAAAAGAGTCGTGGATCACTGTCACTCCTTGTTCTCTCCCCATTCTCCCAGTCGTTCTCTAAAACAGGACAGTGAGGCCTGTGGAGGAGGCTAATTCAAGGAGTGATACAGTGGAACATCCATTTAACGAAGGCTCAGGGACTGCCAAAATTTGTTCAGTTCGCTATATCGAGGTTCTTTTTCATATATTTTACTATTACTGGGGTTAAGGCGATCGTTCGTCACACGCGAGAACTTCGTTATATCGAGGTTCTGCTGTATAACGGAACCTCGTTATAGCGAACTAATTTTGCCAGTCCCTTGGCCCTTCGTTTTATGGAGGTTCGTTATATCGAGGTTCTTTTTTATATATTTTACTATTGCTGGGGTAAAGAGAATCGTTCGTTATACCGAGGACTTCTTTATATAGAGGTTCGTTATATCGAGGTCTCACTGTATTTTGTTTTTCAGATATGATCCAAGAGAGCTTGATGTTGTTTTAAGAGAAGTTGTGATCATGAATTCAAGGGCTGAGATGTATTTAAAGTTTATTGAGAAACGGATCTCGGTAAGAACCTTTTATGTAGAATTTTTTTAAAAAAATCACCATTCATCCCTAGCCCATTACCCCTCATGCAGAACTACGTCCCTTTTACAGCTTTTGATTTCGTTGTGCAAGGGGAAGAGATCTTTCAAACCATACCAGAACGAGCATCAAGGAAAACCATGCGAATATCCTGTTGATGGATTTATGATTCTTGGAACTGGTATTAATGACCACAGAAATTAAAGAATTTGTTGGGGACATAAGTTAGGAAATTATTTTCGTTTTGTATTTTCAGGATGATATGGAGAATATTCCAGAAATGGAAAGAACTGAAGGTAGCTATTAAACAATTTAATGTGTAGGTCCAGAAAATATCCATACCTCCCCCACGGAGGGCAACAGAAATTCCGAGGGGAGGGGGGTCCAAAAGGAGGCACTTTCCGTAAGGGTGGGGGGTGGCTTCTTGAGGACTTTTTTCCAGGGGCATCTTAGTTATTAAAAATGAGCAGCTGCCCTGATGAGCAAGATATCAGTTTTTTTTGTAAACTAGTGGTTCAAAACAAGAATTATTGTTTGCGTTGACGATCTTTTATTTACGGTCGGCTGAATCCTTTTTTCACGCCTTACTTGTAAAACTATTGTCATCGGCTCATGAATAAATGATACATTGTGGTACTAACCGTAATGTGGTCCTGACTTCTTGTAACATGTTTTTATCTGAAGGGAAGTAATTGAAGTTAACTGGGTGTTTAGTTTGAAAGTTACTGGTTCTTCTAAAGCCGGTTAGGTATCATTCGTGTCAAGTAACGTATCGCCTCCATGTTTCTTAGTGACTTACCGTTAATTATTAACCAAGAAAGACTTAATTAAGATTATTAGACTCAGTACTGACATTAATGAAAGGATTTTTCTCTCTTTATCAAAGAAACTATTATCTTTCTCAAAGTAGTATAGTGCAACGGCAATTTTGACGGAAAAATTCTTTTCAGGGGGTCTCAAACCAAGTTGGAAAATAACCAAAATTCCAGAGGGTGGGGGGTCCAAAGAAAAGAGCCCTATGTGGGGAGGTATGGCTATTTTTTGGAACTACATAATATGTATTCAATTTCCTCGTGGAAAAAAAACTAGGTTTGTCAGGATCCATTTTCTACATGATTGAATTCTATTAAGAATCGCCAGTTCCCGCTATTTCCCATGTTTATTGTCCCTGTACGTTTTAAACAGAAGACCAGTCCTAAGGGGTTTAAGCACAGTTCTGATATTTATCTGTTTATTCCTTCCCAAGAACTGTTAGGAATTCAGGACAAAGTTATATCCAACTGTGATCTCAGCAGAAGAATGCAGGTAATCATACTTTCATTAAGATAAAATAATAATAACAGTAATAAAGATTTTTTTATTCTTTTATTGATAACAAAGCTAACTTCAAAATCCTATATACAATTACAACTTACAACTTAGTTTAAAGTAACATTTCATTTCAATAATAATAATAATAATAAAAATTTGTTCTAAGGAGCAGGATGTTGAGATGAATAACATCTCAGATGTGCGATCGAGTGATGTTTGGTAGGGTATGCAGAAGGATCTGCTATCCAGCTCGCTGAATATTGTGTGCACATTCAGCCATAACAAATTAAGTGACTCCCTTGACCCTTTTGTGCTTTTTGTTAAGTGGGTTAGCCTTCATGAGTTTTACGATTCTTTTCGTAGTATTTTTGAAAGCTTATTCTACATATGATTCAGGATATCAGCAATTTTCCCCCTGTTGAATTCCTGCAGAGCAACATAGGTTACTTTGAGCTCATTGGGGCTAATTTTCTATGCATTCAAACGTGACTCTGCATATAATTTATGTTTTTTATGTCTTAACAACGGTGTTGCTGCTGGAAATGTATATAATGGGCGATGTATAGAGTTATGATCATTTAATATTTAAAATAATTGCTCTAGGTCTCAAAATTCAGCTTTATATCAATGAATTATTCTGTTTTCAAAAAGACTAACGGCATTGCTTTCCTGGGAAAACTCCAAGCAAAGTTATAATAAGAGTTTTGAATTTTGAATTTTAGAATTTTCGAGTTCTTACCTTTTTTTCATTTAATCGTTTAGTCTAATTCTATTTCAGCGGCAATAGTGAGTAAGAAGTCACTCTTTTGTTGTTTATTGTTTTTACATGCCCTACACTATTAATATTAAAAAGCCCTCACGATTCCTTTTTCGGAGATTCAAAGTACTTAAGTAGTAGAGGCAATTTTTGTTTATGATAAACATTTTTTTCCAGGAGTTGATTGGAAACTATATTTTCATGGAAGAGTATTTTATGAGAGAAACTGTTATGAAGGTGAGCTGTGCAATGTTTGATGTAATAAGAGTTTTTCCCTCAAATGCGTGGACGCATTCATCCCTAGCCTCTTATGACTATTTCACCATAAGGTACCACTGAATTCTCTATTCTGCATCCGGTTGAAGCCCTGCTCAGTTATTTTTTGCTTAATTTAAAGGGTATTTTCATATGTTTTTATTGTTTGTTGTCAGTAACAAGGTTTGCGTTCATAGAAAACAAACTCGTGAATGCGACAGATACATTCACGGCAGCCGGAATTTTTCTTGGTTTTATCATTTCTATTATATCTCATCATACCTTCGCTATTTTCTACACAATGTATCCACGAGTTCCCCGTAGTTTTTACTTTGATTTTGTTTCTTCTGATAGGCTGTCAAAATGGATGTGTCAGAGGGTGGTGACGATGAAGCAGTTACTTCCAGTATGGTGGATGATGTGTTTTTTATTGTACAGAAGGCCGTCAGGTAAGAAAGCACAGTCTTCAAATCCTGAGTTGAAAATATCAGAGTATCCTATGGCACAATACAGTGAAAGTCGAATCTTCATGTACTGGACTGTGGTTTGACTTTTAACAGGGCTCTAATCTGTTTTTTAAAGATACAGTTCACTGCGCCTAACTTTCCTCTAAGACCATGTTTAATATTGTCTGTATCATTGTCTGTATAAAGTTGACGCTGACATGTTAAATTATTTCCCTATAATAGACGTGCTTTGTCCAGCTCTAGTGTTGATGGAACATGCGCAATGTTGAATCACGCGTGGTAGGTGCCCTCTTATGTTATTACTTGTGATTCTATGCACTCTATTCAGGGGCACCCAACGAGGATATAGTTCAAAACCACTTAACATAGCATTGTTGGACGTACTTTAGTATTTAAACGGTAGATATAGGCATATTTTTATCCCCTAAAAACTTTTCATCTGTTCGGATTTCCTAGCTGAAAGTCGAGTGATCCGAAAATTATAGGGATAAAAACGTAGCTTCTCGAAAATTTCAGCCAGGAAAAGGCTCCCGAAAATTCTAGGTGGCCTTTTTTAGGGTCAAAATCCGTTGAAAATGGGCAATTATACCATTTTGTAGATGTTCGAAAATCCTAGGAGAGGCAGGCAAGCAAGAAATTTTACAACAAATGTTCCGAAAATTCTAGATCTCAAATCGTCTTTCGAACAGATATTTTCCGAAAACTGCCGCTGGGTGCCCCTGTCTATTAAGTCTTCTACTAAGTAATAGTTTCTCGTCGCACCTTTTTTGTTTTGTTTTTGTTGTATGTATGTAATCTCGTTAACTGACAAACTTTAATTAACTCAAATAAACTTCTTGGAGTTAAGCTAATATCATTTCTTTTTTTTTTAACTCTTGCTCGCAGCGCTCTTCTCTCATCTGATTATCGTGACGTTTTAACGTCGAGATTAAAAGCAGGATTTCCATCTGGGAGGTACGAACTGTGTTCTTCTAGTTGTGTTTTGTTGTCAGTTTGTTTTAGTTTTTCTTTTTCGTCTGTGCGAGCGCAGGGCGCGAAAACAAGCGCGAACTATTCTTTCCCCACCAGCACCTCCACTCCCAGCCCCTTGCGCTTCGGGTCAATAAACCTTCCGCGGTTTTATATTCTTACGCGAGCTGGGTGATCACTGCAAGTAGTGTAGCGTCCGGCTTGGAGAAACCGCTGCTCGCAGGGTAGACGATCTCTAAAGAGAAAATAGAGGAACTGTAAACAAGCTAATCTCGTACCAAAATAACTTGAGTTTTTATCTTTCCTTTCTGCTAGTCTTGATTTATCTGGAATGTTGCAAGGCAAGATTCAAGTTGGTTATTCCTCAACCGCGGAGAATGCAGCAGCAAGAAAGGCTTTTCTTGTAAGTTTGTGTTGCCTTCTTGAGGTTTATTTTGGTTGTATTCGTTAAAGTGGTGGGAAAAGAAGCGGCGGGAGATTTTGCTGCGAAACAACAAAAACACCAACAACAACAACCTTTACATTACGTCCGTTAAATTTTACGATGTTAATGGAAAGAAAAAAAAATGTTACATAGAAACGATAGATTATAATTAAATGATGTTTAGGAGCTAAACAAACAAATGTTTTCGTGCAAGCTCCTAGCTATAAAATGATATTAACACAGTGGTGACAAGTTTAATAGCAGCAAAGAAAAAGACAACACCATTTAAAGACATATGAATAACGCTGTTTTTTGTTGTGTTTTAGGTCACACTAAACAATCTTGAAGTTAGCAGTGATAACATTCAGAAACTGAAGAAAGATCTTGAGGTATGGCTAAAACAGAAGAGCGAATTTTTATGATATTATTGACTAGACTTAATACAGAAAACGATCGGTTAGTGATGAAATCTATACAATTGTATTTTCATAAGTTGTACTACTGTGAACGGTTTGAACTCAGGAGTGATTTCATAAGTTGGTTGAGAATAATCGTCACTTTGACTCTGAAGATGACTACCGCAAAGGTTGTCGAAACGTCAGTTACCGTCAACAACAAAAGTCCTATTCAGGACTGAGATCACCCGAACGATCATACTCAACCTACTTACATATTGTACTTATATAATTTTCTCCTAATTTGTCTCCGCTCAAGGTTGAATGTGATAGGAACCTCGCTCTTGGAGAACCGGCAAAGCTTAAGTTAGAGGTAAATTCATTTAGTATTTGCTCTGAAATAATCCCACGTAAATATAGACTGAAACACTACTTGAGGAAGAGACGTGGCATGATATCTTCACGCCGGCGATAGCCTGACAAAACAGCCGAGTTGAAGTGAATTTTTAACCAATCAGAAGCCCTACCAAGATCAGAGTATTCACATGTCCTCAGTTTGGAATTTCTGCGTTCGCTCCTCAGGCGTTCTTTCGAGAGAAAGCGTTGATGTCCTCGTGAAATGCCGGCTGTTTTCTCAGGCTGCACTGGCGGAAAACTACGTGTGATTGAAATTAAAACTCACACAAGATCATGCGCGGGCGAGAAGAAGGAGAAGAGACTGGGGAGAGGTTTCGGAGTTACCTTCTCTCGCCAGTACTCCCTGGTCGGTCCGCTGCCTCTCTTCGCTGGTCACAGTCAGAAGGATTTTTAAAACTATTTCACGGCCTTTCGCTGAGTTGTGAAAAACCCGCCGGTCAGCTCTTATCCTGGGTTAACTTTAAACGGAGCATGTGAGTTGCCATGGCAACTAACCCTGGATTTGCACCAGTTGGACCTTCGAACTCGGCCCTGGGGTAGTCTCGGTATAACTTTTCGGGCCCCCATTCAGTTTTCAAGTAATATAAAGAATAAAAGCGCGGGTCATAGCTAACAAGCTAGGCCACATTTTTGGTTAATTGCTAGTTTTATCATGTTATCTTCAAAACTATCGAAACCACGATCTTGAATGTAAACAGCTTTCCGGGGATGGTAATTATCGAGACTTCCGAGAAACGGGCCCCTGGTCCTCTCCATTTTCGTCAAATTGCTGATAGATTCCTATTTTGTTTTGTCTTCTACATCCAGAGCTGCCTCGCAGACTTGATGAACACGTCGAATATCTTCAAGGATTTACTTCAAGTAGGTGCCTTTTTGTCTTACTTTTACCATGTCAACCATAATAATTTTTGACCCCACACACGTCAGGTTAGAATTCGGATTTATCTCGCTTGCGCTATTCATTTCCAGGTAGTTTTGTTTTGTGCCAGCCCGTGCTAACCGGTTAAGTGTCGCGCATAACAGTACCTTAGGTAACGACGACGACGACGACAACAACAACAACGTCAAAAAACAATTGGTTTTATAAGCAACACAACTGCTCTGCACGTGCATCACGCTTTTCAGTACATTTCTTTGACGTCCACTGCACGACTACGACATGAAACCTCCCGAATGCGACGTTTTATGGAGGACGTGGACATACGACGACAGATTTTCCCTTCTCTATTTTAACATGGATAATGCCCTTAAGAATTCAACTCTAGCAAAGGTCGCCAACATTTGACGAATTGAGCGGTTCCAAGTAGACGCGATAAAGTTTGAAAGGACGCAAATTCCTTTTTTTAGTAATGTTTTTCACTGTCGTCGTCGTCGTTGCTTAAGGTCCCTAATTATGTCAACTTTAACTTGTCTCTTAGTAGTAATGTTGGATGAAACCAAGAGGGCATAATGTGACAGATAAGGAAACGCCCAGTCTAGCCTTATTCACCAAAGTTATCTTTAGACCAAGTAGACGCTTGAATTAATCGCAAGTCGGTTTCCGGAGAGGTCCGCAAACTTTTATTCAGCGTTGTCAATAAAGAATTTCACAGTCTGCATTTTTGCTTTGAGGCACTTGGACCTGATAACGTTTCACACAATCGATTGAAATTTGAGGATATCCCAGGAATTAGACTTAATTACAACCTCTAAAAACAACTAAATGAAATTCGTATATCCCGGCCAACGCCCTAAGATTCCCTCTCTGTGTCGTTACTCTCTCCAGTGGCGGACCCAGGGGAGGGGCCCACCCCCCCTTATTTTTGGACCAAACTGTGGCCGTAAGGGCCGAAAAAAAGACCGCCCCCCCCCCTCCCTTATCTGTAGGTCTGGATCCACCACAGCTCTCTTGATGAAACCAGTGCAGCACTGAACAATTGACTAGCCTGTTTATGTGAATGCCTGGAACAGGCTAGCAATTGATCCGTTGAAGACATTACAAATGTACACTGGCAATTCCTTTAAAATATGCGTTCAAAGTTATCAACACAGATGATAAATTTTTCTTAATAAATGCAGGAGCTAGGGATCCCTCAAACCTTTTATGAAAGAACGTGAGCAGTTCTTTCCGAATGTGCGCTCAGAGTTTCTAGTACAGGCAATGTTTTTTTCACTCCGAAGTTTCTCTCCTGTCATCACAGTAGCACACTACTTCGTGACTAGTTCTTTCCCTGCACAATCAAGACTATCTTCAAAAAGCTTCTTTTTTATTTGTAGGGCGGAGTATATCAGCTTTGTTCCACTGCCGTCATACCAAGACTGAAACCTCTCATCGACGGCTTCAACTCAACAAGTCACAATATATCTGAGGTAAGTAATTAATGGTATTAATGAATTAAATGGCAAAATGATAGTAAAATAAAACATGAAATAAAAAATAGACGTAAGTGCTGGTCTGTTTTACACGTAAGGAAAGTAAACTGATGGTCAAAAGAGAGTTGGAAAATTTAAAACTCATTTATGAAATAAGAAATCAAGAAGGATGTACGGTGATTCACTGGAAAATTAAATTTTATTCAGAGGTCCCCATTGGATTCATACTTTTGACATTATGGAAACCATTCTTACACTCTAGCAAACTCAGCTACTTAGGCAGAATCATGCAAGTTTCCCCCTGCGACTCGTCCTGCAAGCGCGGGAAACGCTAAACAATACAAGAGCCGCGCGTGGGAAATCATGCCCTGTGCCATACATGTGCCGCGCAGGAACACCAACTACTTACAAGCGCAGAAAACGAGAAGTGTCTATTTCAGGTAAAGATTTCAAACATGAACCAAACGCTGAGTCATAGGCCGAGCGATGAGTGCGAAACTTGTAGGATTTGGGTGAAAGTGACCAAGCCTATGTGACTACAGACTTTTAAAAAAGTCCTTCGTCCGATTTAATAAAGGCGCCGCTTCGCAGCCTAAAGAGCTCGCTCCGCTCGCATAAATTAGTGAGGTCGACTTGTGGCACCAGGGTTCTTTCTAGGATATTTGAGGGGTAGAAGCTCCCCCCAAAATATTGTTATCATTACAGTGTATAAGTAACTATATCGGAAAACTCTTCCAGACGCTACGATGTCAGAGCACATGAAGTAAGTATTCCCTGTCTAAGGACACTATATGGCAAGGAACATGGAGTATTGTAACATTGTCAGAACGCGATCACGACTACAAAATAAAATAAAATACCCTTGTTACATTTCTCAAAATTGTGTCTCAAAGTACACCAGATTGCATATTCATTTCAAAAACTTTCCGCGGAGGCATGCCCCCGGACCAGGGCGGATAAAGGTCGGGCGGTGAAACGAGCGCTCCGCTCTTCATTTAATGTGTGATGCGGAGTAGGACTGGCACGAGCGCTCTTTCCGCGCTTTCGGTGCGCTTGAAGGCCGGCGAAATTTTCCTTTTTGCAAACCGGAAATCCTAAATTCTTTCTGTAATTTCAGGCTACAATGTTAAATAGATAAATTCGTTTCATAACAGTATCAATAAACAATTTCATATGTTTGTGTCTGTTCGTCTATAAGTCAAGCTTGTCGGTCGTTTAATGCCAAAATGTGAGTTTAATTTGAAAGTGTTGAATTCCTCCTCCTTCCACTGAATATCACCTAATCGTCTTTCGCCGTTTCGTTTGCAAAAGCTTAACACTTCTTAACCTCAATTTTTACATATGTTTAAGGGGGATAAATTTCATTTAACATAACAAAAAATTAGATTGATATAGTGGCATTGTACTTCTTCAAACTTTGCTTCTCGGGTGCAACCACAGGTGGCCCAAGCGTAATATGGGCCTGTGGTGGCGTAATATGAGAGTTTGTATGGGAAAAATAGAGTTTCAAACTTAGATGAAATAAATGAAGTAAAAGCGATAAAAGTTATCAATAAAGTGTAAATATTGTTACCTGGAGTCGTTGTCTTTCTTTTTACGAAGTTTCAGCGCGATTTGAGTACTTTTACATCATCTGACCTGACAGTGTAATTACATCATCTGACCTGACAGTGTAATAATTATTACACTGTCAGGTCAGATGATGTAAAAGTACTCAAATCGCGCTGAAACTTCGTAAAAAGAAAGACAACGACTCCAGGTAACAATATTTACACTTTATTGATAACTTTTATCGCTTTTACTTCATTTATTTCATCTAAGTTTGAAACTCTATTTTTCCCATACAAACTCTCATATTACGCCACCACAGGCCCATATTACGCTTGGGCCACCTGTGGTGCAACGCGCCATGGCGATTTGCGCAATGCGTTACAAATCCGGTAACCGCATGTAAACAAAATTTATTGAGGTTAGTTGTAACGTTTTTTCTCCGTTTTTCTCGCTAAAACAAAACAAGGTAAACAGTAAAAACTGAAGGGAAACTAATTTTGAAGTTTCGAAGAAACAGAAAGACGTGTGAGGTGTTTTTTTCCAGATTAAAAAGAAGGATGATGGTGATTGAAATTAGCATAATTTCACCTTGCACGAGCTGCACGCATTTGTAAAATACACGTCATCTAGTTATGAAACACGATCTGCTGTCTTTTAGTTTTGCCATGGATGACATGGATGAGATTTTCCTTCGTGTTTTAGACAGTACTTAGTTGTTTTTGTTTTGGAATAACATCGACATTGGCTAGTAGGAGAACGAAAATATAATTCAGTGGCAGAGTCATGGAAGTAATAAAAGAAACCCTTTGAAAGAGATGTTTGTCTACTCCAGCTAAACCTCCCGCAAAAAATAGCAACATTTGCCCCTCGGAGACGTACCAACACAAAGGAACGAGGAAGAAGTGCAAGAAAACAAGTCAAGCCGCCATAATTCAGTGACAGCGGCAGTGTACATGTCTAATGTACAACCCACATCGGAAGCCCTGACCAAAGTCGAAAACAAGCGACATTTCTAAGCAGAGTCCCAGTCCACTGCATCACACCTTTTTGCTCGGACGCGCTCGTTTCACCGCCCAACCTTTATCCGCCCTGCCCCGGACCCTGGTACGAAGCTCATGGCCCTGGCCACGTGGGACTTCTCCCCTAAACGATAAATCCTAGACAGAACCCCGGGCACGTGTAATATAAGTATTTGAACAGTGTGGCCCGGTTGTTGTTGTTAACGTAGCCAATAGCCCCAGTTTTTTGGCCGCATTAACGGAGGCATGTGCTCCTTGAGGTCAGCTTTAGGTTACTTTATTTCAAAAGTTGTCTTGTTCCGCCCGGAGAAACGCGTATGTTACATACGCAGAGCAACAACCGTCTAGTTTATTGAAATCTCCGATGTGTGATAAAGTTAATGCGACATGACTGCTAATCGGGCTTGACTTATCTCTCTAGTTTGGGGAAAACTTGAAATGTTTCCAAAAGAGCAACTGAAGCAAAATAATCTATTTTTTCTTTACTCTTGTAGGAGGAATTTGCGTTTTATGAAGTCAATGATCCATTTGTACAGAATTTCATCACTAGTCTGGACTCAATGTTAACTTCTTTTAAGGTGGGTAGTTAGTAGGTAAGGACATTTCCGCCCCTCCCCCCCCCCGCTCCTATTTTCCTATCTTCGTTTTTTGCTCATTTTCGCCCCATGCCCTCGCGCGTCCCCTTATCTCGCTTGGCTAAATGAAAACGGCGACGGCTGCTGTGCTACGAAGGCTACAGTTAGTAATAATTGTAAGCGTTGAATCGGCAAGGGATAGGTCACTTTTAGATCAAGTAAACAATGTCAGTATGGTCTTCCAAAAACTTATAAAAATCGTGCATGACTTTTTTACAGGGTCCGCTGACCCCTACCAACTACGACTCCCTTGTTAGTATGGCAACCACAGAAATAACCAATCAGCTAGAGGCTTCGGTCATGAAAGCGTCATTTAACAGAGTAAGTTGTCAGATCAACTTTGTCAGTTATATACCCCATAATTTATTATGTTCTAACAACTTGTTTAAAACTTCTTCCTCGGATTAGCACCCCAGGAGTAGTACAGCAAAAGGAAAATGAGGAAATTACCTAGTTCTGCGACGAGTTAAAACTGTGATTTTATTACTAAACATTTTTTTCTGATGTGAGTTGGGGATTATAGCCTGTCCGGTTCACCCACTTCGTAGATCTTTGACCCATCCGAAAGAAGGCAGGTGGGAAGGAAAGGAAGTGGAAACTTGGAAAAGGATCATGAGACGAGGAAAATCGCTACGCTGTACAAAGATTCAGGATATAATCCCCAACTCACATCACATGATCAGCAAAACATGTTAAGTAATAAAATCACGGTTAACAAAATAAACCTTGTTCTCAGAAAATTGAGAAAAACGTAAAATGAGGTTTAATTAAGCTCTTACAAGTGCTTTGTTTTATGATGCAAAATTGAAGCCAACAAATATTTGTTAGCAACTCTACGCCGAAGACAACTTTAGTCTGCATTTACCTGAATAACTTTTGAATACGTTTTGGTTTGAATGCAAAATTTTATCTGCAACGAGAGGCCGTTAAACAGTACTGATTTGCGTAGTGAATTTTCGATTGATTTAACTTGTGTCTCACTGCATAGGTAGCTTATCAGACGTTTGTTTTGATATCCACTCTTATTTTCTTGATATTAGTTAGGTGGTCTTCAGTTCGACAAGGAACTCCGTTCATTGGTTGGCTACTTGACAGCTGTCACTCAGTGGACAATAAGGGACAAGTTTGCCAGACTAACACAGATTGCAACTATTCTCAATCTAGAAAAGGTAAGGGCTTTTACCGTTCCTCAATTTTCTCTGTAGCCATTTAACGTACGAAAAAACAGGGAAAACAATTTTAAATTTTGTGAAGCGCGGTTTGCTCTGCAAGCGAGGGAAATCTTGGAGCCAGGGTCAAGTAACGGTGAAAAGCGCAGAAACACGTAACCAGTCAAGCAATGGTCACTTACCGGTGAAAATCGCAAGAAAGCATGTAACCAGTCAAGCAATGCTGAAAAGAGCGGGTAAACTTGGAACGGTACAAGCGTTGGTAAAAAGCGCGGGAAAACATGCAACCAGTAAAGCAAGGGTGAAAAGCGTGGGTAAACTTGTAGCCAGTTAACCAATTGTGAAAATCGCTGGAAAACATGTAATCGGATAAACCATGGTGAAATGCGCAGGAAAACATGTAACCAGTCAGGCAACGATGAAAAGCGCGGGAAAACTTGCAACCGGATAAAGGATGGCGAAAAACGCATAACTTGTAAGCGATCAAGCAATGGTGAGAAGTGCGGGAAAACAAGTAGCCAGTCAAGCAATGGTGAAAAGCGCGGGAAAACACCGACATGTAACAGTCGGTCGGCATTATATTCTACCCACCAAAACCACATCGATCGAGAGGGACTGAGATTGAATTTTGGACACCTTGTGACTTGTTATACCAAAGAAAGATGCCTACGATGTTTTGATGTATTCGCCTCTCGTGGATTCGCGTTTCTTTTGCTTTGAGCTTTATTATATTTAGGAGATAGCGTTCTCACCAACAAAGGATGAATATAACGAGTATATCTGTATTTTGGCAAATATTGTACATGAAGTTTTAAAACATGTTTCAGATATTTCATGAGGCTACGTGATACACATCTAGCCCCGAACACTGTTGGTGGTTTTGGTGGATGTTGAAGTCTACATCCACCAAAACCACTCGACCTGTCCAGACCGCACATATGAGCCCTTACCTATAACCATTCTTAAATCTCCAAAGAAGCAAGGGTTTTAATTTTTTTTAGGCGCATAGATACGCTTCTGCAAAGTACTGACGGACTTTTTAAGACCATACTCATAAAGCATAATTATTATTGACACAATGAAAATTTTAATCATGGTTTTTATATAAGTTGTTATTGTTTACACATACAAAATATTTTATTTCTTTACTTTTATTATTATTATTCTTATTATTATTATAAATATTATTATTATCATTATTATTATTATTATTCAAGTTATTTTTAATGTGCACTTGTGAGCAGCACACTTACACTTCCAGTGAACATTTTCACTTGGAAGAACTTAGGAGAAACCATGGGCGCGATCCATTCAACCAAAATTCCAACCGGTCCGACCGGGAAAACTTTTCCGGTTGGACCGAACCGATCCATTGAGTTTTGGACCGAAATTTTCGGAAATTTTGGTTGAATGGATCGCGCCCCTTGCTCGTCCGGGGCAACGAAAATTTTCGTGTCCCGGGCGAGAATCGAACTCGCGACCTTCCAAATCCCATCATTCCCGGGAAACAAACAGGAAGATCATGGCGGGAATTTTAAGTTACGAACCCACATTCGATAGGAAAATCTTGCTGAGAATTTTGGATATGTTTCTTCCGTCCAAGAGGTTTATAAACTCATCGCAGAGTTTGAAACGAGATCGACGATCAAGTTTTCCTGCTTCAAAGTGGACAAAGATTTTGGGAACATTGGTGTGTATCTAAGATTCATCTATTACTGCGCTTTTCACAAACTTGCGAATTCTGAAGTTCAAAAGCCAACTGACGATTGCGTTTTTCGCTGCCGTCAATTATCTTAACGGACCTCTTAGGAAACAAAACTTTACTTTAACGGGTTCTAAAGGTCAACGTTTGTGATTTGTGATTGGTGGATTTCGATCCGTTCTGTGTGTTTCTGTGTTTCTGTGTTTCAAGGCTCGTTGCTTGTGATTGTAATTATAATTGGGGGCAGCGAAAATCGCCATTGTGAATGTACATTTAAAAATAAGTCTTACAAATTTAGAATTTTGGAAAAAAATCATAAATAATTTTGGAAGTCAATATAGTCGATAAAATCCATGCCGGAAAGAATCCTCTTCTTGCGGGGTGGGGCGGGGGGGGGGGGAATATAAAGCTAGCTGCAATTTACACCTAGCTTCCCTGGTTCCAGAGGTTGTTCTTGATTTTTCTCCGCGTGAGAAAGAACGAGCACTTACCAGCGAGCTTGGCGATTCGTTCTCGCCGCTTTGCTCATTTCCAACATCTTCCTAACATCTCAGTCATTATGCATGAAACTGTACCCCCCTGATATATTTCCTGCATCCCCACAACTGTGAAATGGACGCAGCCTTTCTCGAGCCTTTCTCTTTTTTTCAGCTCCCAGTATAGAAGTGTATTATACACTCTGCTGGTATAGTAGAATTCCGACTTCACTAACGCTAGAGCCCTGGTGGTTCAGTGGTTAGAACCTCCGATCTAGTGTTCGGATGTTCGGTTGTTCGTGCATATCATCCCTGATCCGTACATTTTCCGAGATTCTTCGGTTACGACTTTTAAGTTATTCAAAATTCAATCTCAGTCCCTCTCGATCGATGTGGTTTTGTTGGGTAGAATATAATGCCGACCTAACCAGTCAAGCAATAGTAAAAAGCGCGGGAAAACATGTAACCAGTCAACCGGTCAAGCGGTGCTAAGTGAGGGAAAACGCCTTCTGTAAATGGTCATAAGCGCGGGAAAACATACTGAATGGTATCAAAAATGGGAAAATATGTAATTGGTACCCTCTTGCCATGCGCGAAAAAAAAAATGGTAGTTAATGTTTACATGCGTGGAAAAACAATCCTGTGACTGGTTTCACTGCAATCTCGTCCCCAGAGCCTCCGTTACTAGCGATCCCCGTCGCTGTGCATAAGGATCGCGGCCTCTGGGAACGAGATTGGGTTGGTGAATGGTGCCAATGTAACTGCTGTCATGCGTAGTTGGGGAAATGTAACTTGCAAGAAGTGCGGAGAGCGTAAGATTGGTGCGTAAATGGTATCGAGGGCGGGAATACGTCACCTGTGGCAGGGGCTGGAAGGCACCTCTTTTGATATCCATTTTATTGTATTTATAGGTCGGGGAGATAATGGACTATTGGGGGGCTAACTCAGGTCCAATGACGTGGCGACTAACTCCAGCTGAAGTCAGACAAGTCTTGTCGTTGAGGTGAAGTACAATGATTTAATCTTTTTTGTTACTTTATAGTTTTTACCACTTTAACCCTGTACGAAGCAACGA
The DNA here is from genome assembly GCA_942486035.1 of Porites lobata. Taxonomy (NCBI): domain Eukaryota; kingdom Metazoa; phylum Cnidaria; class Anthozoa; order Scleractinia; family Poritidae; genus Porites; species Porites lobata. The sequence continues at coordinate 1,409,243 of CALNXK010000053.1, read as the reverse complement.
GAGAGTACTGCGCAGGAGCAGAGCCTTTCCCTTAGTAAAATCCCTGGGGACGAGGTTGGCGGAGTAGCTTTTATTCCACTGGTCAGTGCAAGGATTTCACCTATTAGCGTCGACTGAACCATCTACAGTAGTATCATGAAATTATGACTTCCGCTGTGAATCTGGCTCCAGTAATAAGTCTCAAGTGATTCTTTCAATGCTGATCTATTCCTAGGAAATTAGTGTGTTTCTTGATATAATCAGCATATTGCACATTCAAACTTTGTTACCTTGTGGTTTGTCTGTTTTAATACTGTTTGAGAGAGTACTATATACTTCCCGCGTCGATCAAAAGAGTTGTGTGTAATTTATCCGAAAATCCACGAATACATTGGAACCCCGTTAATACGGTCACCAATGGGCCATAAAAAGTGACCGTATTAACAGGGTGTACACATGAAAGTTTGATTCGCACATTCAATCGAAACAGACAACTAAACAGCATTGCCGGCAAGAAAGTACTAAAAAGCATTTTAATGAGATGAAAAATCAAGCCTTAAAATAAGTGAAAATGTTTAGAAACAAGGTTATGTTGTCATGGCAAGTAAGAACTTCATTTGGAACTTTTTCCCGCCAAATTTATTGTCTTCTCACGTGGTGTGATACCTTACTTCCAGAAGGAAGAAAATTCCTGCTTATGTTCTCTCTTTTTCCCACAGAGTCGATTTCAGAAGTGAAGACATCAATCGCCTAAAACTCTAGCGGAGAAGAATCATTGTCATATATAATAATGAAAACACCAAATATTTTAAAAAGACGTAGAAAATTGAACTGTAAATAGTAATAGAGTATTAAGAAGTAGTTAAATTATTGGTAATAAACAATGCAAAAGAGGACGAAAGGTTGATAGCGTCTAATGCCCTCAATCTCGTTGTGCGCATTTTTTCGCACCCCTGCATGGTGGCGATAAATAAGTTTTCATGTTACCGGAAGTAGACGTGAATTCTACTTTGTGTAAGACAGACCTTCCTTGCGTGCGTAGGCAGCAATACGCTCAAAAAGCAGCCCCAAGTCAGTCAAGGACAGCAATGAAGAATGTCAATCGTTTTAACTACTGAGGTTTGAAAGTGCACCATTCCTTCCTCCTTCCGTCCGTACTTTTTCCTTGTTGTGTTTCGGGTGGAGAGAAGCGACGACCGGAAATACGTCTTGTGTTCGCAGCCTAGATTCAATGTGACTACACTGTATTTTGGATCGAAGAATTTGAGCCCAGTTTCCCGCGCAAGGTCGACCAGTTTCACATGCAAGTCCCCAAAATGTAGTAGGAAACTTGGGGGGAACAGTAATCCTCTACAATGAACTCAAACTCTTTGTCTCTTTAAACTGTTTTAATGTAGATAACTTGTTGCTCAACTTTTCTCAATCAAGGCCAACAGTATCTCTCTGACAAGACCTAGTTACAGCTCTTTTTATCCTGACTGAATCTGAAGGCTGCCAATCTTACTCAAACTTAAAATAATCTTACATCAGTAAAAATTCGATTGGCTATAAGAAATATTAACATATTTTCCTTCGAGGTTGTGTCGTAATAGGAAAATCAGTTAAAACTCCAAAATTCATTTTTGTCCAATAATTGTCCAATCAAAACAAAACAGTCAGAGACAGACAAAAATTACAAGGAATGTTTACATGAATGAAAATCACATATGTACAATATCGTTACTCTAAAATGTACAATTTGTCAATTCGCGCACAGTGCTTAAGTTGTCGTTTAAAAGCTTCGTGTTGGAATATCGTACAGTGGTAATTAGTCCCGCCTTTTTCCATATATTAACTAAAAGATTGTTTACAAATCCCTAGTCAAAAATCAGTTAGCAAGATATTTACATTGCGAAAGCCTATAAACAAAGACATCACTCGTTACAACTTTTAGTAAGTAAATTGAACTAGGCAGTAACAAAAGCTTGTTTATCACAACGAGTTAACTAAGATAGTCTGTTGGACAAGGTTTTCTTTTAGAAGCGCACTGAAGTTTCGATCAAACCACTAAATACGCGAAAGATAGTAAAAATAGGAATGTCCAGGAAAAGACAACTTGGTAAGGTCAAGCTTCTAAAGATTTAGGAAAAACCAATTAAGCCAATTAATGTAAGTTAACAAACAAATGTCGTTAAATTTACCAGAACTAATTAGATTAAGAACCTCTGTTTGGGCTCAGTTTAAACAAAAAGCATCATTTCTTAATTGAATAGCGGCACCTGTGAAAAGAGAAACCGACGTCCAAAAGAGCATCTTTACAGAGAGAGGCCAAACCTTATTAACGAAAAACAAATAGCTTTTGTAAGCCCAGTGCATTCTAGTAGAACGTATTTATATAACAATTCAAAACACTCTACTTAGTGATAATAATAATTAAAATATTTTTATAATAGCAATGCTTGATGATTCATTAACGTTCCTTATTCGATAAAGGTATTTTCATTTTGGTATTAACTTATACCCGAAAATATCGTTTTACATTCCTCCATCTTTAGAAAAACGCAACTCCTGTTGCGAGGAAAAGGTGAGAACTATTTACTTGGTGTTGTAATTCGCTAAAATCATCAAGCATTGTGCGGCAGCTTGCATGGCTGCTACACGTGTCCGTACCAAGAACATAATAACCGCTTTTGACATATCTTACAAACAAGAAACCAGGAATTACAGTTACCTTGTGAAAAGATACCGCTAGGAGGTAACAATATAGTATTATAAAAAAGGAATACTGAAATAGAAGAAACAAATGTAGGGGTAAGTATATACAAAGAAAATGAGGCTAATTGTCTTGGTTGACATCAATGCCTAAGAGGTCGCGCAGTTGAGCCTCTCGCTCTGCTCGAACTTGATCCCAGTTCAGGCCTGGAGGTCGTGGAGCGAGAGAGGGATTGATGAAAAGATCATAGGAAATCTCTTCAACGTCGTGCTGAAGAGTGCCCATACTTGAATAATTAAAAATATAAAGGTAATGGCCTGGTGGCGGATGTGTTTCAGCCGTAAGGTCGTCGGCGTCAACAGGGAACAAATCGCCACGGCAATGTGGGCATCGGTAGACCTGATGAAATGAGGAATGCCGAAAACATTGTAAGAGGCATTGCTCATGGATAAATTGACGGCAACAGGGCATGCGATGTGTTGGAATTGCCGTGGGTTCAAAACAGACGATGCAGAGAGTGTATGTTTCCCACGTAGACCGTGCGTGTCAGGTTTGTTTAATTTGGATTGTAAAGTGTCTAATTTGGTCCGTTGTGTATGAGCTTCTTTGGCTAAATCAGCTTGTATAGTTTGCTGGATAGTTTTGAGAGAGTCCTGAATCAATTTGAGTTGTTCCTCATTCATTTTAAATGTTGGTTTCGAAACCGCTTCAGCAGTTGTACAGTCACAAGTTAGTGGTGTTTTTACAGAGGCTTTAGATTTAAGGGTTTGTGAACGTGTGACTATTTGCGAGGATTTTGAAACAGTACTCATTCAGCACCGCTCTCCATCAGTAAGTAAGAGAATAAGAAATACTTAGTTATTTGATAATTAAACAAGCAAAAGTAAGGTTATAACTAAATAAGAGAGTTACATAGTAGAAAATAGCGGGGAAAATTCGTGTCGATAAGAAAACTAATAAATATAAATGTTCATAAAAGTCATTGTGCTTACAGGAGGTGTCTTCGTATTCCGCCTTGGCCTTGATGTCGCTTGGGTGTTGCTTGTTTCTTGTGCTTCGGGCGGCTTGGACACTGCGGTGGGTTTTCTGGTCCGGCTTGGGGCTTCCAGATGGTTGTGATCGTGGTCCTGGCCAAAGTACCTGTGAATTGCTCGCGCGAAGGAGTAATCCTCCAGATGGCTTTAGGTGTTATCAACGCAACCAAGGAGCCGGCTGCAATCTGCGGCTTTACTCGGGATGGCTTTAGTTGTTATCAACGCAACCAAGGAGCCGGCTGCATTCTTCGGCTTTTATTTACCCTGTGGGCTTGCTTGGCTGCCTCGTACCGGGACGTTCAGCAAGTTCTTCCACCAGATTGTAGTAGGAAACTTGGGGGAACAGTAATCCTCTACAAAAAGGTGGAAACTGTACCGATGCTCTCTTGTCAATTCAACATAGGACCAACAGCTACCTGGATAACCCGGATTGTAAAGCAGTTCGCCTTTTTGCTATGGACTTCAGCAAAGCTTTTGACTCTGTGAAACATGATCTTCTTGCTAGTAAATTAAAAAAGCTCCCACTGAATCCATATATTACCAATTGGTACTTGAACTTTTTAAAGGATAGAAAACAAAGGGTATGTTGTAACAACTTTGAGTGTGACTGGAAACCGGTCAACCAAGGGACAACTCAAGGTAGCGTTAGCGGTCCTTACCTTTTTAATATCTTCCTCAATGATCTTAACATCACTTTAGGTAATCATGACGCGCTATTTAAGTACGCTGATGACTCGACAATTATTGCTCCTGTATGGAAGGAGGTAGACTACTCCGATCAGTTAGTGTCACAGTTTTTAGATTGGACGAATACAAATGGAATGTCTTGCAACCCAAGCAAATGTAAAGAGTTGACGATCAAAAAGAGAGGCAACCACGATCTCTATTCACCCATTGGGATGATACCAAGCTGTAAAGAAGTTGAGATTTTGGGCGTCACCTTCCAATGTGACAGCAAATTTTCAGTGCACGTGAAGAACAAACTTATTAAAGCTAACAAATCCCTACATATCCTTAGAACGCTGCGCAAAGAAGGGTACAATCAGTCAGAAATAGACCTTCTCTTTAATACTATAGTTCTACCTAATATTAATTACGCATTATCTGTCTACGCCGCGTCCGAGTCCGATCTTACACCCGTACAATGTTTCTTAGACCGCTGTTTTAAAAGGAAATATACGTCTAAGCCTGTAAGTGTTTATGATTTCTTAGAGAGGCAAGACCGTAAAATTTTCAAAAAAGTTTTTAATGCCAAAGGACATCCACTTTTATCTATTATGCCTCGTGTTAAACCCTCCAGCTACAATCTTAGAAAAGAAACTAGTTTTAAACCTAAGATTAACACTATGCGCTTTAAAAACTCTTTTATTAATCGTTTAGTTTTTAAATATGAATTAGCTATGTAATATACTAGATATATATACCGGTATATATTTTTTATTTCTTACTTTTTAACTTTTTAAATTTCTTACACTTACTTGTAACAAAAGATATGTATTTTTATCTCTTGATGAATAAAGACTTTATTATTATTATTATTATTACAATGAACTCAAACTCTTTGTCTCTTTATACTGTTTTAATGTAGATAACTTGTTTCTCAACTTTTCACAATCAAGGCTAGCAGTATCTCTCTGACAAGATCTAGTTACAGCTCTTTTTATCCTGACTGAATCTGAAGGCTGCCAATCTTACTCAAACTTAAACTAATCTTACATCAGTAAAAATTCGATTGGCTATAAGAATAATTAACATATTTTCCTTCGAGGTTGTGTCGTAATAGGAAAATCAGTTAAAACTCCAAAATTCAATTTTGTCCAATAATTGTCCAGTCAAAACAAAACAGTCAGAGAGACACAAAAATTACAAGGAATGTTTACATGAATGAAAATCACATATGTACAATATCGTTACTCTAAAATGTACAATTTGTCAATTCGCGTACGGTGCTTAAGTTGTCGTTTAAAAGCTTCTTGTTGGAATATCGTACAATGGTAATTAGTCCCGCCTTTTTCCATATATTAACTAAAAGATTGTTTACAAATCCCTAGTCAAAAATCAATTAGCAAGATATTTACATTGCGAAAGCCTATAAACAAAGATATCACTCGTTACAACTTTTAGCAAGTAAATTGAACAAAAGCTTGTATATCACAAGATAGTCTGTTGGACAAGGTTTTCTTTTGGAAGCGCACTGAAGTTTCGATCAAACCACTAAATACGCGAAAGATAGTAAAAATAGGAATGTCCAGGAAAAGACAACTTGGTAAGGTCAAGCTTCTATTAAAACTGAGATTTAGGAAAAACCAATTAAGCCAATTAATGTAAGATAACAAACAAATGTCGTTAACATTACCAGAACTAATTAGATTAAGAACCTCTGTGTGGGCTCAGTTTAAACAAAAAGCATCATTTCTTAATTGAATAGCGGCACGTGTGCAAAGAGAAACCGACGTCCAAAAGAGCATCTTTACAGAGAAAGGCCAAACCTTATTAACGAAAAGCAAATAGCTTGTGTAAGCCCTGTACATTCTAGTAGAACGTATTTATATAACAATTCAAAACACTCTACTTAGTGATAATAATAATTAAAATATTTTTAAAATAGCAATGCTTGATGATTCATTAACGTTCCTTATTTGATAAAGGTATTTTCATTTTGGTATTAACTTATACCCAAAAATATCGTTTTAAAAAAAGGAGCAGTAAGGTTTTTTTTACAGAGGTACCCGATTTAGGGGTGACTGGGTTGAAGTGAGATTTTGTAACGCGTCACGCGTCACACCGTTTTGGGCATGCGCGAGTAGCTGAACATAATTTCACACTCACCAAACCTTCAATTTCAGTCAGATCGGTCTTTTTGTATCCTTATCTATTTTCTATATCTCGTTTGTACATATTTTGTAATATATCTATCCCTTGTTTTAAATATTTTTTATTCATATCTTGTAACATAGGGTAATATAGCTGTTCAGGCTCATGAGCTGTTTTAATTCCGTGCGCAAAGGAAATACCTGCAAAAGGCAGGGGGTGGAATCGAAGCGTCCATGCGCTGAAAGTTTTGTCAACGACATTTGGTCTGTTGGTTACTGGTTGTTACGGTCTGTTACTTACCTAGGCATCCGAGAAATTTTGGTATTCACGTAGCCGCCGGTACCATCTGGGCTACTACCCGGACGAATGAGAACATGCGCCGCCGGCAACTAGAGCCATCGCAGAGCTTTACCGCCGGCATGCCTGCGAAGTTGAACTAGAGTCAACTTCGCAGGCATGCCGGCGATAAAGACTGGGATGACCAATGTTGTCGGCCACTTCCGTTCTCATATCGGAACAGTATCCCAGGCAGTACCAGCGGCCATGTCACAGGTGCATCGGCGGCATATGAGAACCAGGCTTTAAATAACTGCTTGTTACGGTCTGTTACTGGCAGGGTGTGTTCCTTTCGGCGAATCCAAAAACGGATTTTTGATCCTAGATTTGCCAGATTTCGCGTTCGAAAGGAACGTGAAATCCGAAATTGAATTTGTAACCTTGGTAACCTTTCGCCAACGCGTGCAATATGCACGACAGCCTCTCAAGAAATGACGTGTTTTCCCGGGGGGGGGTACTGCCATATATGGGCTATATAGGTATGTGCCGCTGTGAAGGGTATGGTTTTCAAGCAGTTTACTCTGGGATAGGGTATATAAATCAGAGCGTTTGGCTCTAGAATAGGGTATCATTTTTCTGGAAACTGAACAGTTGGTTGAAGATTTTATCTAGACTAGGTACACAGCTACTCTAGGATAGGGGGATTTGGGGATTTTACTCTAGTATAGGGTAGCAAAATTCAGCTGAACTAGCTCTGGTAAAGGTTAAGGGTTCCAGGCTCCCAGCGGCACATCCCCACCCAGAAATTCCTAAAGTACCCCCAGGAGCCGATTACCCGGCCGATTAATCGGCTCCTGGTACCCCCCCCGGGCGTGTTTTCTACTGTTTGACAAATTATGCGATTATACCGTGCAGAATTTAGTGGTCGGCAGTTCGAATAGCTACGATGGAACATATCAAACAGACAAAGAAAGAAGCGCATTAAAATTGAAAATTACTAGTATCTAAAGAATGTCGGCCAGTTTGATCCAGTTCCATAGCTCGGATTTTTTTATGTAACACGATCGAGTGCCTGTCGCGTCTACAAGCGAGTTTGTAGTTAGATAGCTGTTCATTTGTTACTTTTACTTATTTCTGATTTCATGCAATCTTTAGAGACAAATGGTTAGTATATGGATATTTTAATGTACCAGGAACAATCTTCTAGTGTTTTCAGATGTTTTGCGGCAAATGGCAGCAACGAGGAAACTCTACGGCCTCTATGGGAATACTTCAACTGGAAATACCGCTGGATCATCTGATTAATTTCGGATCATGTACTGTGAATGGAACAGCGTAGATCACTAATCCGTTAATCTGGATTTGGATTCTTCGGATTTCAAATCCAATGAATCCTTTTTCAAAAAGGATTCACCAGATCAAAAATCCGGATTTGGATTTGCCGAAAGGAACGCGAAATCCGTTTTCTTAGGTCTAAAATCCGTTTTTGGATTCACCGAAAGGAACACACCCTGGTTGTCCCCGCTGCCTCGTAATGCGCATCGCACGTGAGAGCAAGCGATGCTCCCTTCCCACCATACCTCTTTTCATCATGTTCAGAAGCCGAGTGAGGATTTGTAACGAGTAAGGGACAGTTACGCGTAACAATTTTTAGCCCATGAAATCGGAAAACTAAATCTGGCAACTTTGCGCGCCTTGTTCTTAGTGATATTGCAAGTCATTAGGAATAAGCTTGAGCAAAGGTGTTTTAGAGCCACTTACGTCAACCCGAAGTAAAACTTTTCTTCTTTGTATGTGCATTGACGTTACCTATACTAATTTGGGGAAAAGCATTGCCCAAGTATCAGGGGCACCCAACGAGGATATAGTTCAAAACCACTTAACGTAGCACTGTTGAACGTATTTTAGTATTCAAACGGTAGATATAGGCATATTTTTATTCCCTAAAAACTTTTCATCTGTTCGGATTTCCTAGCTGAAAGTTTAGTGATCCGAAAATTATAGGGATAAAAACTTACCTTCTCGAAAATTTCAGCCAGGAAAAGGCTCCCGAAAATTCTAGGTGGCCTTTTTTAGGGTCAAAATCCGTTAAAAATGGGTAATTATACCATTTTGTAGATGTTCGAAAATCCTAGGAGAGGCAGGCAAGCAAGAAATTTTACAACAAATGCTCCGAAAATTCTAGATCTCAAATCGTCTTCCGAACAGATATTTTCCCGAAAATTGCCGTTGGGTGCCCCTGAAGTATGCTAGAAGTCCACTTCGGCACTGAGTGACCATTTTTCCAAACAAGCGAGTGGCGTAGAGGCGTGCCCTGAGCGTGATCTAAGGACAGCCTCCCTATAGAAAAATCAAAATACTGGTAAAACCGTTTCGCTTCTTAGTCTCGCTTACGTAAGAAGCGAGACTCATAATCTGCAACGCGTTTTTCGTCGTGTTTAGGACACAAAAGGGGTCATTGTGCCAGGAGTTCCTTGTGGAGACCGTGGAAACTGGGGATAAGAATCATTGCGTCATCGAAGCCACGCATGTTTTGCGAAGAAAGCTTGGGAAAGATTAAATTTAGAGCTTTTCCGGAACGTGTCGGTCCACGAATTCTATCGCTTGAAAGCGTTGATTACTTTGGAACAAGTGATCACTACTGAGTGGTCGAAAAAAAATTAGAATCTTAATTAGCGAAACTGCGATGGTCGAGTGTTGTAAACTTTCAATGCATGCAAATGGTTCTTGTGATGAGCATGCGGTTTATTTTCGGCGATGATTGAAACGACGTGCCATGTTAATCACTTTTTTGATCTCTGGCAGTGATGTAATTTCTCTGGAATCGAGGCCCTTGAATTTTCAAGTATTTATACACGCGTATTGCCTGCGACCACAGACGTATCAATTCAGAAACAAATAAAAAGTATCGACGTCGATAAAGTAGAAAGTAAAAAACCTTTTGCGAGTAAATCCTGTTTCGTGTAGAATAAATTGCCTCCTCATTTCTTGATCTAATCTCCAAGCGAGTGAGACCGACTTGCGCTGTAAGAACGTTCTTGCGTTGTTTTAGGTCTGGCTGTTTTTCGAAAAAGGTGGAAACCGGCTTGGATTCGGGCCTTTACTACATTTCACTCCCTCACCTCTATACTTCTGCTTTGGCTACAAGAAAATGGCATTGGAGTTTTGGGTTCAGTTGCGCTTTTTATCTAAGAGTAGACTACGGGTAGGCCTTTATTATCCTCAGGGGTAGAAAAGCAATAGAAAATTCTGCCAAGTTTTTTTCACAGTTAAAGTTGACATCCTTAACCCCGGGTAGAATTTCTGGATCTTGTTTACTGTGGGTAATGTCGACTGACATATCGGTCGACATAGCGGTCGACAGTCGGTCGATATAGCGGTCGACAGTCGGTCGATAGTTGGTTGATAGTCAGTCGACAGTCGGTCGATAGTCGGTCGACAGTCGGTCGACAGTCGGTCGATAGTCGGTCGATGGTCAGTCGATGGTTGGTCGATAGTCAGCCGATAGTCGGTCGATAGTGAGATAGACTATCGGCCGAGTATCGGTCGATATTTCGTCGACGCACCTCGAATTACTATCGGTCATATGTCGGTGATATATCGGTCAACTGTCGGTGGTATATCAGTCAACTGTCGGTGGTATATCGGTGAACTGTCGGTGGTATATCGGTGAACTGTCGGTGGTATATCGGTCAACTGTCGTTCGAATATTAGTCGTGTGTTAATTTATCAGGTGAGTCCAATGGCTCTTTTTTTAAGCAACGACGTCATTAATTACTGTTATCATGAGATGGGGAACATGTGGCAGTGCAAGGCGCGATTACGCTATGAAGAGAACTGAAGAGCACTGGGAACTAAGGACATGATAACCTTTTTTTTTCCAGTTTGTATCATCACCGATCGTCTGAGTTTTAGCTGTTAAACAGAACCTGTCTCAGCCTAAGTTGAATCTGCTGCTCCTGTGGTCCCGCAAAAATGTAGGAAAATGTAGGAAATGCTAAGTGTCGACCGACCATCGACCGAGTGTCGACCAATTACTGACCGACACATCGGTCAAGTATCGACCAACTATCGACCAAGGATCGGCGAAGTGTCGGCGAAGTGTCGGCGAAATGTCGGAAATGTCGGAAATGTTGAAGTGTCGGTGAACGAAAAGCTATATCGGCCGAGACACATCTGGAACGACTATCGGCCATGTCTCGACCGAGTGTCGACCCACTATCGACCGACTATCGACCGCTATATCGACCGACTGTCTACCGAGTGTCGACCGACTATCGACCGAGTGTCGACCGCTATATCGACCGCTATATCGACCGATATCTCGGTCGACATTACCCACAGTAAACAAGATCCGAATTTTTGAGGGTTTTTTGCGGCTTCTCGGTTTTCGCCTTTTTCTTAGCAAGCACCTACAACCAACCATTTACTAGTAGATTTTTACTATGGTTTCGCAGTTTTCAGCAGATCCAATATGCCCCTCCTTAACTGACAGAAACGAAGCCTTGCAGCCCTGATTTTAGACTACGAGCAGTCTCTTTTTTCTTTTGAGTCACAGTAGATTGAGAGCACGCATGGTGGGCCAGCAGCGAAGCCATTAATTTGCATAATGTTACTGTTTCTCTGGCCTGTGTGCAGACACCCCCTCCCCTCAGAAAAAATCCCCGATATTTTTTTGGGGGAGGGGGCATCTGTACATAGGCTTGCGCATGGCTCTGAGAAGAGGGACGACCCTTTGCGGTCCACCCCAATTTGAAATCCGGGCTGGCGCTGTATATCATTATACATTTCTGGGAAACTGCCCACCTACCTCTCCCCTAAGCTAACATTTTGCCCTAAGTGAGAAGTATTGTTAATTAAGGGGGGAGGGGGGGGGGGCAGTTTCCCTTAAACATCTAATGATCCTTATTTTCTATTGAAAGGACACGATAACTTGTGTTCCATATGCTATCCAACTGGATTATAGTTTCTGTTATTACCCACTTTGCAGTGTCTGGATATCAGATTGAACACTGTGTCTTGTGCTTAGTATATTACATGGGACAATCTGAGTTAGAACTATAGGACCAGAAACCATTAGAAAACTATAGTACCATACACAGGTGTTCTTTACAGGACAACCTGAAGAAAGGCTGCCTAAGAAACTAAAACAAAATGAGCTATAGAAAATACTAAGCTGGTACCAAAATATATATTCATGCATCACAAATAAAGAATGAACAGAATTTGGGGGATGTGTTTTTAATTTTGGCTGTCCCTTAGGTGATAATATGAAATAAATCATTGGTTAATTTCATTTCCGTGACTGTTATTTTTCTTTCTAGAAGATAATGTCACAAATAGTTCAAAACACAAATAACCTGAAAGACATTTCAACCTGAGAGTTACAAGTTTTTTTCTACTTCTTATACAGGATGGTTACACAGCAAACACATCAAAGCTGGCATTTAAAAGGAAAAAACCTTGACGGAGAAAAACTTTCTGAGTTATCAATCACTTTGCAAAGCATCCTTTGGGCCACTTGATAGTTTCTTAATCCCAGAGACTGGACACATCAGCAGGAATTAAAGGCTGTAGACCTGTTTTCAGTTCTAGCACAACTCCTTTCAGACTTAAGAAGACAATAATCCTTTCTTCATACAGTCAATGAGCATCTGGCTGGTAAAAAACACTATTGCCGATCTTGAGTCTGACTGACTTACATATAGTCAAACTTAAACGTTTCTTACATGTAAGTAAAGAACAAACAAACAAAGGAATATAAGTAGACCATTCATGCAGCTTTTCTAAGCCCTCCTTTAGCAGCTTTGTGAATTGCAGGATCAAGTTTCCAGATTTTGTGCTGTCCCTTCACTGGAAACTTAACTGTAAGCTGTTGAGGGTTCTCGCAGACAAAGACATAAGGAGATTCAGACTCGCCCTCTGGAAACTCCTCTTTGTAATCTTCCTGGGCAAGACAGTCCACAACATCAACACATCCTAAAAGACATGAAGTAGGGTAGTGCTTGGGAAAAGACACACTTTCAGGGCCATAAAGAGCTTTATACATTCCCTCGACACCGGCAATGTCTTGTTCAGAGGGAGGCTTAGCTGTAGCGGCAATCCAAAGTCGTCCACGGTGAGGTGTATACCAGACACGGCCTTCAACCTTCTTAATTCCCATCACAAGCAGTGAGGCCCATGGCTGATGCATGCTTAAACAAGCTCCAGTATCAGTCATCTCTTGAAATTCCTTGTCCTGGATACGCAGTATCTCTTTTTTCCCCTTCACAGCTGGACCTCCATAATTTAATGGTTTACTATCTCTGTTTCCTGAAGAAACAAATTTTAAGGAGTTGACATTTGGGACAGTAGGATTAGAAACTCTTCGTGATTCTTGATTTTTATCGGTACTGTAATAGCCAGAGGCTAGAACAGCCATATCAGAATCAAAACTATAATCAGGCTCATTCTCGTCAATGACTCTGCGACCTGCAAAGTCGAGGGTTATTTTCTGCTGCCTACGAGAGCCATACCATTTCTCTCGTAACTCTTCTTCTTTCTTCCTTAAGGCATCTCTCTCCTGTTTAGATAGCCACCTACTGTTGCTTGCAAAGTAGTCGCATTCATCATCAATTACTTTAGTACGACGCACCCCACTTTTGTCATATTCAATAAGCTTGTTTTTGTGAGCAATGGCTTCTTGTAGGCCTTTGTCTATCACTGAATCTTCTTTACTATTCATGTCTGCTATATCCTGTGTCATCAGCTTCTCCAAAAGTTTTTTGCTCTTTTTAGAATTTCTATCCAAGATCTCTTGTTCCTCTCTGGTGCAAACTAAAGCTCCACAAAAGTAACAAGGCCCTGAGCCCTCCTGCGTGCAAACAATACGCCCACAATCTGTGCAATTGTTCACTAGACCATGTTTTTGGCCCAGGCATTCACATGCGTGCCTTCCCGGCAAGAGCACGGAGCTTCTCGCTTGTCCTTCTGCGCCATACAGGGGTACAAATTTCTTCTTGGCTTCCTTGACTAGGCTGGTTCTTCCTTTGCTTTCGATTTTCTTTGGAGGCGGATCCGTTTTACCATCAAATTCACCTGAACACTTTTGAGAATATGACATAGTGTTCAAGTCACAGGTTTCCGTTAACTTGAAAAATTCCTCTAAAATTTTCTGATGTCTGCTATTTTGGGGATCAAGAACTTTTTTCATATAAGAAGTTAACTCACTAGCAGTAGTCATGGACAATATATTTCCTGACACTTCGTCTTCCTTCTCTGTTATTTTTAACAGTTCTTGAATGCACCAAGCTTTTACTTCCACTGAAATGCCAGCCATCTTGATTTTTTCCACATGGTACGTCCTAGGCATGCGCTCTGTTTATTACCGCTGATGGTATCGATCGTATGTTCAAATGAAATCAGATGTTTGAAGTTGTGAAACGAATGTTCAGAGTTCAGTGAAAGATCAGAGAAAGCGCGCCGCGTTCCGCTTTCTTGAACGATCTCTTCCTATGTTTTCATCTTCGGGGACAGCGGGTAATGTGAAATATGGACAGCGTAAGGTATTTGTCTTATCATCAGTGGAAAGAGACTAAAGGCGACACGAGCAAAGCTCAAACTTATCATCAGAAGCTTCTTACGAACGTGGGAACCCTCGAAACGAATGTGGGATTGATCGAGAAGCTCATAAAAGGTTACTTAGATGCCACAAAAGCTTTCTGTGGAGCAGGCTCCCAGTTAGCTGAGGCTTTCTCGACGGTTTTAAAGGAAACGCCGCTGTTAGAAATCTCGCAGCAGCTGAAGCAAGTTGTTGAAGAAATTGACCATGTCGCTCATAAGTCGAGTGTTCATATCACGAGTCAAATACTTGGGACCCTTTGCGATTTCACGGCAACGTTGCCAGAGCTCAGAAGAGCAATTGAAGCTCATAAAAGAAGTGTTCAAAACTACGAATCGTGTCAGGAAAACCTAGACGTGTTAGAGAAAGATGATAGCTTAGTAAACAACGATGGCAAGAGACTCAAAACAAGCAGACAACGATTTCGAGCTGCCACAGAGGAGCTTACAACGGTAGAAGAGCAGTTATACAGAAGCTTTTCTGAAGTTGAAGAAAATCGAGTCAAGGTGGGTTATCCTGTTATGAGAAACGTTTTATCTCTCTAGAACATTCTATCCGGTTTGACATTTAAGATTGTTGATTACATATCAAAACCACTGTCGTGTTTCATGTTGTCTTTTGTTTAAGCATTACCCTTACTTTTTCCCAGCTTCTCCCTATTGCTTCTTAATTTTGGGGAAGTTTGGTTAGGTTTAGGCGCTAAACATTAGCGTGAGATACCAAATTTGCGTTTGTGAAATTTCTTGTATTTTGTACAAAACTACTGAAGCCTTCTCAACTATTGTTTGTCATATTCCCAAAATAACTGCGGGTGTAAGATTTAATCCGAACAAAGCGTATTACATCAGATGTTAAGATGTAAATAAGCTCTGAATTATGGTTGAAAATGCTAATCTATCCCCAGTTAGAAAGAAGTTTAATACAAGTTTAGAGTTAAGCTAAACGTAGTTATTTAATTTCTTGGCGGGCGATCATGAAGAGGTGTGTTTTAGAACAGCTGGCGAATTATGTCGCATGTCGTCTTGTCCTGAGGCGTTTTTTGGAAGGTTTTCAAATTGCATCGTTCCTTTGGAATAAAGACAGCTTTTTGACAAAAGAAAGCGGAACTCTCTGTCTTATTGATCTTTTTAATCCGAGCTAAAACAATCACTTCTTAGAATTCATGGTGAGAATCTACACCATTTTACGGCTTATAATGATTGTTTTGCGTAGGAGTGGCGTCAAAACATTTTTATAAACTTCTTTATTTACGCTGCCTTTATTGGTCGAATCTCTTACATAATTCAGGAAGATTACAAATATAGCTTGATTGGTATTTTAAGCTGAGAATGAAAATTTGGGTTTACCTCGGTGTAAAAACCAATGAAGTTTTCTTTGTTTTCTAGCTATTATTTTCCTTGTCTCTATTGTGTTTATTTCTCAGTGGCTTCTTTGTATTCATTGTTTTACGTCACTTGTGAATGTCACAGGTTTTTTACACCGAGGATGAGCCGAAAATTACTAATGTAAGAATTATACCCCCGAAATGGAAAAAGATGATTAATAGCGTGTACATGTGAGCATTGAGGCCAGTTCAAAAACAGTTAAAATGCCTATTGGTAAATGTGGTTGGCATGTTTTGAAAGCAAAACAGACCTAAGTATTGTTTCAGTATTGCTTTCCGCTGTTCAGGAAAATGAAATGCGTTGTATTTTGCTGACAATGATGGCAGTTTTTCCCTTTTTTTCTGAAATGGCTGTGAGGGGAGCATTTTCTGTAAGATATGCACCTTATCAGTTGGAGCATATGGTCTAGGTGCATGTGCCATAGCTGCCCTGTTGTAATATCATACCATTGGAGGTCTCCTATCTTATCTTTGAAAGGCCAGCTGGTACTCTGATCTAAAGAACGCTCAAAGTCTGTCTGGGTGGGTTTACTCAGTAAATTTTGCCTCAGTTAACATTAAAAAAGAGCAAAAATAGATATAAAGCAGTTAAAAATGTTAATTTTGGTCCAAAACTGAATAGCCCCATTGCTTCTGAGTTGCAGGGGTTCCTGGGACTGTCATTTGATATTCAGGGGATCACATGCTCATGTAGAATTCACAATAGGCCTTTTGCATTTGTTGATCATGTGATCAACTTTTGGTAAACACGAAAACAGTTCACTTTTGAAAGATTTTGTTAGCACGAGCTGAAAGAGCATAATTATTAAAACTAGCAGTAGCCGTTGGATAGGAAGATCGAGAAAAATATCGTTATACAGTTAATAAAGTGTTGCTGACCAAGTCAAGATTAGACTGTGGGCTCCTCTTTTCGCCCGCAATTATGTAGCCTGTAAATTGTCAGCCATATAACTCACAAGTAGCCATTGCAACAGCCGCTGAAAATTAGAAGGATTTGTATGAGAAAAACAACTCATGCTACCCAGTCATGCTTAAGTGGTTTTCCATACAACTCATTATAAATTCTGAAATTTTTAAACTGTAGTTAAATCTTTCCCTTATGCATTTAAGGGCTCAAAGTGCCTGTTATGAATTAAAAGGAGATTTGAGCCCTGTAATGCTTAAGGAAATATTTCATGACAATTTGAAAATTACGAAATTTACAAGGATTTGTATGGAAACCATTCAAGTGTGACTGGGTGGCAGAAGTTGTTTTTCTCATACAAATCCTTCTAATTTTCGGCGGAGATATGAGATATGTATGGCTGAAAATGTATGGGTTACCTAATTTTAATATGCTCTTTCGGCTTGTTCTATTAAAATTTTTCAAAAGCGAACTGTTTTTGTGTTTACCAAAAGTTGATCACGTGATCAGCTAATGCAAAAGGCCTATTGCAATAATTTATATCATAAACAGTAAAATGAATTTGTCTTAAAAAATGTGACTTGTTAGAGATTTATTCAGTGGATAGCGTCATCAACCTTTTCAACAACTAAGGCCTGACAAATAGGCAAATCTTTACTTCGTTTTATTTTTGCTTCATTAACATATTTTGCTTGTCAGTCTTTGGGTAAACCAGTAATATTTTTGAAGAGTTAAAGAGCATTGCAATATCAGTGATCACCAAAAATGTGAGCCTCGTATCCGTAATAGTTTTAGAGAAATTTTCTTTAAAAAGTTGAAATTTAACAAGGATTGTATGGCTTATTAACATTTTGCCATGCAGCAATTTTGCATTTCAAAGGGCTGAAAATTACTCAGATTACTTAAGGTGCGGAAAAACAGGCAACAAAAAACGTTCAACTTGTTTTGCACCATTGCTGCAAAACGAGTTGCATATCAAGCCTGTCTTGCACCAAATCAAGTTGTTGACAGGTTTGAAGGTGGGTGGTAAAATGTGCAAAATCTCTTTGGAACTCTTTTGCAGCAATGGTGCAAAACAAGTTGCATGTTTTTTGTCGCCTGTTTTTCCGTACTTTTCAGTACAGCCAGTCCCTTCAGCATCAACCACAAAATCGGCCGTTTTTTACCGATTGCTTTTCGGTGAAGTTTGCCCCGAAAACACCCACAAAATTACCGTGAAAACGGCTGATTTTTCCGCGAATTTGTCCCTAAAAATCCAGTGAAATTTGACTTTTTCTTCCGCGACCTGTCAGAAGCCCTGAAGTACGGAAAAACAGGCAACAAAAAACATGCAACTTGTTTCGTAGTGGTGATAGCGAAGACAGAGAAAAACCTGTACTAGAATTTTTGTGTGGATGAAGGGAATGTCTGATGGTAAGAATGATTTGAGAAGTTATCGGACAATATTATTGTTATTAGATGCTGGGATCTTGCTTCCTGTCACTATTGCAAGTTCAGGCACAGTTTTTGATGTCATCAGCCGACTTGACAACATCGCTTGGAGGCTTCCATGAGATTGGTGACTATCTGCGGGACAGAGAAGTCACCCTGGCTCTGAAGGATGCCACAGCAACTTGGATTTCCCTTGCTCAAGTAGGTACATGTGTCCTTGGACAGTTCATAAGAACTTGGGGCTTGAAATCTAGAATTCTGTAAGCTATTTCAGTTGAATAAGAGAATCAGTCTGCTTTGTTTAAAAAAAGAAAAAAGGAGATGTGATCGTGAATTTTGAGCATGGTGAGCACATGACAAAGTTGATTTTACAGTCAGTGACACAGGTGCAGGCAGGAAAAAACCCAGGTTTGATTGGCCGGGGCAAGTAGATTTTGATCTTCGGCAATTAAAAATAGATGTTTTGTGGCCCAGTAGGCAAAAATGGGGATCACTTGTGGTCAAGGATCATTTGCGGTCCATTTCTGAACCTGCCGCTCACCAAAATAGCGGTCAACCAATAGAGCTATACAGGCAGCAGTTAAAAAGATGGCTTACCAAAGAGTGAGATGCAGTTTACTGGCATAGGCAAACCTACCAGTCCCCCTTTTCAATAACCTTTTTACTACATGTATCTTGAAAAATTTGCCTGCCCACTGGACAACTTGTAATCATAACATGCTATCCCAGCAGGTTACTCCACTAGCCCCTGCCATAAAACAGCAGTTTTGTTGCCTCCTACATCAGAGAGGACTGGAACCATTTTCCCTTATGTTCTATATATATGTCACTATTGCTCTACATGATTTTACAGAAGATGACTCTTGACACAGTGAGCCTGTGTCTGTAAGATTCCAGAGTAAACTGGAATGAATACAAGTTTTGACAAAGGCCAAGAAAGAGTGCCTTGAAGTTAGCAAACTTACCAAGGTTAAAGATGATACTTAAAAAGTGCGCAAAGAAATTGCTCCACAAAGTCATGAAGGTGTTAAAGACCAAGTTTAACAGTGATACGTTAACCCTTTAAGCCCCAGTATCAACATACAAATTCTCCAAACTGATCTCCATACATTTCCTTAAAGAATAGTTGAGCGAATTTGATAAAAGATGGGGGCATTTTCTCTTGGGTGATCATTTGATTTATTCTCATAACGTATCTCTTGACAGTGTATGGATATTGTTATGAGAAAATTGATCTTGGTCACTATTGGGACTTAAAGGGTTAACAGCATGCAAAGAAAGTAGTGTCCGTTAGCCCAGGGCTAGTGGATTTTGCTTTCGGGCTAGTGAATTCTGTTCTTGACTTGCCTGACAGGCAAGTGATGTTTATCGAGGAATGAAGAAGAACTGCGAAATAGTTCTGCTCATCAACATGTTTTTGGGGCTAGTTGAAATGACATTTGGGCTGGTAAATGCTTGCTTCAGCTTGCCAGAATGGCAAGCTGTAAAAATGATTTTCTTTGCACCCTGATTAAAAGTGAGCAAAGATATTGCTTTACAAAGTCATGAAATTTTGCAGATGGATTTTTGCTAATTGGTGCCAGTCAAAAGTTAAAAATCCTGTGGAAGGGTGTATTGAAAAGGGATACAAACACAGGTGAACCTGCAGAAAGTACCTCTGTTCACATGGGTTCTTGTGCTGAGGTGTGATCTACCTTTCTTACAGTCTAACCAGGCTTTGCGTCACGGTGAACTGTTGTCACGTGAACAAGTCCAGTTCCTAACACTGGGTGGTCAGGGAGATTTGGCCGATCCAGACAGAAAAGATTTGATACAAAAAGTCAATACTCTGCTTAAGGTAAACATTTCTTCTCACTGTTGTTGTTGTTGTTGTTTTTGTTTTGCATTTTTTTTTGGCTGCTTAACAATGTATAGAGTATGGCAGATATTGTATTCTATACTTTTTTTCACACATTGTGTTTGCAAACTTTTTGTTAATATTGTTAATGACTGTAGAATTACAAAAAGGAGTTTGAACGAGCACCAACACCAGAAGCAGACATACCAGCAGGCTTCCACAAAAACCCCAGAGGAATAGAGCTGGCTCTTAAGGCAAGTTAAGACATGAAAATAATTTATAGAGATTATTATTCACTGTTCTTCTTGAAGGGAGGCCCTATCCCTTTAAGCCCTAAGAGTGATCAGCATCAAATTTCTCCTTGTAATATCAATGCTTTGTAAAACAGAGTGGTCATGAGAATAAACCTTTCCCGCATTACAGTTCCATGAGCAAACATGAAGAAATGAGTATGAGGCAGGTAGACAATTTCATACAAATCACTGTATTTTGCCCACCTGAGCCTCGAGTTGGTGCCTTTGTGTACAGGAATGCGGGAAAGGTCTATTAAGGACATGATAACACAAGATAAATTTGCTTAATATTCTATCAACTTCTCCTCATTACTTCTGTAAGAAATGAATAGGGGCAACAAATGAGAATTCAAATTTTGATCTTAGGGTTTATATTATTATCATAGAACAGAGGAAGTGTCTAATACTCTCACCATGGAAGGTCATGTGAGAAACAGGAACTTACTTTAACCATCAAAGAATCAAAGTTATGAATATTAAATTTTACTGTAACAATACATTTTATAGCCTACATCACAGAAAAAACTTAAGTTCTGGCTAAGTCCATCTGTGATATGGTGCCAAAATCATTGTTCTGGGCCCTACTTGTGTACCAGAATTTGAGTATGCCCAGGCAATTGGCCTGTTCAGAAAGCCATTGTTAATTTGCCAATCACGGGCCCAGAACAAGGATATCAGCACAGCTTTGCAGACATTACAGTTTCTATGTGTAACTGGGGTTCAATTACGTCTGTGACACAGGCTACACACTATTATTAGCAGTCAAATTGCTACACTGTATCTTTTTTTAAAAAAATTAATGTAAAAGTAATCTTTCCTGTAGATTCTACATGTACAATGTAATTATGTCAAGGGACGTTTTCTCAGCTGTTAATCTAAACGCAGGTCAAATAGCTTACAGTCCACGGTATCAAGAGTAAACAATGGCTTTCATTTGCTCTCCATTGCAATATCTCACCCATTCTTGCTTTCCAGACTTTTGGCCCTTATTGGACTTTTCTACATTACAATAGGCTGATGATGAAAAGCATATTTACTATCTGATTAAGCTTTCATGTGAGAGTTGTTACAGGAGATAGGTTGGATAGGAATGCTTACTTTATGACCTCTCTGTTTTTAGGGATGCTGCAGTGAGCTTGAGGCCATAGCAGCTGGTGGTGTTACAGAAGCCTCCACTGTTCAAGAAATGGAACAGCAGATTCTGAAGTTAATTCCTAAACTACAGTTAAGAATTGGTGAGATGCCTGTGGCATTTATAAATACAATGATAATGCAAAGTCCAGCTCAAGTCTCCTGTTTTTCAGTCAAGTTTTCTAACAAGCAAAATAAATAATAGTGTGGTCACTTCAGGGAGCAAAGAAAGTCAGTTTTACAGCTTGTCATCTGGGCAAGCTGTAGCCACATGTACAGTGTAGCATATACTAGCCCAAGAGTCATTTAAACTATCCCCCTAAAAAATTTCTGATTAACAATGTTGACTACAGTTCTTCTGTAATAATTGAATTCCCCAAAAGCTTCAGTTTCACTTGCCCCACAGCCAAGTAATGAACAGAATTCACCAGCAAAATCCAATAGAAGCGGGCTATCGGACACGTCTTTCTCTGCACACTGCACTTGATATTAGTTTCCTTGATAAATTGTGTTTTTTGCTATTCTTTCTAGGTTATGTCATGACTGAAGTGTGTTCTTCTCCAAGTAAAGCAAACGATAATTACAAGTCTAAAATGGTAATTAGTACCTTTGTTATTGTCTTTATTCATATTACAACAGAAAGAAACAATTATTTTAAACTTCAGGCTTTCGTACATTGCCTCAGAAGTTTTCATTGTTGATACAGTATTGTAGTGGAAATTAAAGCAAAGAATTTGAATGTTGATTAATCCAGTCCTAGAAAGTCTGAAAAGTTATTAGTCATGAGAACTTACTTGTAGATCTTTGCATGCAGTTTGTCCATTCAAGGAACTCATGAGACAACCCACCACTGTGATTGGATTTATTTTGGATAACTGATCCTGATCTGCATCACCCCAACGAAATGCACCCCTATTGTTTGATCTAACGAATCTGTAATGTATTTCTTTCTGAGCAGCACTGCATTAGAGACCTTGTTAGTTCAGTGGCCAAACAGAATGACATACCACTTAACCGTGAAACCCTGGACATGTTTGTACTGATGGTCTTGTATGAAGCATGTTCTCCAGTGTCCAGCTCTGCAGCAAAGGCTGCTGTGCAGCTTCTCTTTGGCAGAGCCCACCTGGTGAGTAAACATTGATAGTTCTGTTACTGGAAACTAAGAAAAGAAAGTTTACTTTGAAATAATGAATACCATTTTTCCTTGAATAAGCACCCATGCTCTAATAAGCGCCCTCCCCCGAATAAGCACCCACTCCCTTAGCCATAATATCAGGCAAGCGTCCCCATGAATAAGTGCCCCCTCCCCCTCCCCTCACTTTCTTAAATAGTAGGGATAAAAGAGGAATGAGAAGATCTCCATATCATTGACAAGGATGATCTTGAGGATGGTGAGATAATCAATACTTTATAAACATGTGTACAGTGTTTAATGAGACTAAGGTACACTTGATTACATTTACTGCTATAATAAATAAAGGACTATTTGATATTAACTTTACATTTTTAGGCCCAAGAAAGTTACGCTTCGTCGGAAGGAAAACTTAATAAGCACCCCCTGCCCCCCTCCCCTGCCTCAATTACATGTAGGCATCTTCTTTCCAAGAAGTGTCTCTCCTTTTAGTTGTGATTTTAAATAAGCACCTGTTGCTTATTCGATGAAGTATGAAAATCAATGACCTACTCTCAGTTGTCTTGTTAGCTCAACTGAAAAAGTGCTGTACTGGTATCACAGAGTTCAATGGTTCAACTCCCATACATGCCTGATATTTTCAGGCTCTCTCTTTTTGTTGCATCTATGACTGTGATGATCTTTTAGCTTCTTTCATTTGATTCTTTACCTGTCAGTTCCTTTATGCATTAATTTTTCCATATATTCATTATTTCAATGTCATCCTTTCATCCTTTCCAACTCAATGACATGCTTTCAGTTGGCTTGTTAGCTCAATAATAATAATAATAATATCAATAACAATAAAATGGAAAAGTGCTGTACTGGTATCAATGAAGCCATGGGTTCAACTCCCATATAAGCCTGAATTTTCAAACTTTCTTTTCACAACTGCCAAAGTTGTGTCTATAACTACAGTGATCTTATTTCATTTTAAATGAAGTTGACTAAGAAGAATAAATTGTGGCTAGAAACAATTATGATTATCAAATAAAACATAAGTAAGAATTCCAACTGGCATTGTGTTCCACCAAGAAAATTCTCAGCTGAAGTAGCTAGAGTAAGGTTTGAACCTTTGAGACCAAGTTGAAATCCAGCAGCTTAACCAGTCATTCTTCTCATTTCATGTTATGTGCTGCTGACTGTTGTCTCCACTTAATTGTTACTAACCAGTAAATGAAAGTTATGATTGGCATAGATCATAGATTGTACTATTTTTTTTTTGTATGAAATTGTATTTTTTGTTTGCTGTGATAGGTGACAGCAAAACCAAGTAGAGATAAAAACACTCGGCTGGCCCAAGTGTATGTTAAAGGAACATCTATTCATGTTGAAGTCTCCACTACGTGGTATGTGCACAGATGTATAAAATTGTTTATTTAAAATTTTGTTGCATTATAAGACAAGCAGAAAAAAGAAGGGGAGCCATGACAGAAATTTAAATAGGGGTTGCTCCCAAATTGTTGTAATGAAGTGAAATTAAGGATTATCTCAGATAAAGAAAGAAATTTGGGAATCTGAAAACAAGTATTATCCCCAAAGGAATGTTCCAGACTCAGCAGTGACTATATCATGTGGAAGATAGTTCTTTGGCCACCAAACTGTTCTCACATCAAATCCTTTTTTGATGATTGTACAGTAGAAGGCATTGTATTAGTTTTGTTTTTGGTTTATGTTAAGAATGCTTACTTTGCTCTTAAATTTTACATCATCTGCTGTGTCCAGTAAATTAATGCTGATAATATGGATTCAAACATTATTGTTAAAGAAGTGACATTGTCCTTGACTATTTCTTTCCAGCTAGGAAATATTATTGTACAGTTTATCAAATCTGTTTATCAAAATTAATGTGTTGCTATAACTTTGTTGTTGTTGTATAGGGTCATCACAGAAGATGCTTCTACTTTTTCCTGTCTTTCGAAAGATTTGGACTTCCCTTCTCCTCTGGGAACAGTTGATGCTTTGTACACATCCAAGTTTAGTTTGATGGATTATTTGGAGGACAAGTAAGTGATGTCTTTGTGACAGAAGATGCAAACTAGCTTGAGCTCTTTTTGGGTTGTTTGGACTTGAAAAAGAATTGAATTTCAGCTAGTCGTTAGGATAAGCAGCAATCAAATTTGCTTGCCCAGGACAAAAAATGTACTTGTCGCAGATGACTGGACAAAAGTTTTGTTTCAGTTCTGTTGCTATTGTCAGTACTGTAAATGAAAAAACATTATGTTGTTTGTTGTTGTTACCATGTGGAAGTTTCCAGACTTGATGTTATTGCAGCTTTATGTCTCGTGGAGGTTAATTTGTTCCTTAGGTAATTTTTTTTTACAACCTCAGTCACTTTATTAATTTTCAACTTGGGCGGGTTAGTTCCAAACCAGTTTAATTAGGTCTTAAGGTGTTTTTTGTCATCATTCCACAAATTATAGGTTATTACATTTTTAAATTGCCTGAAGGAAAATTTAATCAATTTAAACAAGGTCTTGTTATTGTTAGTAATAGTTATTAATTATAGGGGGTTAGCATAATTTATTCTTGTTACTGACAGAACTGTTCAAAAGTAAGTTGACAGTATTGCCTCGCGACTCAAGACTCGATTCTTGCATCTGTGTCTTGTGTTTTTTGAGATGCAAGAATTATAGTATAAGACCCAATTTTTGCATTTCAAGTTTTGAGAAACCAGCCTTTTTTAATATTTCTCTCACAAAAGGATTGTACATGTACCTTTGGGTAATAATGAGTGGTTTAATTTTTCAGAGAAAGGCCTCTACCTGCCATTCATATCAAACAGCGCAACCTATCCAAGTCCCCGCCCCTGTTAACAAAACTTGACACTTCCCCATGCCACAAGCACAAAAGTTTTCGAAAGACCTTCACAAAAGCCACATCCAAGATATTCTCACGAAAGTCTTTGGCTGCTAAAGCAGCTAATACCTCAAATGCTGTAGCTGATCCAGCCAGTCAAAATGCTGTTTCTGGAACAGGAACAAGAAATGAATCATCAGGTACTTGTGTGATTTTGTATTTTTTTAGATTTCTTTTCTCCACCATACTTTTTCACTTACCCTGATTTACCAAATTGCCTTGCAACATTGTTGTGCTAGAAATTGTATATGAAAGGTTAGCAACATAAGTTGCCTGTTAGGGAAAGTTCATTCTGAGTGAACCCTTTGGTCTTTAATCCCTTCAATGATAATAAAGAGTATAGGAAATTAGAATCAATAAAATAATCACCAAAGGGAAAATGCTTTGATCTTTTATAAAATTCTCGTAACTCTTTCTGTATGTAAATGTATGCAGATCAGTCTGGAGAATTTGTTTGTGAATATTGGGTTGTTTGTAGTGGGGTTTAGTGGTAGTTGAGGCGTGGTTTCTTAATTTGGGTCAGCTATGACTTGATACAGGCAAACCATTAATTTTTTGTGAGTTGGTGTCAAGTGCAGGCCTTTCATTTTTTGACACCAGCACTTGTTTCATTCCACATGGTCAATCTCTCATAAGTTCTTAAAAGTGAGCAAAGTGACCTTCAGTGCATGAGCTTGCACAGCGACCAAATGACCAAAGAAGTCTCGAGGTCGACTTGTTTCACCTTAATGGATTTGAATCATATTATAAATTCATGCGGGGAAAAAAATGATTGACATATTGCTGTGTCAAGAGTGGCATGAAATATCACTCACTGTCCTATTGGTCAATTGCCATGACCTCACCAGTAGAATTTTTGACCTTTGAATTTCACACCAAACAGGTATGAAAAGTCCTTTAAAATGGCATAACCAACCAGGAAAAAAAATAAAGGACTTCTAGAATGGATTTTGCTTTACCTGTGTGGGCTGCCTTTGCCCTCCTTTGTAGGGTAAAGGTTGTGGCTCTGAAGGCTGTGAGTGTCTTTAGAGTTTGCTTAGTGACTGTGGGCCATTGGTGATAATATGATGGGTGTGAGCTGTGCAGATCGGTGGTGAGGAAACAAATAGGTTATTACTATGTTGGTTACCTGTGGTACCTATGACTGATATGCAAAGTGACTGTGTACCTTACATTCATCGCAATTAAAATCATTATTTTATTCTTCAGGTAATCGCACATCTGTAGCCTCCAGCACCGATACAGGTGATGATCATGACACTGACATTGATGACCCTACGCCCCTTCCTCCACCACGCCCAAGGCGCTGGGCCAAAAAAGCAAAGGAACAGTCTATGGCACCAGATAACAATACCTCCAGCTCAAGTAAGGTGGTGGAAGAGCAGACTAAAACTGACGACCCACCATCACCCAGTGACTGGTCTAGATCTGTGCCTCAGTTTCCTCTGCCAACTTTTAAACCAACCATGCAAAGTAAGTAATATGTGACAAGAGAACTTATTAATTCTTAAAATGTACATTAGATAATTCCTGATTTTTGTATGATAATCACAGCCAATTTTAGGAATGCCAACATCACCCTTGCCTAAACGCAGGATCTGCCACTTTAGCAAGCCTGTAGAATAGGAGAGTTGTCATTAACAAGCTGACCAATGCAAGTGACACAAAGTCAAAACACAACTTTTCTCTTGAGAACAGGATAAACAGTCCTGCTTAAAGAACTGTATTCGTCTCATTCAATTAATTTTGAAGTTGTCACTCTAATTTTATTTTTCCTCAGTTTGTCAAAGTGAGCTGTCACTTGCTTCTCAAGAGGAACTCACAGAGGTCATTAACTTCCTTTCTGGTGCACCCATCAAGTTGCGGCTATTGAACGAAGATGATGTCAATCCCAGCATGGCAGAAAGTCACATGACTCCTATTGACAGTGGCCTTGGGAGTATTTATAGTATGGCTATGAGCAATGTCACACAACCTAGCAGTGCTCTGACGCAAGTATGTGACAAGGTTGACGACAGTGCTAAGGATAATCAAGAAGTGATGCCATCAACTAGCTCTTCCGAAACCACAGAAAACCCTCCAGTTGCTGTTAACACTGAAGGAGATTCTTCTAAAGAATTCAAACTACCAAAAACCCACATGGTTACCATAGAGACACAGACTTCTCCAACAACTGAAGTGAGCCCCACTTTCTTTGTTAAACCTGCTGACACTGATGAGAAAGAGCAATGCACAGAGACACCAGCAGCATCTGCTGAGAAACAGGACAACCAACCCCTGCCAGAAGATAAAGTTAACGGAAGTGACGAAAGTAAAACCGATCGTGATAGTGATGAGAAAGACAAGGATGCCATTCTTCAAGAATCACCACCATCATCTTTGATACAAGTGAAGGATGGTGCAACTAGTGGTAGTGACGTGACTCCTGAGAATGTACCAGAGAAAGAAACAGCAAAGTTAAGAGTTGATAATAAGCAGACCAATCCAAATAAAACAACCAGCCCTGTGCTTGTCACAGTCAGCTCAGAAGAAGTCACTGATGGCAAAATTTCCATTAGTGAAAGCCTTAGGTAAGGCGTACATGAATTTACAGGAAAGTGTGACACACATGCAGAGTTGCTATTTTGCATACTAACAGGGTTCGCCACACCTTGAAAGTTCTTGAATTTTAAAATACAAAGCCCTGGAAAATTGCACTTGTTGCTGGAAAGTCCTTGAATTTTGGTGCTAACTTTATCCAACCCTAAGGAAAAGGAGCAAACACAGAAAGAAGTTCAGGATAAAATTGCTCATGTTGTGGAAGAACTAAAAAGGACATAGACTCAAGGCTCTTTTTTGCACTGAGTGGAGAAAAAAATAGGAAATGTGTCCTTGAAACGTCTTGAAAAGTCCTTGAATAATTTTTGTTCAAAAAAGGGTACGAACCCTAACCCAAAACCAATTGTTTGTTTGACCTTCTTACTGCTATCACCATGTTAGTTTCGTAAGGTCCCCACTGATTTCTAAAAAACCCATTCATGTTAGCGAAGTCGTATAATATTTGAGATACCACAACACAAGTCATTGCACCCAGTAATCAATTACCACACTTAAACAAACTACTAATTACCAAGCAATTTTGTTCTAAAAGGAATGTATGGGAGAAAACCAGCGCCCCTGTAGATGCTTCTGACCCTGGTGGCAACAATTCAGAAGGCTCGTCACTGCGCAAAAAAGACATTCATGGCTCCCAGGACACTCTATACCACAGCTGCTGGTCCCTGTCGGATTTCCCTGGTAGCGACAAAAATGAAGAAGCCGATGAAGATGCCAAGAGTCTGAATGAAAGCTTACTACCAAGTAATTCAGGCCCAGGGCTTCTTGATCTTGGACTGAAGTGGCCAAGTTATGGTAGCAGTATCCATGGCAACCCTGTGTGGGCCAATTTTCCCAGTGTAAGAACTTTGCTGTGTTATATTTTATTTTACTGCAGTAATGATGATGGTTGTACAGCTACTAGTCTATAGAGCTCCTTAGATTTGAAGGCGAGAACGAGCACGAGTACGAGATTTAACTTGCAGTTTTTGCGAGTGTTCTAAAAAAAAACACCCCGGAAAGCTTCTTTTTAACTTTTTTTTTTCACCAAAAAAGTTAGTACGGTTATTGATACTGAAGGAGGTTAAGCCCTCTCTCGATAGCAAAATGATAAAACTGCTTACATTTGTTCCCGCCACTATGACATTCCTCCTAAAACTCGTAGTAACATGACGACGGCTATCACGTTTTCCCGCCAAAATGAAGCTGGTTCACGCGTGAGCAACACTCAATATTGAGAAAATCTCGTACTCGTAGTCGTCCTCGTCTCAGAATCTAAAGTTCTCTTGTCTGTGTTAATTGGGGGGAAAATGTCCTGCTCCAATACTCCTAGGGGTAATGACTTGAAGAGGCTGTTTCATAAACGTTTTTAAAATTCAAACAGCGGGAAGTGCTGAGCCGCCCGTAACCGTCCGTGCGGACCTACGTCCCCTCTACCGCTTGTGACGTCAACAGTTTTAATGTTCAAGGGAAACTTTATCCGCTAACTTGTGCAGAGTGAAGAGATCTTTCAAACCATACCAAAATAAGCACGATTCAATCAAGGACACCGAAGAAAAAGGCGAAAACCCATGTAACATTGACCGGAAAATTTCCTTGAAATCTTGTTCCAGTACCCACCTACCATTTCTTTCCTCTAATCCTAAGATCCTGAGAGCGTTCTCAAAAACTTTTCTCACCAAAATGAAGCGTACTAAATCCTCAGCAAAAGAGAAAAAATGCGGCAAGAAAAGCGAAAAGTAAAAGTCAATGAATCAAATAGAAATTTTGCTTTCTGCGCATGCCCGAACTACGCAAGCTAAGATTTTGCATTTAGTAGATCAAAGGGCTGCGGAGTTTACGACCTGTAAACGGCTTTGTGGTACGTTGTGGCGCTTTGTAGCACGACAATGATCAGAAAACCGCTCATCTAGCTTCAAAACGCGTCTTCAGCAAAATTTCCGGGGGCTAATGGGTTAAATTTGTTTCGCATGTCATGCAATGCAGTGCTTATATCTTGCACATATTATTGGTAGCCTGAGAAAACAGCCGACATTTGGCGACGCTACCACTGGTTTCCCCGCCAAATGACGTCTGAGAAACGAGCGCAGAAATTCCATACTGATGACGCGTTAATACCCAGATCTCGGTAGTGCTCCTGATTTGGTCGTGCCGCGTGGGAAATTCGATTCAACCAATCAGAAGCACTACCCAGATCTGGATAGTGACGCGTCATCAGTATGGAATTTCTGCGCTCGTTCCTCAGCTGTCATTTCGCGGGGAAACCGCTGGTGGCGTCGCGAAATGTCGGCTGTTTTCTTAGGCTAACACATAGGCTCCCTACACCAGATTCTGAAAGAAAATTGCGCTGTCTGATTTGCAGGGCCAAGGAGGCAACTGGAACCAGTCCCATGAGTCTCTCAACAAGGACGGATCAGGCAGGGGCAAGACTGTGTTCTCATTAGGACTGGGTATCACTGGACCTGATATGCTTGCTGCTGCTAGAGGAGGAAGGTACATATACATAGCTATGCCTAAATTATCGTAAACTGCTATATCACCCCCTCTCCTCCTAGCTTATAAACCCTGCCAGTTGTAGAACCATCTACGCGCAGAAAAAAAAAATACTTAACAATTATTCTTTGAAATCGAGGTGAATAGTGGCAAAATATTTACCGAGCCGCGAAAGCGGCGAGGTAAATATTCCCAAAGCCACTATTCACCGAGATTGAGAAGAATAATTGTTTTAGTATATACACACGAAGTGATCTCAACAAAATCAGAAAGGAAACCATTCAAAAGTAGGATTTGATTGACAGATCAAATCACGCGTAAGTTTAAAAATAGATCTTTGCAGAATTTTCAAACATGGCAATTCACAAGTTTACTCATTTCGCAAACAACAGCGTAATGGCTTCAATGGAATCGCTAAAAGTTTGAACTGTGTCCTTACCTGAGAAAAAAAGTAGAGCTGTGTTGTTTTCTGTTGACTCGCCAAGTTTATAGCCAAAAGGGCATGTTGTGTCGTTCTTCGCATGAAGTGCTGACAAAAATGGCGGCTCGGTTGCTCGAGGTAAGAGGTCGTCTTCCTGTATCATTCTTTTTCCTGTTTACTTGAAATGTAGAATTTCTGCAAACATTTCCTTTTAAATTTGTTTGTCATAAATAAACTTCGATTTTTGAGCCAAAATTTTCTCTTAGAAAACGCTGAGTTCACGAAACGGCTTCTTCTACGCGAATACACGGGAGTTGTAAACAATCCATCGAGCACAAAACTCCGCTACAGTAAATTGAAAAACGCCGTATTGAATCCTTCCAAGTCTTTTCTTGCCTTAAAAAAAGTCAGCCCTAGGATTTTGTCGACTTTTAAAAGATCGTTCTCTAAAAAAAACGGGAAAAACACCGAGCTCACACATTATCCACTCGCTAGGAGGTGAATATTGTTGAATAGTCCGAGATAGCGAACCAATCAGATTGCTTAAATCACCAAGATCACTGAGTGTGTATATACTTTTATATTATATATATATATTTGTATATATATTTGTGTATATATTTTTGTATAAAAAAAATACATCCGATTATAGCGATTACAAGCCCCCCGGATATTATTAGAATATTTCTTACTCTAGATCATGCTTGTCATGACCAGGTTTTTGGCTTCATGAAAGAATCAAGCTTGCTAATAAAAATCTTTGGTTTGTTTTTAAGCTGTGATGCAGTACACAGTGGACATTTACCTTCCATGCCAACTGTTGGAAAACCTTGGAGTACTGAGGACCTTGCACAGAAGGTAATAGGTTTTGAAAGGGAAATTGTGTGATCATTGATTTGAAGGAAAAACGTAAAGGGGTTGTGTCGCGAAATTTGTTCATATTTAAACAGTGAGAAGTGCCACCAAACTGAGTAAAACTTTAAAATAACCTGCTGAAAACATTAAACGAAGGTACAAATAATACAGCAAATACAAGAGGAGGCACGGATGGTCTTAACTTGTGGAAGATTGAAACGGATTGGGAGGTTGATTTTTGAAAACTTGTTGGCCTAACACGTTTTCCAAACTCCTTTTTGGTGTTAGTAACGTTTGATATGCGCTTTTGAATATTTTATGGAAAAGGCGCAATACAAATAATAAATGTTATTGTTATTGTTATTGATATAATGCTTGGGAGTTATATTTGCGTGACTTGAAGCTTTGATATCTAATTGTCACTAACCAGTAATTTTTCAAGTTCCACAGCGAATAAGTATGTGCAGTCAAGTAATGGTGACGAGTGAAATTAGGGAATAATTTCACGCGCGTTTTTCCAAATCCTTATAATTTCCCGAGCCTTACCTATTAATATCATGGGTGACGAATTACGTTAGCAATCTTGGATTTTTGACATGTTTATCCTGGATCCTATCGGTCGAGAACTCCTCTCTCGAACGTTTAGAGCTTAAAGTTGGCTTAACTTCAGAATTTGTCGACAAAATACCTGTTAGAATCCTTCTTGATGTGCTCTTTCGTGCGTTCAGTTCTTCTTTCATGACATTTTAAAACTTTGTCGCCATCTTGGCACTTTTACGTACGGAAGGTTGCCATGGCAATTTTGTAATTGAAAATACAAATTATTGCTGAAATTTCGCGCCAAAATTAAGGAGTAATTCGTCACCTATTATATTAGAATGTGTAACAGTCATTTTTACCAAAATAAACCAGACAACCGTGACGCTGCTTCTTTAACTGTTGTTTTGAGATGTCATGCAGAGTTTTCTGGTTGTGTTGTCATATAACTTACCAAATACCTCACTATGTCGCCATTGCACTTACTTACCCTTGACTGGTCAAAGTTCATATTCGACTGCAAAACATACGGGCTATCTGTGGGTTTTGTTTTCTTTATCTTTTCTAACTTAAATAGAGTAACTGAACATAGCTTTAGTTTTTTCCATCAATTCATCAAGGTAAGTGGGGTGCTGTACCTGCCGTGTTAAGCGAAAAGCGAATAATGCAGTGTCATGTTAACCTTATAAGGTGTCCATTTTGTTTTTAAGGACGAAATAATATACATACTTTTGTTTCTTGTGGTTATTTTTAGATTCCTTGGTCAGCTCGAGACTCTTCTCCACCCCCACTGTGGGCCAAGACAACATCATTAACAGAAGACACCTTGAGGCCATCTCATCACCGAGCCCCCCTCCCTCCGCAACACTACAGTGATCCTTTTCTCCCGAGGGAGAACTGGTGGCCAGGCCATGGTAGGTCTGCAGCTCCCACAGGATACCCACACCCTGCTTATGCTCGCTACCAGTCCACCTTGCAACGTCAGCGCGCATTTGATAACATGCAGTATGGAATGCCTGGTGGTTTACAGAGAAACCGTGGTATGATGGGTGGACAGTCAGCATTTCAGCCGGTTCAAACAGGTTTTCGCAAGCACGGTCAGCAAATCCTACCGGGTCATTTGCAAGTGCCTCCCCACTACACAACAGGACATGGATCTCATCACAACTCAAACCCGCGATTTTAGGAGTGGCAGGAAGTAAGGAGACGCTATGTACTCAAGGGGATTGTAGGTTTAGTGCATAGCTTGGTAGTTCATTTGTGTCGACAGACGAACACAGTTAGAGACCCGTAGATTCGAGGAAGAGAACAACTACGATTACGAGATTTGACTGAACGTTTTTTCGCGTAAAAAAAAATAGACACCGCGTAAAGCTTCATCGTACTTTTGATTCACCAGATAGGTTAGGACTGTTATCTTTATTGAAGGAAGTTAGGCCCTCTCCCGATCGCGAAATGGTTTGATGACTTGTTTCCGCTACCACGACATTCTCGCTAAAACTCGTCGTAGAATGCGACGGCTATCACGCTTTCCCGCCAAAATGACGCTTGTTCACGTGCCCGAGCACTACTTAGTTTTGCGAAAATTTCGTTCTCGCAGTCGTTCTCGTCTTAGAATCTAAATGTCTCTATCGATTTAACTACATCTGTGGTACCATTTGCCTCTTAACCTGGAAAAGTTTCTGTGTGGAAAATTAGGTGATTGGTGTCTTGATGTTGTCAACTGGATCATTTTCCCCGTATTATGGAAATAGTGAGCTACAGTTGATTTAAATGAGATGCTACAGCCACAGAGTACAGGCAATGTCAACCTCCCGAGCAGACTTTCTTTTGGCTCATCACGCAATCCTACCGTTCTTGGGGAGGGAACGCGTCACGCAAATCGAAGTGCGTGACGAGCCAAGAGAATGTCTGCATTTTTTTAACAATTTGGCTTTGGTAGTAAGTTGAATTCTGTCTTTTGTACGTGCCGAAAATGGCCGGTTAGAATTAGAAAATAGAAATATTACAGTTTACTGTGCCAAAACGTTGTCAACTGTTTGAAAAGAAGTTTATTGATCTCAGATTTATAACTGATTACCAGTTGTTAACCGGAAGTTGAACGTTTTGAAAAATCTTAGTAAAAAGTTGAATCGTAGTTGTATGCTTCAATTTAAAGTATTTGAGTCTGTGAGATTACCAAAAGACGTCATAAAGTTAACATAAAGTAAAATTCCGTTATTTTTGGATAGCGTAAGTCAAACGGATTACATATAGAGATTAACCGATTTTTTTATCATTTTAATGTCTAAACATTAGTCGCTTCATTGGCTTTTGTGTACAGCTTTTCGTAGTGCTTTTCTTTGTAGCAGTCTGATACTACGACTTTGAAGCAAGGGAGAGTGGAGAAGGTTAAAGAGAATATCAAACATATTTTGCCAACCTTGTCCCCAGGGAAAGGTCCTGGGGACGAGCTTGACATGTTACAAGACTATAGTATTTTCTCAAACATGATTAAGAGGGAGAGTAACGGTAATTTTGATGATTGTGCGTGTTTTGGGTAAATACTGGCTTGAAACTATCGGTTGGAGGGAGACAAAATTTTTTGACCATCTAATAGCTCTTAACAAATTTAGATTAATGCCGCTCATAAAGTCAAATGTATTTCAAAGGAAAGCATGTTATATGACAAGAGAGCTTTAAGGGACTCCTCTGTGACCGTGACGTGTTCGGGTATCTGCTGAAAAACTAGTTTTTGCATCCTTAATTTCTTCCTCAAAATTATTTTGTTTGTAAAATTATATCAAACGCTCAAACAGTGTTTCATCGCAACATCCATCACCTCGAATTTTGTGAAAAATGCTCCGCTGTGCGTTGTGTTTTATCTCTTTTCTCAGTGTTTGATTTGTGATGGAACACTCTGTCTCGTGTTGTCATATTACATTAAACCCTTGAAGTCCCAAGAGTGTTAGGCAACAGCCAATTAGATATCGACTTATACTTCCCCGTGGGTGGCCCACGTGCACTTACAGGCATTGCCCCGAAAAGCGAGATCTTGATTGGCTTGTGCTTAACCCACTGGGCCTTAGGGAGGCACCCATTATTTGGCCTTTCTCTTGCTGGAGGGTCATTATTCAGTGTTTGGTAACTAGACAACCTAATGCTTAGTGCCAATGAAGTGAGATTTTTATGTATAATTTACTACTTTGGTTGTAAGAAGCCACTGCTTGTCAAAGCACAGGCCAACCAACCTTAATGTGAGAGGTTATCTTTAATATGTGTGGTATCATATTGTGTAATCCTCAAATGGCCGTGAACATAAAGCATTTGTATGGGACTTCAGTTAATAGATTCAAGAAGATAAAGGCTTGCGGGAATGTTCAATAAGAAAGGCTTTACCTAGGCTAATCAAGGCGCAAAGTTAATACCGGAATTCCCATACAAATCCTTTTTGACCGGTAGGTTTACGGTCATTTTGAGGATTGTACAATTTAATACCACGCGTATTAATGACTTAAAAACTCTCGTAGTGAGCTTGATGGGCCTGTGGTTAAGTTTTGCTTGGGGCGCAGGCGAACCAGGTAGAGTTGAGATTTAGCATTGAGGCTCCATATTTGCTGTTTATTTAATGATGTTATAAAAGAGAGACTTGCTGCGGCGTGTGTTGAGCGTAGCAAGCTTTTTACATTGCGAGGTCACTTTATAGCAGCTTTTTGGGTTTGAAGTTAGTTATTTTTTCGTTCTGCAGAGTTTCGTGGCTTTTATCTTCGTCAAAAGAGTTATAGTTTATTTAAAAACATGTGGTAACCTTACGGGATTGATATACAATAAGAAAGTTTTTTTTTTTTTTTATTTCGAGGATATATGTAACTAACTATATTGATGCCTGTAGTTAATAGATGAAATAGTAACCAGAAGAAAAGTCTTAGTAATTTACTTGATTTTGACTGCTGTTAAAACTTACAAGCTGGCATTGTCGAGAAACAATCAAGTAAAATTAAATCTGCCATCATTCATAGACTCAAGTGATTTTTCCCCATAAATGTACGACGTGTTAGCATGGCAAGAGTTTTTTGTTTGTTTGTTTTTTGTTTCCAACTCGTCACTCACGTAGTTTTATTACGCGCTAGTTCGGCCCTCTACTTCCTGTCTTGAGGTGTTGGTGGCGGCAAAGTATTGACCTACTGTTGTCCTCATAGGCTCGATTTCCGCCGTCTCCCGGGTCCGGTCTTTGATCCTGAAGAGAGTGCGGGCTCATTTTCGCGAACAGCGGCTGATAATCGAGCCTATTGTCCTCAATGTCTTTGTGGCTATTCTTATGTACTAGGGTAAATAAGCTTTATACTGCAGGTGGAATTTCAAGAGATACTAAGTAAGCTGCATTCCTGTCGAATCTCGCAGACAGGATTGTAAATACAGAGAAAACCCGCATATAAGAACCTGGAAAATTCGAGGTCAGGCTGAACAGGTTCTTATATTTTAGGGTAGTTTTTCACAATTCAGGCTGATTAGGTTCTTCACAGTTCTTATTTTTCAGAGGTTGTCGTAGTGTAACCATTTGCAGAGATACTGTACTACTAATTCATAATGGTTTATGGAAAACATATTTCTAGTGAAAATCCAAACAAATGTAAATCAAAGAAAACGTATACACAACGTAACTTTTTGTCAGAATTTTCTCACTCGGTCAGTTTAATTGACCATCAAAATTGAAGTGATTTTTTGTAAAACAACCTATTTTTCTTTCCCAGGCTGAACAGTTTCTTATATTTTTGAGTATTTAAATGCCAAATTTCAGCCTGTAGGTTCTTATACGTGGGTTTTTACTGTACCCCGAAAAGTGGTAGATCTCTGGAATCTGGAGGGGTCTTCTCTTACCCGACCAAAACTTGCGCTCAGACTTCAGTAATTCTCCGTTCACTCCCTCAGTCTTCACTGTAGGGAAGTAATCTAAATTTCGGTGGAGAAACATTACAAGGTTTCGTTAGGGGTGGAATTTTTTCAACAGTGTCTGACTACGCCCACCATTTCGTTTTTGGTTACTCCCACTGATCTCTGACCGCTTGGTCCGCAAAAATGGAAAGCACAGGCTTGGACTTCTGACTCTGGTTTTGATTTGGTCGCACCGCGATCCCAATCTTTTACGTTCAATAATTACAAATCACAGATCACGAAAAAGGACCTCTTTATTTCCCCACCCCTCCTCCCACTAAAACCAGAAACCCCAAACAGCACTCAAAAAACAACGCGAGGAGAACAACGCGCACGAACGCGTATGCAAAAAGGGCGCGAATTATTTCCCGCCAAAACGTTAGCGCTGGAACCATCACGCAGACGCAAGGCTTTCCGTCGTTGACTTCTTTTCCGTTTTCCTCCCACAAAATAGATGCTTAAAAGTTTCAAGTTTCGAGAGCAATATTCGAGTTTTAGTCTTTTCGCTTTGAGGGTATTGAATTCACAAAATTGTGAAGTAGACTTAGTGAGTTCTCTTAGAATATTTGATAACAACTGTATTGCTAGACTTCGAAGATGAGGAACCAAGATGGCTTCTCCGGTCTGTTTTTTGCTCCTCTGCCAAACCTCGAGGAACTGATCGCTGTTGAGGCTGTCATACGAGCGGAAAAAGACGATGAAATAAGCGCTATTCAGCCAAAATGTTGCAGGTATTTCTTTAAACTGGTCTTGACTGTTGATGTTTAAACCGAAATCTGGATAAATTCGAAAGAAATTCTGGAACCGATGGTGACGTTTATTTTAATAATAAGACTTTAAGTCTTATTTTTTGCAGGGAGATTATCTTCACGGAGCCCAAAGTTCTGTTGTCTCCACTGTCAGATGACAGGAACAAGCTGTTTCTCATAACACAGGTGCAACTAAAAGTCAAATATGCTGAAATTTGCCAACGTTGTAAATATAACTAATACGCCTACTATGATGTTGAGCTGTGTTAAGGTAGTGGACTTACCAAATGAAGAAATATCAGAGAACCTCTTTTCATGGGCTTACTTTAGCTTAAGCTTATTATTGAACCTTACTTTTCTATTTCTCTTAGGAGATGATTTTTCATTCCTCCGAATTTCAAGAGCTGTTACAAAGGCTAAAAATAAAGGTAAGCTTAAGCTTTAAACTGAATTCGAAGTGGATTTTGAAATAAGCTTACCTCACTCTTATTTTTCCTTCCAAGTTGTCCATGTTCTCAATAAGCTTAAGTAGGTTTAGTATATGAAGTACGACCCTTTGAATAGTTTTGAATGAAATGAGGACTGACTAGATGTTCAACACTGAAATACACGCGTATACATTTGGTAGTTGCGTGTAGAACTACCACAATCTGTAGAATGTGAGGTACTGCTCTCAACTAGTAATCAGATTCGTTTACAGCTTGATTATATCATTACACAAGACCCAGGCTCAGATGTAAAATTTCCTATTGTTCATCTTTTTTTTTTTTTTTACCAGGAAACAGAGCGAGTAGATCTGACTAAAGGCTTGTTTCAGTTTTGCTTTTCGTTCACAATGAAACAGAAGCTCGCACCACTGTGGAACAAGGCTGGAGAGTTCCTTGTACAAGGTAATTGATGGACATTTAATATCTTTATTAACCCAGAAAAAGGAACGCCAAAAATTAACGGAAGTTATCCTCCGATCTATGCTGATTTAACCCTTTAAACCGTAAGATCAAAATTTGAATTCTCACTTGTTGCCCCTATTCATTTCCTACAGAAGTAGTGGGGAGAAGTTGATAAAATATCAAGCAAATTCATCTTGTGTGATCATGTCCGTAATTCTCATGACCACTCTGTTTTACAAAGTATTGATATTACAAGGAGAAATTTGATGCTGATCCCTCTTAGGTCTTGAAGGGTTAAACTCTTAAGACGAAACGTTAGGATAAACTTCAATTGAACAACTAAAATGCGCTCTTCCTTCGCATTGCTGAGTCTGTTGGGAATATTATTATTGGCAGACTCTTAAGTTTTGTCCAGTGTTTCATATTTCCTTGTAGGTCGTGACTTCATGCTGGAAAAAACGAAACTGAATGCAGTTTGTAAGTATAAACCTCATAGTTAGGGCGAAATCATTAAGTTTTCTCGCCTGCTCTCTAAAAATAGACACCCTGGAAAACTTCCTTGTACTTTTCTCACCACAAAAGTTAGTACTCTTATTTTCATTGAAGGAGGTAAAACTCTCTCCCGATTGCTAAATGATAAAATTCTTAACATTTGATAACTTGTTTTCGTCACTAAGACATTCTCGCTAAAACCTGTAGTAGAAAGACGATGGCTATCACATTTTACCACCAAAATGACGTTGGTTCGCGCCGAATCGCGCGCGCACACTACTTAGTAAAGGAAAGTTCACTTAGTATGACAAGGGGGGGGGGGGATGAAGATATTGAAACTCAAAGCTTGAAATTTTAGCAGCCCCCCTCGCTAGCGGTTCAATTTTTAGGAGCCCCTCCTTGGTAGTCGAAAAAACTTCAGAGCCCGCCCCCTCCTCCTTCAATTCCTTTGCTCCCCTGAAAAAAGATCGCTAGACTGTATTAAATATATTTACCGTTATTGTCTAAAGCATTTTTGGGATGAACAAGAGTGTAATAATTGCTGAGACTACATTTGTTATATCTGTAAACCACGTGATATAGCTGAGTTGCACAGGTCATTAAATTGTTGAGTTGAAAACCATTCGATCTGTATGATGATGTCATGTGTTGGTTTTCAAGTATACAAATTTTCGGAGCCCCCCCTCCTAGCGCAACATTTTTTTCAGAGCCCCCCCCTTCGGGTGTCTAAAATTTTCGGAGCCCCCCTCAATATCTTCATCCCCCCCCCTTTGTCATATTAAATGAACTTTCCCTAATGAGAAAATCTCGTTCTCGTAGTCGTCCTGGTCTTAGAATCTAAAGCTCTCTATTATTCCTTGTCTAGCTAAGAAATCAGCCTTGTGGAACAGTTTCTGCCTGTTTTTCAGTGAACATGTGAGAACATAATAGTCCGTTCCCTTCCCTTTCTGATGCCCACTACAGAGTCTAATTTCTTGTCTGCGTTTTTATGCAGCCTTGGAAGTAACAATTAGTGACGACAAGATCAGTATTGGATTACTGGCTTATTCTTTGAAGTCAAGCCCCTGCGTGGTAATATACTTTGGTATTCTGCATGGTAAAAATGATTCAGTGTAGGTGCTGTTTTCAAATTGAGACGAGCTGACTAAGGCAAAATTTAATAGTGGCTGGCCTAAGGGAAGTGTATCCCAGATTTATTGTTTCGAACTATTTGTGTCATGAAAACTGGCAAAGGAAAGTGAGAGTTTTCGGGTATGACAGTATTGTCTTCGGTGGAAAAACTTTCGAAAGCATTTAATTGTGGTTTGCTCAAGCCTAAGAAATTTTTTCCAGGGACATTTTGAACTTTAGAATAATGGGCATCCATAAATCTAGCTAGGTTTACGTGAAAGCTTTAGAAATAGGGTTGGGGATTAACTGCAGTGTTCATAATTTTCTGTAATTTACTTCATAAAACAGTGCATCCTTTACGGAATTTTCTTGCAGTTCTCCCTCCCCCCCACCCTATACAAAGTTGAAACTCGGAAAATTTCTGTATACACGCGTCCAATGTTTTTTGTGGGGTGAGGGGAGGGGTAGGGTTGGGCATGTGTGAATTGGAAAACACCCCAGAAATGCAAGTGTCCCAAGACTTTTGACCATGATTTTAACTACGTTGGCCTGGCGAAGAGAGTCTATTAAGACAATAAGAGGAAATTTACTGAGGATAAATAATTTGTGAATACGGTAAACTGCCTGTTTGTACTTCTTCAGCCAGAACATTTCACTGCTTCGACAAGAGCATTAGAGGAATTTAACACTAACGAGAAAGCAGTGATTACTGAGGCAGCTATTTCCGATGATTTGTGTTTTGTGTTGCCGAGGTAAGGAGCGCGCCAATAAATTTAGAAACTCATTTAATTAAAATTGTTTTAAAATATAGCCATGTAAGTCACCACGGTAAAAGAAAACAAATGACCATAAATAACTGAGTCTTGACTTTCTGGAGGTGGTTTGACAGGTCTTACAACAACAAAAAAATGACAAACTATTATTATAGATATTCAAACGAAAAGTTGGCTGTTTTCTCGGAAACAGGGTTTTAATATATTACATCTTATTATTACATGCATTATCACTAGTTTTTCGACCATTCATCAAGTCTCGATCTGTAACGACGAAAGTTTTCATTTTCTTCATGTTTACGGTTATCCAAGCAATAAAAATGATGAAATGTTACGATCTAAACCCAGTTCCGTTTGATTTGTATTAAAAGGATCTTAAAGCTCATTTAACCAATTTTTTTTGCTATTTTAGCTTGAAAAAAGGGAGAATCTTCAGCATAACCCATTACCTTCCCGAAGAATGCCCGTTTGCTAGTTATGAAGACTTACGAAAACACTGGAAACTTATGGTAGGTGTACGTTTGAGGCTCTTAGAATTCCCTTTTTATGTTGAAAAATGGTGGCTGGTGGCTTCTCACAGCTTCATTTATATTCGTCGTTATTACTTTTCTTTTTACGCAGTATGGATACAGACTACCGGCTGAGGAAAATGTTTTTTACAACGTACGTTTCTATTACATCCGTGGGAAAATATTTACGTATCCTTTAGATGGGCCTGTTTTTCATCGACAATGCGCTGACTTAGTTGAATGAGGGTCACAAAAGCAGAACTTAAGTAATGTCTCTTGCCATTCACATGAAAATACTTTCACTTAATAACAATGAGCGGCGACGCAAAAATCAAATCAAACACGAAACTTCTTTCTTATACTGTTTCGCAAAACTTTTCTAGGCTGTTTATGTTGAAAGTACACTTCTATGAACAGAGGACACAACAGGTGACATTAAGACACCACATCCATACCTTACAGAAGAGTCATTATATTTATATCTAAGATAGCCAGATATGACTGTATTTTTTTCAGTCAGGGCTGTCGCTAAGATTTCGAGCTGCTGGGTATATAAGTAGGAGGGAAATTGATCAGCTAGGAAGTTCTTTTGGGTCTAGTAGTCGGCGGTGAAAGCCGTTATTAGCCAGGGGAAATCCTCGGCCCTCAGTTACAGCCCTGTTGAATACGATACCAGTTATGATTAAGTTCTTTACCAAAAGCGATCAGATACCCAGCTAGTTGTATCCGCAGCAGTCAAGCCGTAGTATCGCCTCGCTGCGATCATCAGCTGATTTTTACCACTTTTCTGAGAGACTTGTCTTCCCGAATGCCTTCCATCTGTGGTACACCCCTAGCGCTGACTTCTGCACCTCTCTACCCAACATGTAGACTTCAACAGGCAACCTCTCCAAACCACAGTAACCTAACAAGGACAGCGCCTCAAATGAACCACTGTAGACCTTTCACCGTTCAACATCATTCTGCATGTGAACTGACGAGGCAAGCTATCTCGGTGTCGCCGTTTTCATCTCGAGCAGCATCGTCCGAAATTCATCAAACCGCGGCCAGCGATGGAATTGTTAGTCGCCGGATAATACCCTCTTTTAATCCAACGAGCTTGAGGGTCACTGCCCATATTTCCCCGGTACCTTCTTACCTCTCTTCAGAAACTCCTTTTGTTCCTCGATTCACTAGTAAGCATCTGGTTAACACTGAACATAGCAGGTCAGCCAAATGTAACTCTAATTCTCCATCCACGCCTGCCACTAGAATTGTTCCCACGTTTTCGAAGAAGAGAGTGCAGTCTTGTGGAAACGATTCAAGAAAGAAAAATACAACGGCTACATCTAGAGTTTGTGCCCTTGGTAAAACTGTGCAATCAGAGGGTGCTTCATCCTTTCCTTCGTTACAACCTCCTACTAGCATAATAAGACCGGTCACAGTGGAAAACGTAAGTCATTTACATAAACAATCTCA
Organism: Porites lobata; assembly: GCA_942486035.1. Classification (NCBI taxonomy): domain Eukaryota; kingdom Metazoa; phylum Cnidaria; class Anthozoa; order Scleractinia; family Poritidae; genus Porites; species Porites lobata. The sequence goes on along the minus strand of CALNXK010000053.1, from coordinate 1,366,066 downwards.
GCAAAGGAGCACTCAAAACCACAGAAGCATTTTAATGGGACAAGGCATTGGTCTGAGTGAGAGCCATGGTATTTCGTCAAACTTTAACAGGGAATTGACCACTGAGTCAAACTTGGCGAGTTTGCCTGCTGCGGTTCACATCAATAATGCTGATGTGACATACAGTCCAGTGCCAGTTTCAAAGTGTTTACCCCAGAAAAGACCAGGACTCGTTATAACACAAGCTTCTTCTACCAAAGATCATCTCTCAGCCCCATTTACGGGAAACGTGCCTCCGAAGCCAAGCAACAACAGGACTGTTAATCCTTCCTTCTTAGGTGATGTTCTTGTAAGTGAGTCGCCTTTTTCAGGACTGGTTAGAGACCAGCCAACCTCTATTCAGTCACTACAGCAAAGGCGCATTCTTGGCCAGTCCCAATCTGTTCTTGATTTAACATTGGGACTTCAGGTATTAAAACCATGTTAACAATTCCTACAATTTTTTTTCATTGTTAGATTAAATTGAAGGAGTGATTTTAATTAACAAAATACTTGAAGTCAAAAAGCAGCATTCACATAACAAAATCAACAGCCTAAGCCTAAGGTGGTGCCCGTCATGCCGTCCAGACGATACGCATGCACCACTCGCCCCAGCCTACAATTACGATTTTTGTCACACCAGAATGAAATATAATGCCATAACGAGAATTTCCGTGTTCTCATTGATAACTGGAATGACTTCACCAGTTCGGGAATGGAATTTCGTCTCGGTATCCGGGATGTAAATCGATGCAGAAATATAAATTCAGTGAAACTTATTCCGATATCATGCGAATAGCCCCTACACTACCGAGGAATTAGTCAACATAGGAAACTTACCGAACTATGCATAATTGTGACCTTAGAATAACTGTGTTTTTAAGGTGGAAGATTTTCCTCGCGAGGAACCACCTGCTAAGAAGCCGAAGTCAAAGCCTAAAATTCAGGACAACATTGATGTGAGGGAGTTAGCGTTACAAGACCAGGTACAGTACATTTTCAAGCTTACATAACCGCATAACAGTAGCCAAGTTCAGCCTAGCCTTTGTTCTATGCTTCAGTTTGCCTTTCCGTACTGTAAAGGAAGTGTTTGTCTCTGCCATCTAGGTGTCACTCTATCAATAAATTCCAGTTGACTTGCGGCATCTCAGGCTATTTTACACACTAAGGGGTAGGGGGATTGTGCTGAATGACTCTGAAGTTTCGTGATCACAGTTAAGAAGTTTAAAATCCAATAAGTAATTTCAAAAAAATACGCAAGTTGTGATCCGATCCGATTCTCACAAGGAAACGAATGAATATGTGGAAAAGTACTAAAGTATACAGAGCTTTTCGTTTTCTGCGCCATGCATTTTGGAAAGAGAAGATTGAGGACAGAGTAAAATTTTTGGAATTAAACGTGTTAAAATGTTGTCTAAAGATGACAAAGGCCGATTTGCGTAAAATAAGTCTTAAAATGAAGGAAAGACGTTTCAGAGAACTTAGCTCCTGAGTTCCCCAGCGAAAGCAGGGCCATATCCCTCACTCCACCACCCCACTCGCCCCCCCCCCCACTGGAAATTGCGCCTCTGGCTTACCGGCCATGAATGCGGGGTGGTCCCTTACCGAACCCCCTCACCATAGACATTATCCACGATGAACAATACCTTTTATGACAACGTTTACATCATTTTTAGCTGATAGCTCACGATCAGCTTATTCCATTTACTTCTTATAATAGCTCCAAAAAGTAAACGCCGTCACTCTCGCCGATTGGCTGAAGAAAAGAGGTGTAGCTGTGAAATCAAAAGACAAGAAAACAGAACTGACCAGTAAAGTCAAGCTGTACTTGGCAACAATTCCACATGAGCCTTAACCATGCTCTTGCCGCTCCATGTTCTTTAGCCTGCCTTCCTGCCTTCAATAATAATTATTAATTAATAATAATTATTAATTTATTTGATAAGTGCTCCCTGTACGAAAGAAAAGCTTTAAGAATACTAGTTCTTTATGGCCTATGATGAGGGTCTGAATGGTTTAGAGTTTAGTGTTATTTACTTCTAATTTTTAGTGCTTGCTGTTAAATTGGCCAATTTTTTAATGTTTACTGTTTCCGGAGAAAATACTGTTAAGTGCTCTGAAGGTTTGTGGTGAAAAAAAAGTAAGGCATTGACCTGTTCAACGGTTCCAAAGTAAGTCGAGCAAGCTTCACGTCAGTGATTAGCTGTGCGAGCAGGGGTACCGGCTTTAAATTAAAATGTGGAAAAGGCCCCCTAAAGGTCAAAGTTGTTGAGAATGTTTCCAGATAAAATTGGTAATAAAAGTGATTTGCCCGTGCATCGTGTTTTAATCTTGCCAGTTTTTCTCACTTCCTTTTTGGTATAGTACGTAATACACGCACACGTTCATTCTCACAATTACCCATAAGGCGACAGAACGATAAAGAATCGAACCCAAAAAAATAACCATAACTGGTTCAAATTAAAAAGGATCGTTAGGAAAAAGAAAACAATCCGTGTATAAGAAATGTGGTCTGGGGCAGAAGGAAAGGAAAGGTCCCAAAATTAATTGGTACCACACCCTCAGTCTACAGGATACCTGGAATAATTAAGGAAAAAAACACTATATTTGGACTCAGTCACCAAGCCAACCCACAATTATTTGACTTCTTTGCACATTTCAGATGAATGGAAACATTCAGCCTTGTTCACAATTTTTATTTAACTTACGTTGAACTACCTATGATAAACATTAAAAATGTTAAATCAAGGAGACTACTAACAACTGTAAGTAACGTTTTAATAATGACTCCCTAACATCTACTCAGGGTTCGTACAGAATTTTGAATTCAAAATACAAGACTTTTTCCAGACTTTTTTCCAAAAGAAATTTTTTTTTCAGAGTCAGGGTCATTAAATAGGTGATTAACAGAGACCTTAGAAAAACGCTGGTGGGCTGCAAACATACGCGCAAGATTTAATAAGGTTTGATCAAAACGAAAAAAAAATTCACACAAAAAAGCACTTGTTGTAGCTTTGAAAAAAAAAACTCAAGACTTTTTACCTTTTTTTCCGGTCTTCATCTCTATTTTCCAGACTTATTCCAGGTCTGGAAAATTGCTCGGAAAATTTCAAAACTTTTTCAAGACTCTACGAACCCTGTCTACTGTGATTTAAGCTTATAACTAGATTACTTCTCCCGAATTAATTTCATGTATCACCAACGCTTAGACCAAACCAAAAAGATAAAATTTTATGACTTTTACTGTTTCCAATCCAATTGTAATCCTTTCAGACTACCAACAATGACCAACTCCCCCCAAAGCTCCATGTTAAGATGCAGATTAAACTCCATTACCTTTAAAAGACTTGGCGCAGCTGTTCAAAAGTTGGATAACTTTAACCACTTGAAACGCTATTGGCCTCCCTAACACTTATCTGCTGGATTGTGATTTATCCAGCAGATAGCACTATTCAATTTTTGACAAAATTTTAAATTTTTTTTGAAATCTCAAGACCAGATAAGACCCAGCGGCAGCTAATTGGGGTGTGACATTTTAAGGATGAAATTGTTCCAGGCACAGTTATCAAAAGAAATTTGGCAAGAGCTCCCAGACACTCCTGTTTACTGAATAAAAAAAAATTAGAGGGAGAAAGTTCCAGAAAGTTCTTTCCCTTGCCTCAGTGCATTGATTTTGCCACTGAGTATCCCATCCAAACTTGCTGCACCTGGTGGTCCAAAGATAAAAGAAGCCTGCAGTTTATAGGAACTATCACTACAATTTTAAGCTTACTCAGCACAATTTTAAGCTTACATTATATCATGTGATAATAAATATGTAAAAACAATTTTTAAATAACAGCAAGAAGATTAAAATTGACAAAATTTAATCCAACTAAGGAGCTGTACAAATTCTCTTTGAACGGACAAGAGCATGGCTGTGATATTTATTATACTGGTAAACTACTTTGGAAATGAAGTACCACTAGTAGTTAGAACTTTTCAAAAAATAATTTTAAAAAATTTTGACAAATTTCGAGACAACTTGAGTTCTGAAAATATTTTTGTCACCCAAGGCTACAATCTATTATTTTTCCCACACAAATGAATTACAGGGTATAGCTATCAACCAGAAAAGTGACAGCACTGATTAAGCCAAAAAGAAATTTCAGGGTGACTAACCAGAAAATTCACAAAGACTACTTCAGTTCTATTCATTACTTAACACCAAACCTTGTTATTAACTTGTACTTGAAAAATTCAATCACACAGTTATGACTGATAACACAACTTTTTTGTCATCCACTCTGGTCTGTGATAACAGAGAGCTTTACATTTGAGGACGTCTACGAAGACGACATTTCAATTTTAAGTTTTCTTGCCTCTTCTCTAAACATAGACACCTTGGAAAGCAACATTGTACTTTTTTCACCACAAAAGTTAGTTGACTTATTTCCATTTCCTAACATTAAATTTTGATAACTTGTTTTCACCACCACAACATTCTCGCTAGAACTCATAGGAGAATGATAATGGCTATCACATTTTACCACCAAGATGACTTGGTTTGCACGTGCACACTACTTAGTCTTAGGAAAATATTGTTCATGTAGTCATCCTCGTCTTAGAATCTAAAGCTCTCTCATACCACTCTAGTGATAAACAATTCAGTCTTCTGCTAAGAATTTGTCCGATTCTATTTGATCACCTGCTTGATGGATACAGACCAAATTGGACTTTATTCAGTCCTGTTTTCATTTTTACTAAGCTTAGCAACTTTTAAAACTAGAGATTTGGGTGTTTCTAGGAATAATCATATGATTATAAAAAGCAAAGTGAGTTTTAAAAAATAAACTTATGAAAGAATGGTGAGGTGTTTTACAACAGTTACATGTACCATTGAGGGAAGACTGAATCACATCCAGTCTCATTCATTCTTGCTTAAACATGTGATAGACATTTACAGGGGCAAAAATTGCAAGAGCACCCACACAGGACCCCACTTGAGTGCTTATTCCATACCACAGCAAATGTTTGCGGCCTTTTTCACGCATGATTCCTCCAATGGCAACTTTGACGTATGTCACCACAGCAACAGCCGCAACACTTATCACAACCTATCATTTGAAGAGAAACACATTTTATAACAATACCATCATATAAGCAACCTGTAAAGCTTATTGTTTACGATACAGCTGTGTGCCACAGGATACTGAATAGTGAGTCAATTAGCGAAATGCTTTTCTATAGAAAGTTCACTAGCAGGAACAGAACTCAGACAGGATCAACTCATTTACATAATTTTTGGGAAAGCAATAGGTTATATTGTCTGATAAGTATGTAAATGATCATGACGTGATCCTGTCCAAGTTTTGTACTTTGCACCTACCTAATGACTGCCTTGAATAGACTCTTTCAAATAATTATGAGTACTTGACTTGATATAAAATTTATTATATCCATACAAGTCTTATTGCCAAACTATTTCTACCACATAATCTACATTATAGCCAGTTCAAAATGTTTCATCGAAAGCAACGTTGTCACTCTACCATAGTTTCTTTGCTAAATTAGATAAGTGACAAATAGTTAAAACAGGCAGTACAATGTGGCCAAAAACAGAAAGAGGGCATTTCTCTTTTCCTCGATCCTCCCTCAAAACGCACTCATCAAAACAGCCACCAAAGCAGGCTAATGATTTTAACAAAAGTGATGATGTCACAATGGGTGTAACATACCGTAAAATTCCGAAAATAAGCCCCGGGGCTTATATTTTCCAAAGGCCCTTTCTGAGGGGCTTATTTTTGGAGGGGGTTATATTTGGAGGGGCTTATCTACGGAGGGAAATTTGCGTTTCAAAATCTATTGGGCTAGCCTTATACTTGGAAGGAAATTTACTGTTTTTGCTTTGTTTTACTTTGTATTTGAGGGCAATTTCCAAATACAAGCCCCTTGGGGGGCTTATATTTAGAGGGGTGATTTAACAGAGGGTTCTTTGCGTTACATGTTTGGGGGGCTTATATTTGGAGGGGCTTATTTTCAGTATTTTACGGTATATGGCAACTCTCCTGGAGTATCTGGTCTCCGGGAAATAGCACAAATCTACCAGCTGACCTACTGGTCACCAAATCTCCTGAATTTTGAGTTTCTATTTGCTTTATGTTGGAAGTAAGCTCATTTTATTTTTTGTCCCCAGAAAATCAAAAAAAACCTTTTCCATCACAGTATGGTTTCTGTTGCATTTGGGACATGTTTAATCGCCAACAAGACTATATTTGTCAAAAAAGCCAATTTTGACAATCTGTACTTCAAGTAACTTTGTATAACGTCTTGTACCACACCCATGTTATAATTTGGGGCAACAGGAGGGGGCAGGATACTGCAAAAGAGACAGTCTCAAGAATTTAGATCTCTAGAGGAAGGGATATGGTTAAACACGTGCAGATAAAGGTTGATGAGGAGTGATGTTTTGAACTTCCCATGTAACCAAAATTCAAGTTTGGTGGATCAAAGGAGTCTTATCCCTTTGACAGTGTGCATTTGTCGGCATGTTTAAAGGGGTTAATTTACAAGCAACCAATGAAATAACACATGACCTTTGGCCCAAAAACCTGATATCTTTTCAAGTGCCAATAGCACTGTTTAAGATCACTGTTGCCATGGTTACATAAAATTGTACCTTTTGAAGCAAAGCAATGTTTTAACATTTCTTCACTTAAAAGTGATTCAATGATTTGGAGATACACAATTTCTCTTCTCATTTTCAAAAATATTTCACAAGTGAGTGTACTGTCAAACCTCTTTAATACAGACACCTAAGAGACAGAACCAATATTGTCCACTTTACAGAGGTGTCGGTATTATAGAGGCAGGGAATGTATGATTTTTGGCATTTCTGGGACCAAAGAACTGTACATAATAGAGAGGTGTCTGTATTATAGAGGAGTCCGTAAGGAGAGGTTAGACTGTATCAACACTCAAAAGAAAATGTCATATCTTGCCACCGCCATGTAATATCCTATATTCAAATAGTGAAAAATTAATATACTTACAATCAAAACAGCACCAGAATTGTCACATTTCATCAGCACATCAGGACTTTGTGAGGCCACAACGAGGATGTAGGTACACATACCAAAGTACATGATGGTCAGTGCACTGATAACTACCACTGATGTGGTACTTATAAAGGGGAACAGAATACAAGTGACAGGATTGGCTATAGCCGACAGTGTGAGGGTCAGGTGATAAATGTAGTAGCTGTATGGTATACACGCATATGACTGGATAGCTGGTAAAATGCCATTACTCAGGCCCCCAGCCAGGGCTATGATCAGCAACAGGAGCAAAACACCACCTTGTGACAAATCTTCATCGATGACAACTTCATTTTTTTCATTTTTCTCATCCACCGGGGAAAGCTCAAGGCCTGATTCACTTGGCTGTGGACTTATATGATACAAAGATTTGGAGTCTTTCCCAACCTGCTGTCGCTTAGTAATGGGAAGCGTATTTAAAGCAAGGAACGCCAAACCACAAGCTGTCATCATCGCACTGAGAAACCAGAAGAACACTTCAACAGAGAATTTTGGCTCAAGACCCCAGCTTCCAGAATCAGTAGCATTCCCTGATGTTCCATTAGTACCGTTCAAAGGTGCCTCTGTCGGGCTTGGAGCTGGACAAGGGTTATGAGAACCTCCACCTACTCCCTGTCCCAATGCTACAAGACTCGGAAGAAGCCCGCTTAACCCCTCACCGGCAAAATACGGGCTCATGTAAACTTCTCGGAAGATGGCCATGTAAGGTATAAACGACACAGATGAGGTACAATCTACCATGGACAGAAAGAAACACAGGACAAGCAGCGCTGTACTTCTCTCCGCTCCTGCGATGTAACTGGTTTCTTTCCAAAAAAATACCAAGAGAACGCACGACGTAATACCGACCAAAACACTGATGTAAATAACTGGTACCTCGCGAACTACACGTGGGAAAAGTTTGTTGCCCACTGCAAATGTCAAGGGGGCTATGTTTGCCAGTTGAATCATAACAGTTAGATATGACGGTAGCGACCAACTTTCTGGGATTTCAGGAACAATTAAAGGTAACTCAACCCAGAGTCCATTGATGGCAATCCAGGAACCTGTCCCGAAAATGACCACGAGTGCGTAGGTGATCACTGAGATGCTGGCGAAGGCCCTCTTGATCTTGTTCTTCAACCGTTCCAAAGCCATATTGACTAAAATAAAGCACTGATCTTTGCTGTTTTCTTTCAGCACGCTGATTAAAACTAGCTGATGAAAGCGACTGTTATGCAACGGGTACTATTGGTGTCATCTGCGATATTCGTCCTTTTAATTACAATATACGCATCCTTGGACTTTGAACTGCCCGCGGAGATTGCTGGGATCCTCATTCAGATTGTTGAAGGGAGACTGGTACACAAGGGCTCTCAAGGTCACTCTCGTTGCGAGGGGTTATTTTGCCATATCTGTCAATTCTATGACTACAGCGGTAGTTCCGCTCCTCAAGCAAGTTTATAAACAGCTGTCAGATGGGATTATCAACTTGTTATTTTTCCAATGTCACGTTAATCTCCATAAAAAAAAACACCCTATCAAGGGGGTGATCAAATGCGAAAAAAAAAAAAAAAAAAAAAAAACTAGGAACTGTTGAACCTTACCATAGAAGGAAAAGCCGAAGAGGGCATAATAAGAGGAATAATAAAAGCTTTATATATTCTGCAGGATGAATCAGCCCGCAGCTTGTGTTAACTCATGTGCAGCATAAATAATCTAAAAAAAGAAAATCTGCATATGATACAACTATTTATACTTACAAGCGACGTTAATTAAAAAGAGTCATAAAACCTAGCATTGGTGACTGTGTCCATTTTCGTCACGTAAAAACTTAAAAATTTCTCATTTAAAAGATATGGGCCTTATGAGTGTCAATCTTTCGCGGCCAAGTACTGAAAAAAAAAACTTAAAAATTGCTCATTGAAAAGATATGGGCCTTATGAGTGTCAATCTTTCGCGGCCAAGTACTGAATTGTACTTTGGCCCATGGCTGTCTTGGCTGTTGGTTCGAGTTGGTAGATGTAGTAAACTGTCGTCCCTGAGCTCCCTCGTGCGTACGCTGGATCGGCGAGGTAAATATGAGATTAACTACTCGGCGCACTGATAACTGTGTACAATTTTGAAATTAAGTTGAAACCTAAGAAAACACCTGCGGTTTCTTAACGTTAATAAATTAAGCTCATCGTGCATTGGCTGAGTACAGGTTTTTCTGTCTGCTTTGAGTATAGATGTCAAATTGTAAAGTCAAAATAGCGAGGTTTTACGAATTCTTATTTACACTAGGTTGAAGATGAACAAAAAGTGAATCTTTGTACAGGTTTCCATTCCCGTAGCATGTTTCATTTCGAAAATACAGCAATCTGAACTTTCAAGTTTTCACAGTGCGTGACACCAATATAGGAATGCTGTCTCGTTGAAAAGTCTCTCCTCTTGATTTTCAGCAGTATAACCATTTCAAGTATTAGAAGATGTGTTTATGTGCACGTATGCTAGTTCTCGAGTGAAAAGAAAGAGCTTTTATGGAAAAGTGAACTCCAGATGTTGTTGTTGATTTCCGGCGGCCAAATTGGTGCACCAAAACGGTACACCAATATGGCGTCTCCATACAAAGCTCTGCAAAGGTGCATGAAACGTTTTGGAAAATAACTCAGAAACTGTGGCCCACAAAGACCTGAGACTTGGACAAATTGTTTATATATTAATCTTTTATAACATTTCATTTTCTTGTCTTCTTTCACAGGACGGTTTCCAATATATTTTCTTGTTGCCTAACAGTGAAAACGATCTATAGAACGCATAGCATAATTCTGAAACCTTTGAAGTTTGTCTACCATTACCCTCGGGTAGTCTAACCACACTACAGATCCGTAGTCAACTATACGTAGAATAGTAAGTTTAAAAATTTTGAGTAGCACAAATTGTGGCAGAAAATGAGATAATCTGTTCAGATAACGAGGTTTAGGAAACACCTTTTTACAGGTTTGAGATAAGTGTTCATTCCATGTTAACAGACTGTCCAAGCGGATAATGGATTGCCTAGCTGCACATGAAATCAGTCAAATCAGCGCCCCACTTTTGCTAGTCTTCGAGGCAGGCTTTGAAAGACTTCTCCGAAGGGAAAGGAAAGGGTGCATCATCATAGACCAGCTATTCGCTTCGCTTCACAAGATTTAATTCCCTTGGTATTCAAAAATACTGGTGAAGAGGTCTTTCCGCTGTTTTTTCAACTTTTAACATGAACAGCTTAAAGAGAAACGGTCGACTCTGCTGAAAATTAGAAAAATTGCCGAGTTTAAAAGTAATTTGTTGAAAACGAACGAAGATATAGCTGCGGAAAGTTGTGAAAATTTACAGACATTTGTATGGTGAGGGGAAGTTTGTACGTAGACTGCAAAACAGTCGGTTTTTTCCTCAAAATCAGTAAAGGAATCGGTAAAGCGTGGCGTAAGAGTCTTGCGCGCGAGCCTCACACGCCCGTGGGGCTTTCTCTTGGCCGTGGGAGATCTGGGTACGAGATTAGCGTGTGAGGCGAGAGAGAAAAAACTTTTTGTTTGACTGCTCGCGCACAGTCTAGTTTGTACGTGCCCCCACCATACAAACGTCTGTAAATTTTCACAACTTTGCGCAGCTATATCTTCGCTTTCGTAAGATGTATAGCTTTCAAACGTGGCAAGTTTACTAATAAGGGGCTCTTTCCAGTGGTGTCAACAGATTTTCCCTGACTGGTCCATGTCAAAAGTTAATAAAAACCGTGGAAGGTTCTATTTGGGTTGGGGGATGCCTTCCATATAAAAGTAACCGGGGTGCTCCTCTGAAAATAAGAATTTATTCAATCCACCCACGTCCTCGGGGTGGGGGGAAGGAACTCGCGACGAAGCCGGCCAATGAACGTCTGCGTAGGAGGCTAGCTAAATGGTAGAGCTGGTAGAGGTACTGCTGACAAAAAATGTGCTTTACTCAGAGTGCAGACGAGTAATAGGGTTGGGCAGGAGCCGATTATTGCTTCCTGAGTGAGGATGTCACGAGACAAATGTTAAGAGGATGGGCCTCACAAACGATATCTAGACTTTTAATTTATTGACTCTTCGACAGAGTTCAGGACCAAAACATATATATAAAAACAGACAAAGTAACAGAAAAGGAAAAGAGTCAAAACAACACCAACAACAACGATAAACGAAATTTATAAATATGGATGCTTTCTACGCTACTCGCATTTTTTAAGGAATGCTTAAGATCAGAATTTTAAACATTCAGAACTGGTTTTCAGTAAAGCGGCACTAAGTTTTATTGTCATTTTCGAACTCCCCATAATACACTCTGTTTGTCTCCTAAATTTTGCATGATCCTGACTCGTTCAGTTACAAGCAGTACTAAAAGCTTTTACTGAAAGGCTTATTGTCATTACGTGAGTTATAGCCTGCGTAGCAGGTGCTTGCAAGTAGTGGGCGCACGCGTGTCTCCCTCTCGCGCGCCCGTTCTTTCTTGTGCACACTATATACTTCCAAACGCCTGCTACGCGGGCTACGCGAGTTACAGCCTGAATTGTATTTGGAAAACACAGTTTCCTTTGAGTAAGATTACCAACTAGAGGAAATGCTAAATATGTTTGATCTTTGCACCTTTACAATCTAAAGTTCATTTATATTCTACGGTTTTGTCCCAGCAACAGGTGGAAACACCTAGTACAAATTAAATGATTTGCTTCAAGATATGTTCAAATTTTACTTCTTTTCTCAATTTACTAAGCAGACTTAACTTATTTCCATTTGAAGAATCAAATTTTTAAGCAATATATATCTTTATCCGTAGTTCAAAATATGATTCATTCATATATTTCAATTTATGTCATTTCCACCACTGGGTATATTAGTAACCGTCACAATGACTTGCTCTTCAGTTAGCTTGATTAGCTCAGTGGATAGCTAACTGGTCATCGCAAAGGTCAGGGATCGTTTCCAGATCAAGCCTGACTCAGGTTCTTTTTCAACTCCTTCAGTTAAGTTGTTCATTCTACTTCAAAGATCATGTTGTTTTGACATACTGCAAACTTATAATCCCTGGGTCCTGGGGTTACAGTTATACATCTATTTTAAGGGGTTTTAGGAGGGATAATAAACGAGGGACTTATATCCGAGGGGGATTAAAACCGGGAGGGAACTTAAAAGCGGCAGTTTGCGGTACGTTGCCTTGAATCGCTCTGTTACTACTCTTTCATTAAAAAGAAATTATTGAGACAAAGTTGTCAAACAGAGGCATATCTAATCACTAAAGTGAAAATTTTTAACAGGTCGAATTCCCAAAGTACTCGAATGGGGTCCTTACTCTTTATTACTAAAATCGCTCAAAATATTTCATTTGCCCCCAAAAACCGACTATGTCATGTGCGTTTGGCACTGAATTATATTACGTCATTCAGGGTCTATTGCTATACTTTGTAGTGAAATTTACAGTAAGTTTAAAGATACACGTCCGAGAACATGACATCCTTTTAGCCTAAACATCAGGCCCTTCTTTTAATACTAATAATAACAATAATAAATACCTAATTATCCACTCCCCTTATTGGGCTTTTTAGAAATAATGAAACAATAATTCAAATAGAACATAATATGTTTAAGAATCCCTACTGGTAGGAGGCGAACAAGTTGGCTATTTACAAGCGTGTTCGAGGATTTGAACTCGGGTCTACCAAGAACAAATCCAGATAGCAGTCAGGGTGGAACTTGAACTCGAAGCTTCAAGATTACAAGTCCAGCGCTCTAACCACTCAGCCACGCTGCCTCCATCGAAGTCTTCCTTAGGGAGCTTTGGGGGAAGACGGGAGATCTGATTCTCAGGCTAACAGTCTTTAAGGGCTGTTGTTTTAACTACAAAGCTACGAAATCGGAATTGGAGGCTTAAACTGAGTCTCTGAGCGCTTGTGACCAAGTGAAAACCAAAAATCGGAACAGTAAGGGGGGGACGTTCACAAGCGGGACGGAATCTGAACCGAAAGAATTAGAACGGTCAATATTCTTCCTACGCCTTCCGACGCTGCACAGTGAAAAACAGATTGTCGAAATTGCCAGCATTGTAATTGGCTTAGTTCTTTGGTTTCTGCTGGTGACTTCGACAATCTAGTTTTCACATGATCGTGAGCCGACGGAGTCGTAAGCTGAATCGGAAAGCTGTTCAAGTTTATTTATCATATATAAAAAAACCATTACAATCAAATCTGACTGACCTGCAGGTAGCTAAAACTAATCGAGGCAGGTCAGTCTAACACTAGATCGCAACTCTCCACGCCGTCTGAATTACGACTCCAACTCCGACTTCGTTGCCAGTGTAAACCAGCTTTTTTAAAAATATCTAGGAAACAGTGAGCCAGCGGTTTTTCCCAGAGACTCGATTCGCCTTTCCCAAGGCTAAAGTCGAGCCGATTAAAAATACTGTGGGAACGAAGGTTTCAATTATTTTCTCCTTCTGGTTTTAGGAGGCACTAGTGACTAGAATACCAAAATAATAAACTTGATTTCAACATATTTACTAGAGGGGACTGCAGCAAATCAAAGATGAACAAATGGGCCATACCTTTCAAGTTTGAGCTTAAGCTACAGTCACCATTTACAAACATATAGGAAAACGATTATCACAACTTTATGAGATAAAGACGAAAATTTATTATGGACAGTTTTATATTGACGTCAGAGTTGTCAAAGCAACGAAATGTCGTCATCAATTATTTCTCTTGAAGCCGTAAATGTTTATCTTAGATTTATCTAACAGAGTTGCGGTGATCATTTTCCAAATCTTGATTTATTTAATGACGAGGTAGTTAATGCTAAAACTTGGAAGAGTATATGCCCCTGAAAAATCCAGTCAAGCCGCCTTAATGAAACGTTTCTTTTAGTCAGGTAGATCATCAAAATGCCACTCAACACTCGGTTGTGTACGTACGCTTAAGTCTAAAAGATCAGAGCTATCCTCGTCCCCAGGGCGCTTTTCCCTGGCTTAGGAGACATAAAACAAAGAGATCTGTTGGAAGGTTTAGTCAAGAAGAGCCTGTTCCCGAGACGCTCAGATACTAGGGCGCGGCGCGAAGTTAGAGAACCGGAAAAAATTAAGGTGGAAGACTATGAGAGAGAGGGAGAAAGCCCCGGGGGGTACTCCCTTATAAAAGCCATGTATGTATGTGCCGCCCCAAAGGGTAATGTTTTTGCGCCGTTTTGGTCTGAAAACGGGTATAGACTTCCCCTATTTTGGTCTGGAAGGGTTTTGGTTTTTGAGGGAACTACGGGAGTGTATAAACGTATTCATCGTTTCAATTCCAAATGAGAAGAAAGAAAGAGAAATATGCGAATTCGAAATGGATTTTAAGAAATCTTTTTTGTGCCTGTTCTAATCTAAATAATGAAGAAATACAGTGAAACCTCTATTAAGCGGACACCTTCGGAGCCTTCCCAAGTATCCGCTTAATCAGTAGAGGATGTACGCTCAATAGGGGCTTGTAAAAATTGCACAATATTTGTTAACGATTAACATTCAACGGTTACTTAGCACTGTGATAAAGTTCCATATCAAGTTAAGGAAGCTATCCAGAGTTCAAGTTCATTACCTTTCATTACTAACTTTAATTTGTTTGTAAATGCAAAAGCATTAACCGACTACAGTACATATTTCAAGAACGTTATCCAATACTACTATTGTCAATTCAGTCCTGTGTCCGCTTAATAGAGGTTTTTGACAATAGAAATTAGTCAAATACAATTTATTTTAGTGTCCACGTCCGCCTAATACAGGTGTCCGCTGAATAGGGGTTCATTATAAAGGGAAATATAAGACGTTAATTTCGGGACCCGCCTTAGTGTCCGCTTAATAGAAGTTTCACTGTAATTTCTTAGAGACCAGGTCTGATTTTGGTCTGTAATAGGGTCAGGATTTGAAGAAGGCGGTACGCTCCTTCAATAATAGGGAGCTTAAGCAACAACGTTTTTGAGCGACGCACGTCAACCGGAAGTGGCCTTTTTTGATTTTTTGACGGTGGTTTCGCGCAAATTTTCAGTCAAATCGCCTCTATAACAGTAAAGAAGCTAAGGAATACAAATTTTATATCAACAAGGCATGTTAAGAGGGAAAAAACCTCACTTCCGGTTGACGTCCGTCGCTCAAAAACGCCTTTGCTTAAGCTCCCTAATTCCTGGGCGTATCCCCCCGGGGGGAGAAAGGAGGTAACACATTTCAGATCAAGGTAATAGACCTTCGAGTGTTGACAGGAGCTGTCAAAATAAACCAATCAGGCTATACCAGAACCTGGTATACTGGAACTAGCTTTTGTTAAAAAGTACTACAGGCGTTCCTTCGCTCTAACCCCCTACCCCACCCCTCACTGTTTTTCCTTGTCATATCTCTTCGCGCCTTCCCTACAATCTGAACACCTGGAAAAGGCTAAGTCTGGGATACATTGAAGTACGTTGGGATCACCTGAGGTTTCTGGGAAACTGCCCACCTACCCCTCCCGTAAGCCAAGATTTTGCCCTAAGCGAGAAGTAGGTGCTTTAAAATTTTGGCTTGGGGGAGGGGTAGGTAGGCACGAAGCGTATAATGATCCAGAAAAGGTTAAGTCTGAGATAGGATAACAGGTATGTTTATCTAGAATAGCCTAAAACGGTTTTCATTTATATGAAAGCGATAAGTGATATAAAAAATAAGTAAGAGTTTCTCGTTAATAACTAGACTGTGATAGGGAAGATAACTTTGGTACCACAATTTGGTTTTATCAATTCCGATAAAAAAAAATCACCTTTCCAATTTGAACTTTAAATACCCATAAAATCATTGATCGCCGTTTCATTCAACTAATTCATTCTTTCTTGATTTTAACGTGTTTACTATTCAATATATGAACCCCATCCCACCCACAATCCTTTGCTTCGCTCAGAGGAAGGGCGTTCGAAACTCTAGCTTTTGAATCTTTTTACGGTGGAACAGTTAACATTATCAACTCATTGAATAATAATAATAATAATAAATTTTAGCCGCCAGTGATATTGTACTCTGGGAGGGTGCTAGAGCCTTTTCATGCGCTGTTGTCCCTTTTGGTCTTGTCCCGAAATATCACGCCTGGTACCCAGGGTTGTGTACCCATACTGGTATCCAGTTGCCATTAATTTATAATTATTCCCGCAAAGGACTATGGAAAGGAAAATTAACTCGTGCAAAGGCGCTTAGGAAGAAAGAAGAAAAGATGACTTCTCATTTTTCTTCCTTTCTTCCCTTAGTGCATTGCGAACTCACTAAATCCTTCCCATTTGTCACAGCGCGAATAGAAATAAGCGACCGGGTACGAGTCTGGTACCCACGCAACTTCAGGGAGTATCCCGGGGCTAAAAATAGCGATGCTTCGCTTTTTACCCTCGGTTGTGACAATGTAACATCGACCTAGGGGAGGTTTTGTGTCCAGCTGTTTTACTGAAAACAAGGTTTTGTGGAGGCTGCTCAGTCTCGCGGGCTCACAAAACCTTCCTTAGCTCGATCTTATTTTGTACCTGCCTTTACCCTAGACCTTTGTCACGCGGAGGCCATTTTATCTCAGGGATTTTTCTTCTGAGAACGAGGCTAGCTGTACATAAACAAAGCTTTTTAAATCTGCTGAGACAAAATGGCCGCCGCGTGACAAAGGTCTATTGCTTTTCCCTCTTTCCATACCTCAAACTTTTAATATGCGGCTCTCTATATGCGGAAAAAAAGGTTTGTCCACTGAACCCCTTCTAACAACTCGTATCACCGTGTTGCCCTTACATGTCTTTTACAGTTTTCGAAGGCGCAGAGACTTCGGGGAAGGTTGAGCCTTCCCTTGGTCTTTGCGCCTACTTCAAATTTCAGATGGAATCCACCAGGAAGTTGAGTAATTTTAATTCTCAAGAAAATGAATGACAAATTTCACAAGAATTGTGAAAGCACAGGTAAAATTCTGAAAAGTTCAAGGGTAAGATGTAATTTGTGAAATTTGACATTCATTTTCTCGGGTTCCCATGAGAAATTTTCTTTGGTGTTTTTACAGACGACTTATTACATATTTAGCCCTTGAAAATGTAAAAAAGAATGCAATATTCTTTAAATTATTCTGGTACAAGGTTTTTGTCCACTGAAAATTAAAATTACTCAATTTCCTGGTGGATTCCATCTTAATTTCTCGGCAGTCAACCTCGACCCCAGGGTCTTCCCGTTATGGCGGCGACAGGAGGGCAGTTTCCATGGCTGTTCGCTTAATTATTAAGAGCATAAGCGGATAATTATTAAGAGCATGCGTTAAGTGTGTGTACATGCCAATTAAAGGGGGAATCACATACCTGATTGAACTAACCGTGAAAGAACACATTGCGTTTCAAATCCGTCTAAGTAAACAAGCCATCTAACCATACAATATCCTTGAAATACAAAGATTAAAAAAGGCTTGCTAAAAATGGGCGTTGACTTTCGGCAAGACTGCGTGACGAATGTTGTGCTCTTTTAAATTAACTACCCGGTAAATCCTCTATTAAGCCCCCTCCCATATACGCCCCCTCTCTCTAATAAGCCCCCCCTTTTCAGGGGAAGGAAGTGATAAGATGCCCTCTCTTTTAAACCTCACTCTCCCCTCCCCTTCCCTCCCCTTCACTAATAATTGAAACTTCTTGTTACCAACTCGAGGTTTGTTTATTTTTTGATCCTCGGCTGCAATGGCCTTCAACTTCTTGTACTTGAGCTTTTCCACTTTGTAAATTAAATAAGCCCCCGGCCTCTCTCAAATAAGCCCTCCGTCTCTATTAAGCACCCCCTCAAATGTGTTTGAAATAAATAAGCCCCAAATAAGGGGGGCTTAATAGAGGATTTTCGGTACTTCCTAATATTTCTACTCTCATGGAATTCTCTGGATCCCCACTATGGTCAAAACATACACGAAAAGAAAACCACTGTGACATCAATGTACCTGAATGACCTTCATGATATTGTTTCACGCTTCTTTCGGCTTCGGAAGAGGAAACACACAAGATCGCTTTTGTGAAACAATTTCATCGTTTTCAACGCTTAAATTTGATTTTTTTTCTTATTATTAATGTTATTTCTTTACCACTTGTTTTTCTTACCCTTTGTGGACTAATTATAATAATTTTCATTTTTAAAAAAGAGTAGTATCTAATATGCGACCAAAGTATATCCGCATATTAAGCGGCCTAGCACACGATATTGATTTTTCATCCTTGAAACACGCTCTCTTACACGCGACAATTTCAGAGTTTGTATCTCCAAACTGCTTAATTAATCACAGAGGCGTACCAAAAATCATTTTTTAAACTTCTGTTTTAGTCCCAAGAACTGGTCCAGGACACGTGCAATTTTTTTGTAGCAAACAGCAGTTACATGAATAAAACTACTATTCGATAACACTTTCATTTACAGCGATTCATTGGACCGTTTTGTCCGTTTCGGTATCATAGGTTTTTTTTTCGTAACGCCTTTTATTATAAGCAAATCAAAACTAGACAACGACCAACTGTTCCTTAATTTTCTCCTTAAGTTAGCACTAATTGAAACGATCTCAAATTAGGATTTTATATTGCATAGGGTCCGCAAGACCAGAAGTTAGTCAATCATAACTGTACGAAAATAAAGTACTTTCTGAAAGTTGAGTTTATTTGAACAGCTAGACAAAACGAAAAACGAAACAGAGGAAGTTGAACACAAAAAAGCAGCGCAGTCGCGAATGACGAATCAAGTGTTGCTAAAATGAGAATTTTATATTGTACCGGTGAACTGGGATAGGCGCCTTTGGTTTTGCGGCTCACTGGTTTTGAAAGCGGAGCATTGTTACAAACCAAAACGGTCGAAACAATACGAGCTGTATATCATCAAAACAAAGTCATTCACAAATCATCACGCGTCACTGAAGTAAAAAAGCCTCGAAACAAAGAACGTTCCATCCATTCGATAAAGGTAAGACATTCTCTTTAATACTACCCTGACTATAAGTTATTTCCAAGTTGAAACACCTTCGTATAGAATTTTTGTTCCGATATCTTCGAGGTGCGTTTGAGAAGGTGAAATCGAGGAAAGCGAATGTCACGACTGAGCTGGGTGATATTGTGAGCGCAGCTCAGTTCGAAAGTTCTCAAAAGTAACTCGGTTTTACTTTAACGAAACGTGTTACAACAATAGAACAATTGATATTTCAACTATCCGGCAACTAAAGATAACAACAGCAGCTACGCGATCTCGGAAGCGCTTTATCAAGGTCACGTTCAAAGTTTCCTGAAGTTTTAAAGCCAGAGATAAAAGAGACAGTCAAACAGTTTCTCCCTCAAAAAAAAATTACTTTTATGCAACTTGGATGATCACTAACATGATGACACGCTTCGATGTTGTATCACTCAGAAGTTAGACGAGCTGTGTAGACTCACGATTACACATGTAGAAAGGCGCGGTTGAAGACATTTCATGTGAATAGTCACACTTAGTCGAGAGGTTTCTTTTTCTAATTGCACCATAAGACCTGAGGATCTACAGATAATGGTATCTTAGTCAACTTGTACAACAAACTAAAACTGAACCACAGGAAAGTACTACAAACTGGTAAAGCTTATTCCAGGATTGTCACACTTAAGGACTGCCATGTTTGAAGTCAATAATTAGATCTCCTTTGTGTCGGCATAATAAGTATCGCCACCATAAAGTACTGCTCAATGGCTTTTATTTCAATGAATGATCACACTTTACGATAATAGGCACAGAATGAAAAGTTATAACCGCTTTGTAAGCATATTAAACGCATTCACCGCGCGAAAGTGCAGCCCCTGATCGGTATAGCTTTTATTTCAAGCCCCAATGACACTTTAGAACCCCGTCTACAAGACTGAAGTTGTGTCTACCTTGCACAGCATAATAACCACACATACAAAAGCACCGCACAGAGACTATCTTTAAATGTTCTTCCCGAATAATGCAGTACCTCCGAAGAATTAAAGAAACAAAAACAAAGTTATCCTTTTCAAGGAGTACAGCTCAGGAGCTCAGTGTCTCAGATCAGTCACTGGTTTTTGGAATCAATGATCCATCCTAACACTGTAGGTAAAACTGTGAATTCGTGAAGCATAACCATCAGCGTATTATTATTACTTTTTCATTAACTTGAAATTTCATTTAGACTCGAAAGCAGAAACAAGTTATTTTTTTAATATACGAAGCCGATGACGCAACTGCGGTCGAGTAACGTAAAAGTTTGAAACAGAGTTCGAGAAGATTCCGCTAAAGTTGGTTTTACATAAGTACCTAGAAACTCGAGTGGATAAGTGTTCATAACGACATGAGGTCTGTCAAGAATAAATTAATTACCATTATACGTGATCAAACAGGGCACTCTTTTGTCTTTATAAGAGCCTTTTGCGTAATGTCTCGCTCATGAAAAAACTTCAATAGAAGCCGGCTCCTGTAAGCGCTGAACAGCCCTTCACATTCACTAGAGCGTCCTATATCCCTTTTGACGCCCGGTTAATAAGTGCTTTGTCATAACGCAGGCCTGAACTCTTAATTTTCTTTGGGCTTAAAACACAGCCTTATTGTAGCCTGCTCGATGAACCCTGATGCATGAACAAAGCAGACAACTAACAATCCTATTTACTCGAATAACAGCCGCAGCGCGTATTGTTCGACTTGTGGGTGTGGCGCTCATTCAAAACGGTTTGTTTGTGAATAACTCAGTTCTTCGTCAAGAAATCTTCCTTCCTTTTACGTTGTTTTGCAAAAGAGCGATAACAACAGGTAAGAAAGTGGCGAAAGTAAGTTTTAAAGGTCTGAATCCTATTCCAGTTATTCATACCATTAACATGAACAATTGTCAAAATAACAATAAACCTTATTAGAGCTGCATTACCGTAATGCGTAGTGTAGTGTAGGAGGGAGTGGCGCTCGTTTACTCTGAGTGAGGCGCTTATTTGGGGCAGACACTCCTTCGGTATTCACTAGGAAAAAACAAATGCGCTCGACATATGAACTTATTAGTGAGTTTACGCAACAGGACGGCTGAAAGAAGAGGATGGCAAAACGTTTGTGGGTGACAAACGTGACACGGCCATCACTTGCGTATTCTGTCGTGATTTTTCACTTAACATGAATATTTTACAAAACGATCTGCTTAAGGAAGGTGAAGTTCGGCGATAAAGTATTTGGAACCTTTATTGTCACGCTTGTCACACAAGGTTTGCCGTCTTCTTTACTCTCCCGTCCTGTTGCGTAACTTCACGATAAGGGCCAGAAAGACGTAAATGTGTAACATGGAACCTTTTTTCCCCACTGGAGAGTGCAAAACAGGCGATTTTTTTTTACCCTTGAAAGACAAACGGAAAGAGAAAGCGAGAGACCAAAAACTCGAACAAACGCCTGAAGAGACAGGTTATCATTGTACAAAGGCAAAACCATTCCCATTCAATTCAACAAGAATCAAGCCAGCAAGTGAAAACTGAATGAAACGGCGCAGGCAATCGGATGAACCAATCAGAACTCCAGGCAAATGCTTCATTGTATCTAGCGGGTAGCGCGGGAAAGAAAACACGTGCTAGCAGCCATTCTTTTGGTTTAGCTTTCCCAGCAATAGCAAAAATGCGTGGCGGCAATGTTAAGTTAAGGCAATAAAGATTTAACCTTCCGCTTTGGAAGGCTGATAGGGGAAATCAAGCACTTTATCTTCTGCCACGCAGGCCGTGAAGGCAGACTGGCGGGTGTTTCATGGTTTTCACTTGCGATACAAGCGTAAGGATATGAGTTCTTGTGTAAACGGCCTGCATGCAAACATCAATATTATGCTCTTGCTCTAATGTTCCGCAAAGTTTGCATGCGCTTCCGATGGTGTTCGTTTATACTTCGGTGATAAAACATGAACGGCTGACTTTTGCTTCAGGCTGCGTTGAACATCCGTCGTAGCTAGCTAGTGAAAACCAGGCTTCAAACCACCGTACATTAACTTTTAATGACCATCATTCACGTCTATAAGAAGTACATAGTAAAAAGCGGTACTGCGGACGTTTATCCACTCTAGAAACACCTTTAATATACAACATGAACAGTCTGATTACAGAAGACATTGGCCACTGGATTTCATTTGAATGATCAAGCTTGGGGATATTAAAACCATGCATCTCCGAGATCGCACTCTGAAACGAAAATAACCATGCCTTTTTACGGACGTGAGAACTTTGATTGTACACACAGGCGTCAACTGACGCTTCACGAGTTGAAAACTTTATTCGCGTTGATTACCTTCTGCAGCTTACTTCATGCTTAAAGCTACTGACCGCCTGGTTAGAGTTAAGGTTGGTTATTCAAACGAAGCCTGTCTCTTACGCAGTGGTTTTTTTTAGTACGAAATCATTGGACCTCCAATCTCTTTCTTAGAGGTTTGACTTCAGGAAATAAGTGCTTCCCCAGTCTACGCTATATGCTTTATTGAACTCCTGGCAAACTGAAAATGGCTTAAAACGCGATTTTGTTAAACACGGGCTAAACTCCGTTCAATCAACTGGCCCTTACAGTTTTCATTGCAAAGTTTACAGTGATAAATGCTTTTTTGCCTTATGATTTCATTTTTACAACGTCATATTACTTATCACGTCAACTGATTAGATGGTAGAATTATTAACACTCAGTATGTAAATCACAAGAGGTTTGAGGTTTTCAACCAAGCGCTCCTCGTGAAATTGTTTTGATCAAAATGTGGTCATCTTTCCGCTTTTCTCCTTTCCGTGTTTCGCGCCTCACACATGTTCCTTTGTTCTTCTTATAAAAAAGCGATAGTTTTCTTTACGTCACTCATAAACAAACTGAAAAACAAAGGCTCGTTCATACCTGTACAAAAGAGTTCATTTAAAAAAGTTCCGTAACCAAAGCTTTCTTAACAAAACCAACACGATCTTCCACTCCTCTGTGACAGATCATATTATAAATGATGTCTTCGCGAGTCTTTGTTAACTACAATACAAACACGGCTTTCACACATTCATGGATAATGAAGTGTTCTACCCAGACAAAGACAAGCTAATGTCTTTAGAAATCCCCACAGACTGAACTCGTAACTTTCTTCCCTGTCGTTCGTCAGACAATGAACTTAATAACAAATTGACCTTGTGTTCACATATTAATACAGCAGGCCTGTTATTTTACCATGGGCTAGGGAGGGGGAGGGTAAATCAGTGATTGCTGCCCTTTAATTTGCTTTAGTTGAAAATTATACATTTAGAGTTTTCTAACCACTAAATCTTGGTTCTTACTTCGGATTGGAAAAGTTAAGGATTTCAGAAATCCAGTGTCAAGTGAAAGTCGCTTGAAATATCACGCACGCAGTTTGTTTGCACCCTAGCTTACGCCGTCAAACCGGCAGTAAGACGCGTGTTTAATGACGGACTGCGCGAGTATGGATGGATGCGGCAAAGACAGTAAAGGCTTTAATTTTGATATTAGATACCTCCTACTAAAGGTGGCCCTTAAGCTATTTAAGTGTTTAAGTGACACGACAACGTGAAACAAAAGAACCGGGCAGGAGGAACACGTTGTGCGGTTTATGTTGTTTAAACAAGGCGAATGCGATATCGTGATCTGTGACAGCTGTTTACAGGCCGTTTAACTTCCTGTGTATTTAACTTCCCGCTACGTACAGATTGTTAATAAATACAAAACGTTTTTTTAAAAGGTGAAAAAAAAATAAAAAGGAATTCAGCAGGCCACGCGGGGCTACGGACTGACAGAGGTCAACAAGGAGGCTTGCTAAAGACTTACTTCTCTTATTCATTTATGCTTTGAAACGAGATTAAGGGTATTAATCAGCTATTTTGATTCACAAAAAGTTAAAATTACAGAAATGAAATAAAAATGTAGTTATCAAATTACGGAAAAGGTGTCCTTTAACAGTTCTCTACATTCTATTTTCTTGCGTGCTCTAGTAAATGATAATCTGATTTTTCCGTTCAACTTTTCCTACTGCAAATACACCAGTACGGTGTTTTAAGCAATAATCTTGGTAATCTTCAAGCCTGTTTTGTTCGTAATTTTAACAATATTTAATAATAATAAATCTTAACTGATGACAAAGGGCCAGCTTCCAATGAGAGAGGCTTTGCAAAACTGATAAAACCGTGACAATTCCTCAACGGCCAGCATTCCAGTGGCAGAGAAAACTTTAACAAGCCTATTATAGAAAACTATTGAATAAATAAAATAGATTAGGCTAACTAAAGCCCCACCATACTGAGAATTTATACATTCTTCTCACCACTCAAAAGCGAACGATTTAAAGGCTTTACTGTCTTTTCTTTCAGTTCAGTTGGCAACATTGTAACCTAAAAACAATCGAACTCGTATATGATTATTACTGAGCAAAAGGTCCATGGTCGCTGCTATTAAAACATAACAGGAGTCCATGAACATAAACATCAAACTTTTGGAACAGCCTACCCTCCGCGGCAGGATTTAAGGAAAGGAAAGACGAAATTAAACTGCGCAAAAACGCGCACGACCATCGCTTCTCGCGCGTACTGAATTTCTCCTTTCCCAAACCTTCAAATGCCTGCCATGCGGGCTAATGAATAGCTTATCCGATACATTCATTTTCCCAGTTAAGAAGTAAAGCACAGGTAAAGAGATTGTCAAGAAAATAACGAACAAGAACAAAAGCGGACAAAAGGAGTATGCATGGAGATACCCGCCTACGAGCGGAGGCGTGAACTGGCGTGCGAAACAACCTGCTTTTGGTACCACAGTTCACATCGCGCTGAAAATGTAGCCTCTGCTCGCATGGGAGCTGCAAGTGCCTGTAAATAAACGTCGTTTTGCGTTGTTTTACTGTATGTTCGGCAACCTTTCATAGCGTAATTATAATACACCAGCGGAGTGAAATATCAAACTTAAATTATTACCGCGGTTATTATTTTCTGTTTGCTGTTGTGAATGTGTGATGGTTAACATTACAGGCCATCTTACGTCTTTATTTATTGAGGAAACAAAACGATGTTTTTACATATCACCGTAATAATTCGCAGAAAAAGATGATGAAATTCGACACCACAAGGGAATGTTTCCTTTTTGTACAAAACTGTTACCTAGTTCAGCACATTTTCAACCTGAGATCTCGCTATTTTTTGACACAGGTGCGTGTATGTATCACTCAAAGTTTGCCATGCTCAAAACCTCAAATAACATATTATCGCTAAAATTAAAACCAGTAGTTTCTATTCAAACATTCATGTATAGGGATTCAATTCACTAAAACAGTCAAATGTTAGATTAATTTTGTACATCATAATAAAGTGATACTTTTAATCCGGTTTCCACACCAAACTCAGAAGTAATATAAAAAGAAAACCTCTTTACAACAATAAGAACTTTATCAAAAACACAAGCGTTTAAGAAATATTGCTTAATATGAAATTACTTAGGAATTAAGCACGCAAAGATTGTTTTGATGGTGACTTAACACGCCACGTGCTCCAACAACACGCGACCATTGAAACAGGCATTCACGCCAGATGGGCGTTTGAGTGACAGCTGTCTATCATTACGAAAATTACATTCAAATTCTTGATCTTAGACCCAATCGGCTTGTTTACTCGCCAATAATTTATATAATTTAAAGCTGTTTTGACTCTTGTGGATCATGTCTCTTAAAATGGAGTGATAATTAATCAAAGTAATGAGGCAATTACGTCCTTTGATAAAAAAGGCATGTTGTCTTGGTTACCACAAACAAAAATAAGAAAAGAAAAGCAAAAACAAGAAAACAATCTCTGTTGCTATGTTTACACTATACTAGATAGTTTTTCGTAACGACGCGAAAAGCTACTAGGTATGGTATGAACATCTATTCGATATGTGACTCTCCACTTTAAAGATCGACGCGGCACAGCTTCGCTTCGTTACAGAAATCGCGCCGAAATCACCGTTCTTTTGTGAACAGAAGCAATATCCGGTATGGTTTTCGTGCGTGCGCAAAAGCAATCCGGTATAATGCGAACATAGCCTAAAATGGCGGGCAGTAAAGTAGAATTTTTGCACGTTGACCAGTTTTGCATTTGCAGGCAGGCAAGTGTAAAACAAATAAATAAATAAATAAAAAATATAGTAAGAGAGGGATTTCGTGAATCTTGGACATGACATTTATTTCCTCGGGAGAAATAGAGGAGAGAATTCACCATCGACTATTTAGGTGACATGATTCACATCAATGCCGGTAACATTTAGAGATTTCACTCACAGAATCAAAAGTTAAAACAGTTTTGTACAGCACTAAAAATATTGCCTTTAATGGGCCGAGAGTACTGGTCAGTAGCTGTTTCTTTGAATGAACATACTTTGGATTTTATGGGAAGATCATTCCAAGCTTTTTCAAAACACCAAAACTGTAGCTACCAAAAGAAATAGCACTGAAAACATCCCCACACGCACAAAAAGAAAAATGGAAAAATTTGAACATGAATCAAAAAAGAACGCTGAATCAAATATATTCACAGTTAGTCCTAAGACCATTCTTTCATGATCTTTTTTTTTCCGTTGCAATGTCATAATGATAGATGTTAGCAACATAGTATGATAACATTATTTCTTCTTATTGGTCTTCACAGATACAAAACCCAAAAAGAATCAAATATATTCACATTGATTTTATTTTGGGCTCAGTTTGAGAAGACTCATTTTTCATGATTTACTTTTCCTCCATGTAATTTGCTTGAAATTTCACAGCGATTGATGTCAGAAACCTAGTTCGATCTCAGTGACATTATTTCTTCTCGTCGGTCTTCAATTAGCGTTTCTTTTTTAATAATGCCAACAGCCTTGGGGAAAAAAGACACTTTAAAAATACGTATTCCCTTCGTTTACTTCTTAATAATTTACAGCTGAATTGACAGAGTATCGGCACATGATGACATAACATTAAAAGGCGGGAACTTTCCCAGAGGGGATATAAAATGAAAAGTGTACATTTACTGATTAGAGATATTTACCACATATACTTTTCATTCAAGATGGTAAAATACTTGGAAAGTTATAGATCATCCCGTTGCAAAAGATCAATCATTTTCTCGCTAATCTAAAATATACTCGTTGCTCATGGAAAAAGATTGCATTATTTACAGCATTAGAAGAGGATTATCCTAAGATACAGGCTTCTGGTTTCTTGCTTAAGAATATTTTTTCCTATGTTCAGACATCTGAGCAAATAATTGTTTAAGAAAACGTATTTCTTTCTCATAATTATCGCCTCTTAATTCTTGCATAGCTTTTGCTTTATATTTGAACCGAATGTTTTTTAACACGTAAAAAGGATATATACGAGAACAAACCGAAATGATCCTAATCGGAAAATGAACAAAAACTATGTCATATCCTAAAGAAAAAATGGCAAAATATTTCTGGGGAATTCAAATTCGTATACCCTCCATAACACTGGTTTACACTACACTATGGCTATCTCTCGGAACACGTACGATCACATGTATTGCTAATTGTAAATGCAGTATTCTTTGTTGCCTGTAATTTCTACTGGAAATTATTCTCAAATAGAGTTGGATGTTTAAGCAAGTAATATGAACATGTTCTTTGTAAGTCAAATTTGCTTCGTTTTTTCACATATGAAAAGGACATTTTTTATTTTCCGCGAAGAAAGGCGAGGGAACAATTATCCCGGGTTAATATGCCAAAGATTTTGATTTCGTGGAACACATTTTTATTCTTTATTAACTTTATATCTAGCTCAGAGAAATGAAGATTTCTCTAAAACGTATACCTCAAAAAAGGCAAATTTGCGTCAATTTAATTCATTTTAATTCTTAATGTATTCACATATAGCCACTTTAAAAAATAGGCAAACCATATCAAAATGGACAACACTTAACTACTTGTGGGCGATCTTTGTATGTGCCGAATTTCGGAAGAAACTGGACGAAAAAGTGTGACTTTTCATCGAGGAAAAAGCTTCATTTCCCCTCACTGATACAAAGAAAAAGCAAAATTTGCAACTGAACATGCGTAATTTAACGTGGCAAAATAACGGAAACTTTGATGGGAAATGTCTGTGCTTATTTACCTGTGGAATACCAGAAAAAAGCCACGGAACAAAAGAGGTGTTTGTATTTCCATATTTTTTCATCAATTTCAAAAGGCGTATTTTCTTGCAAGAGAGGCGATGATCTACCGGAGATAATCAAAACAAAGGATCAAACAAATGAGTTTTTTCGGTCTTTCTACCAAAATTATTTTCAAGGAAACGTTTTTGTTTGAATTTTCCTCTACGCAGGAAAGTTTTCTTGTGAGGATTTTACGGGTGGCTGCAATTTCCTCTACGGTATCAAAAAACACTTTTTTACGTTTCCCTACGTTATCATAACAAAAGTAAATGGCCCTAGTTTTATTTGGAAAAAGAGGAGACGGTCTATAGAAACTAATTTTAAAATTGGTTGTGCTTTTTGGGGGGGAGGGTGGGGGAGAGTGCAGAAAGGGAAGTTTCATATGCATGGCCCATATAACAACGCTCTTTCCTGCATGATACAATTCGGCGATTTGCGGTATTTCATAAGTTGCACTTTAGTAGTTTTTCATAAAACTTTACTATCTTCGAGCACCTTCGGGACTGAAAGGAATCCACTTAAAATAAATAAAGAATTCACATTTGGATATTTTCCCACACAACTTAAGATCTTTCGAGCCCCCCTTAAATCTGGACGTAAATTGATCCACTAGAACGAAAGAGAAAAAAAGTAGAATTTTGGTTTTTTCTTTTCAAATTTTTATTAACGCTCACGCATTATAACATAATCCGTCGCGAGAACACGAGGAGACTTCTCAAAAATATGTTTTTATTTCACTTTTTACTACGCTTTGAAGCGAAAAAAGAGAGCAAAATATTAAGCTTTTCCGTATCTCTTTTCACCTATTATTGAAGAAAGCATTTATGAGCAGTTAATAGCCGTCGCAACCACTTAAAAATTTACAGAGTAGAGTACCTCTTATTATAACATAACAGAGCTAATGGTTACATTCATATCAAAACCTGCCGCAGGTCATACTTAATATCGATAAGTTATGCAACGAATCTAACCAACGGCCCAGTTCGGAAAAAGATCATTGAAAGACGTCGCTACCATGAAAATTGCTAAGCTTTTTTTAATTATCGAAAGAGCCACATTAATATTTATCAAGAAAAGCATGCACATCTGTACTCATAACGCGACGAAAATTTCATCTTTCGGAATTGCGACTATTTATTCATAAGTTTGCTTAGGACTCAAAAAGTAGTCTGTTTTTGCATTAAAAATAGAGATGTTAATCATCTTTTCTTCTCAAAACTTTTCTTTCTTTTCTTTAGACAACAACACGGCTTTCCCGAAAACTTATTGAGCAAAATAATAAGGATATTCTTTCTTTCTCTGAACTTTGCCCCTTTTTTTTCTCACTTCCTACAATTCGGAATTATCAGCAGAACATTTAAATGGTTTTGCTCTTAAAATGAGCTGTGGACACAGAATTAAAAAGCAGATTATTAGTCTGAAAGTCTTATCTTTAATTACTCGTTAATGTGTACAGCATTTGCTAAAGTAGTTTTTTTTTTATTTTTCTATCAATAGGAGTCAATTTTTTCCTCTCTTGTTTGTAACCACTTAAGAGGTTGTTTTTATCTAAACAACGCATTGGTGTAAGCGCTTGCTTTAGGTTTAGTCTAACTTTACTCAACCTGCGCAGTCTAAAGCGCGTCACAAAACAAAACATTTTTTAAAAGATTCCTAAAAATTCAAAATGGCATGTCAAAAAGTTCCGTGCATTCTGTCTTCTTTCCTTCAGATCGAAGCGAATACAAACAATTTTCCAAGAAGCATAATTGTACGCTGGCCGTTAGCCTTTTTCAGTTCCGAACAGTAAAATGTTTAAAGGTGACTTTTAAAGCAATTTTTTGATACTACGTCGACTGATGGAAAATGAAGAATATGTGTTAAAGTAGTATTTTTCATTACTAATGATTTTGCCGAAAGCAAATTCAGCAATAGAGAAGTGGCCAGTATTTTTCTTTACACAAAGAAATCTTGAAATAATACATCCAAGGGATTGATACGCGATCATACACTATAGCCTCTGGGAAAATACCAAAAATATACAAATGCTTGGAGGCCATAATTAACAATTAATTGACTAAATCATTGGAACACGGCGTAAAATCATTTTGACCAAGCTGTACTTTTCCCTATGCCACTTAAAAGACAAAAAATATCGAAAACAACTATCAATAATTTGTACAATGTCTGCTCTGTGTGTGAGAAAATCAACAAATCGATTAAATTCTCCTCGAGTTTGACAAGCAGGAAAAACGCAAAATACTTTAGAAAAGACGCAAATAGACATAGCAGAAGCAGAAATTGAAAAAACAAATATTTAACACGACTTACTAAAGAGAAGGCGGAGAAAATAAACATAGGAAAACAATTATGAGAAAATTCTGAAGATGGAACAATTCAAAATAATTTTCTTCCTTTTCCCTCTTTTTTTTAAGTGTCCAGCTCTCAAGTCATAAGGAAGTCATCTGAACCCGGTTTCGTGAGAATAACTCCGCGAAAAAAAAAAACCTTTTTTTAGCTTGAGGCGATTTAGCGCCGACTGAGAAGTTAATCACTTTAATAACGCGTCGAACGCAAGATTCCAAACAGCACCGCTACATTAAACGAAAAACGTCCATCGAAATTAGTCGCTGAAGGAAAGGTAAAAATTACACTACTCAGCTTGTCTTAGCACGGATAAACTAGTAGAAAATAACCGGTAAGAGCTAATGAAAAAATCACCATTTAATGCCATCGTATAAAATATTTTTCCACAGAAAAATCTTATATATCAGTTTCAAGTGAACTATTACTCAGTGCGAAACTTTTTCATTTCGTTTAACACACAAACAGCCCTTGCTGTGAAAACGAAAACATGAGGTGGTTAAAAAGATGTTTTATTTATGAACATGAAAAAGATACTTTATGCTGTTCCCGTAAAAGTTTCCGTGTTATGTGTAATCTAACGCAAATTTTAATGGCCACAATACTTCTGCCTTTATGCGATCATGTAAAATATCGAGTTTGCCTATCATTTCGTTTTACCGACAAGACTGAATCAACCGCCAACTAGGATTCGTTAAAATTTTGACATTAAGAAGTAAACTGAAGAATGATGTATACTTATCCGCCTAGGCAGAAATACTAGGTATTTCTTATCGTTTTCCACATCACCAAGATTTTACTAATTCGTTGTTAAATTGCAATTTATTTCATTACTTTTCTGGTTAAATTTATGCCTGTCAACATATTTTTCGATTTTCTATTAACGGTTTTGTCAAGGTCATACTGATAGAACATTCCGCTTTTCAAGAGAGAGAAAGTAATTGGTTGTAGATAAGGCCAGTCACAAATGGAATAGCAGAGTGATTTCTTGTCTTAATGACCAACAAACTTTCATTCTACTCCTATATTTCCCGAAACAGGTGTTGTCCAGAATGCCTAACGTTTCAACATTTTGCAGGACGAAAAGGAGAACGTTAAAATTCTAAAATAAAAAAGTTCCTAACTGTCATTCTTTCCGCAATTTCTAACGTTTTAAGCCATACTCTAACTTACTTGAAAATAATCATTTTCCACTCTTTCTTGTCACTTGTGGTTTTATAAAGCAATATTATTCACTTCCTTCCTTCGAGTGCTCTGAGACAGCCATTTCAATGCCTCCGCCGTTTAGTCTGTTTAC
Organism: Porites lobata; assembly: GCA_942486035.1. NCBI lineage: Eukaryota > Metazoa > Cnidaria > Anthozoa > Scleractinia > Poritidae > Porites > Porites lobata. The sequence goes on along the minus strand of CALNXK010000053.1, from coordinate 1,334,228 downwards.
CGAAACTATTCCACGCGAATTATTATGTTAGCCTTTTCAATCCAAACGAATATACCAATTTAATGTCAAAACCACGATTCATAACTACTGTATTCTCGATGCTTATTAGCATGTCCTTTGTACTGACGGCGAATTTTACTTGCCACAAATGCAAATTGACGAAACTATAGGTCGTATTAGCGAACAAATCGCTTCATTCTACATCTATTCTGTGCGGGGTAAACATTCACTGCTGCCTTTTTTTCAATAGTCATTTCAACGGCTTTTCCATTGTCCGTTGTTATGAAAACTGGAGGTCGCCAGAGATGGAATGAATTTCGCCGCCACGGGACGGCAGAATACTCGCGATAACTGGTATCCCGCTATGCGATTAAGGTGATAATTTTTAAAGATTGCTCTAGATCGTTGTAATTCTAAAATATTTTGTATTTGCAAACAAGAAAGTGTAAATTCACTGCTAAATGTTATCGGACGATTCTTTTCTATTCCAGTTATCGCGTCGGCAATAAAGATTGCTTTATTCGGGTTTTTAGAGCATAGCCAAGTAAAAAGAATAATGCTTTAGTATTCTTTTTAGGTGATAACACAATTTTTAAAACAATTTTGTTCAACACTCACAGAAAAGAAAACATAAAGTGCGCGAGCGTTCCTTATCAGAAAAAGGGAAAATATTCCTCAATTTGTCTGCAGGTCCTTATAATCTCGCCCAGGATCTAGGACTTAAAAATTCATTTTAAAATTTAAATTGCTTTTCTCGAATACACGACAGGTGGGATGTAACCTACATCTCTGCGCCGCAAGCAATGTTTCAGGAGTATGTTTATTTTCTGTCAAGTGATCGCCTTATACCGATCTCAATCCAGGGACTTTTGTTAATTCATTGGACAAAGTTTATTTACACAATCCGCAAAAAAAGTATCACAGTATTTCAAGGATTACTGACAATAAATAAAGAGTAATATATAGTATTTTTCGGTGGAGTAGCTTATTCGAAAACCAATGAGTTTAAATTTTTATGGTTAGCCTCGAGCTATTGCAACGTTTTTTAATTGGAAGTTATACGTTTTTAGGGAACGCTGGGTTTAACCCCTATCGTAAGCTTTCTAATTATGAAGAAATATCACGGGTGGGAAAAGTCTTTTCCTGCTAGTTCAATCGACAATTGAAGTTGTCGATACTCATCTAAAACAAAGGGTAGGAAAGAAAACAAAAGCCGATCTCTTGGTAAGCCTTTCTTCCTTTTGTAAAATATTCATCTTCTAACTTCTCGCTATCTCGTGGTAAATTAACAGTGGGGGAGGAAGAAATTTTCAACTTTTCCCAATTAGAAATGGTTTACAGCTAAATCCTTTTCCTTATATTTTTGTGGCTGTAACAATTGGACTACAGTCCGCAGTAAATAACATAATTAAAGCCGGGTTTTGTCTGCTCATTAGAAATGTAAACAGAAGGGAAATTTGCTCGAATTCAAACAAACGCGAGTGGCGTTTCTTTGCAAATAAACTTTGTGTCCACTGGAAATAGAACCGTTATTAATCAACCTAACACCCACAGTTTTCACACCAGAATTTTCAAGGTGATCAAAAAGTGCTTGAATCCCATGGAAATGCCCAAATAAAGAAGAACAGCGCTTAGTTTGCAGGAGTCTCGCTGGGCAGAAATAAACAGAAATTCAAAAACACTTCTCTGTTATTTGCGACGCGGACACGCTTAAAGAAAAGTATATGTTTAAAATTTCGGCCCAGACAATAGCGATCACAATGACCACAATAAAATTTGCCAATTCTCAATTCAGAAATATTTATCTAGCGGTGCAAATCGACTGTAACCAAAGTTCTTAATGACTCTGCAAATACTACGGTCTATCATCAGATAGAATCTAATTTATCAGTGTTTTTTCGGAGTTAATGCAATCAAGGAGGAAAGTGCGCTAGCTTCCGACCCACATCGAACACGAAAAAATAAACGACGAAAAATTTACCAATGTTTTGCCCTCTTAGTTTTTTGATCCCTGATTACAAAAGACCAAGACCACTAAACCACTGTTAGAAAAGCTCTTTTCTCTTTATATTTATTGTGCCGTTGAAAGAAAACCAATTGACCTCGAAGATCCGAAGTTCGTGGCGATTATTCGCGAAACGGATAGCACAATGCGTCTTTCATTATGCAAATTGATTCTAGGGGTCCATTAAATAGAGAAAAGCTGAAAAGTTTGTAAATCTCTTTAAAAAAAGCGACAATGACGCAGAGAAAGGCAAGGTAAGCCTCTAATGAAACACGTGCAAATCGAACAATAGCGAATGCCGCAGATGGGGTGAAGGTATTGAGCGGAAAACATTATTATATTGAAATACTTTGAAAGGCGCACCTGCGTGGCTCGCGCAGGTGTCGAGTGCTATCATTAGAGGAAAGTTTGAATGAGAGAACAAACACAACGAAACTTGCAATAACTCAGCGCTCATCGCGATTTAATCCCGCGATAAGTATTTCGCACTTTGCGAAAGCTCTTGTCCGCCTGTAAATAGCGACTCTCGGATGCCAACCGAAAGATTTTGCCTCAAAGCACGTGCTTGAAAGAGCACGGCGCAAGGGCTTACCGCCGAATTTTCCTGCGCGTTGATTGGCCGAGAGCGGAAATATGCATAATTCAAACGCAAATAATTAACACCTATTGTTTACTTCTCGTATTATTATTGAAATGAAATATTAGCATTGTCCTATTATATCATTATAGCCATCAGCCATAATCACGCCTGGAGCAGTACCGTAGCAGTTGAGCCGGCCGACCAAGTGAATAACTGGCCGAGGTTGCTCCTTTGAAAGCAGTTTGACTGAACTCGACGTCGCGTGAAGATCAACTCACTTCAACTCTTCAGATAACTTTCATCACTCCGATTAGCAAGTGACACCGCAAGCATGGGCAAGCAAGAAGAAGGACATATTAAGAGACCCATGAACGCTTTTATGGTGTGGAGTCGTGGAAAGAGAAAGCAGTACGCGGCGATAAATCCGCGAATGCACAACTCAGAAATTAGCAAACGGCTCGGAGCAGAGTGGAAAATGCTCTCGCAAGATGAGAAAGAGCCGTTCGTGGCCGAAGCGAAACGACTACAGGCAATCCACATCCAGGAACACCCGGACTATAAGTACAAACCGAAGCGACGCAAACCCAAATCACTGCAAAAGAAAGACCTATCGGCTCCGATGTTTTCACCTTACAGCGCCCCGATGATGGCGGTTGATAAATTCTCAACGAATCAATTGCCTCAAACAATAGCTCATTCAACGGCTTTGTCCGCCGACCCAATGTATTCCAAAATAAACGGAGCAGCAGCATTTCACCACTCCGTTTCACCAGGGTATCCTGTCATCTATCCGAATGTGACCGCAGTTAACAGTCATCACTCAGTTACACAACCATCGCGTCAGCTTTTCGCTGGTTCCTTGGACTCCACACATTCGTTCCGCGCCGCGGATGTCATGAGTCACAACCGAGCGCTTTACAGCAGTCAAGCTTTCCAATCTGCTCTTCCCTCACCAATGCAGCAGAGAATTTCTAGCGTGGACGAAACACGCGGCGCTTCGGTCACCGGTGGATCACCCAGCCCAACGGCATCGAGCAGTGAAGCGCCGAGCAAATCTACTGGATATACAGTCTCCACGGCGGACCTAAGCGGACAGCGTGTATCGGGCGTTTGGCAACCACAGCAGGACTTGTCCAGGCCAGTGGCTTATGTCCCGGTATTGCTTTAAATTTCTATCTATTTCTGCCACACCTTTCAATTTTAGGGAAACTGATAGAGTGATAAAATTAGGGACTTAATCATCAAAGTGACTTCACGACAAATCTTGTCAGCGTACGTAACACTTTTACTCAATGAATTTATAATCGCGAGTGCAGTGCAAGTTTGCTCGAATGTTTTCGTTAGTTTGTATTCTTTTCCGTTAGCGTAAAGTATATTAGTGTTCGACGGTATATTAGGACCATACTTTAATAGGCCTTTAAAACGCCTATTCAGTTTGGTCTAGTTCAATTTTCTGTATTCTTTATAGCAGCAAATTTCCGTTTCCTACAAAGAGCGCGGGCTTGTGATAAATGCGGTTTAATGAGGGACAATTTCTAGTTTACAATGAAAATAATGACTTTCTTCTGACAAACGGTACAATACCTCGATTAACATAAAGTAACAGAGCAAATCTCGCTACAAACTTCCAATTTTATGCTGTAGCGTAAAAAATCTTTGAGCTGAGGCTTGCTAAAATCGCTGAAGCGAAATCGAAAACAGTCCTAATTTTCAGTGCCTTCCCTAATATATGCACAACGCTGCTTGCATGCGTATGTTGCGAACAAACAACAACTTCATAAAGAAATTATTTTATCTCGAAGGAAGCGCTTGAAGTTGGTCATAGATCAGTCCAGATTGAGCGGGTTATATTTGACACTAGATCTACGGCCTATATAAACCAACAATGCTCTAATCTTCGGTCTCAAACTTACATTCTGTTTAGGTCATTGTTATGCAAAGATTGTAATTCACTTAATGCGATAAAACAAGTGGACACGTCAAGGAACAGAACAAAACAATTTCTAAATATCTCCGTTGAACCTACTCTTTGAGCGTGATCAATAAGATAGTACTGTTTACATAAAGTTCGTCGCCTCAACTGTTAACATCCAAGCCTGCGCTCGAAGCGAAACAAGCGAGAGATCACCTGAAATATTTATTTTTCCACTTTTTTGAATATTTATAACTGCGGTGTGATCAAACGCTTAGTTTGTCATTTAATAAGAGAGTTTCGCTGAAGTTCATTTCGCCGAGATTGAGAGTTGATTTATAACAGTAACTCGTACAAGTTTTAATCGCATACCCTTTAGTTTCAAGTAACACGAGTAGTTCACTTTCAGTATTTCTCACTGAGGGCTTTTTGTTTTTGTCAAAATTGCAAATTTTAAGAACTAACCCACATGCCAAACGCATGGCAGAACAAGGCTATTTAATTAATGCCTCAGCAAACCATTCGCATGCCAGCTTCGACAAGTAAGCAGAGAGCCAAATTCGCTGCTCTACTTGTTTCACTGTTTAAATAGACACACAGTGACCTAAGAGCTTGGGATTACCCATGTTTCGAGGCACATGGCCAAGGACTTTAGTAAATTGAAATTAATTTACTGAATTGACTCTACACCATATTCGCTTTATAAATTAATGAGCTTTTTTAACATAAATTGTGTTGATTGTAGATCCTAAAGTCACCTAACACTGTACATAGAGATTGACGCCTTCAAATTTAAATGAATCGAGAATTGAACGCGAAAAGAAACTGTCCACTATATCAAAACTGACAAAAACGTTCCTCAAGTTTCTTTGAATTGCCGAACAAAACCAACAAACAATGATTTTTTAAATCAGGGACACTCGCTTTAAAACTGCTACCTTTCTTACTATGATTTTTTGTCGACGCGGTACGTTATAATATAGTGTAAATGATAAAAGTTCGTTCTCCGTCCTGTCCTTTACAGTACTTCTGCAATACGCCCTACTAGGCGATTTCGTTAAGCTTCATTGTATTTTGACATTCCAAGAACGATGTACAACGTTATTATTTTCATTTGTGCTAAGTTTTGTACTTTTTTTCGTAAGAGGAAAATTAATCAGAGATACTGTACATGTATATCCAACTAAAGTGCAGAATTTTTATAGTACTGCATGGAGCTTGCCACTTTAAAGTGAGGCAAACTCCTTTGAGGAGAATCCTAAAATTGTTATCTCCATCAAAATATAACGATGAATAGAGACGGCTTATATATATATTATAGTTCTTAGCTGCGCTTCTATACGATAATACAGTTACAAGTATAAATATATATGGATACTTTTTGTAAGAATTTTTGTTTTTTCTGTCGAATACGTAACAAATTATTACATATCGGAAATAGACGGGTATTGTGACGAGGATATATAATTCCTAACTGTGTAATATAAAATGAAGAGAAATAAAAGCGTGGCGTCTTAAAATTAATTTGTTTTGTTCTTCTGTAGTTTACTTAGAGTCTAAGTAAGCAGTGATGAAAACGTCCCTGAAAGTTAAACGGATGTAACACTAAGATCCTCTCGGCGCTTGGCTTGGCTCTTTCACGTTTGATTTTGAAAGTTGGAATTGCCAAATACTCTATTTTTCTCCCCCTTATTTCAGCGCTGGTTCAGTTAGCCAATTTTAACAAAACTGCCATCCCAGATAATTGTAAAATGAAAGTTTATTCAGTTGCGTAAACTAAACGCGGTCAAAAGTAAATTTCTCCGCATTTAAGCCGTCTTGTATGAAAGCACACTACGGCGAGGTTGTCTATACGAAAACGTGTATAACTGGAATTTATTCAAAGTTTGGAGACTTTCATCTGCTTTCAAAAAGTTTCTGCCTCGTTCGATTCGCTAATGTTACAAGTTTTGAGTGAAAATTCGTTTTGATTTTTTTATTCCCTTCACGGAAAAACTTCCAACGAACAAATAATTTTTCACACAAAACTGACAAATAAATGTAATGTCATTAATACTTGTACAATTGTTCATGAACAACGAATTGTCCCTTTTTGAAACAAGTTCTTTCTATATAATAACATCGATGATTTAACAAAGACTGGTTTGAAACTTTTATCAATCGTCAAATAAAAGTTGTCATTCCGACAACCAAAATCAGAGATTTATGTCTCTCCTTAAGAAATCAGTTTTAAAAAAGTTATTGTTGTATTGGACGATACGCTAGCCGTCACCACAAACATGGCGTTTATTTTTTTGTGTTCCGCGTAGGTGACTGAACCGTAAACGGAGGGAAATCTTAGCCATAACGTCCCTACATTCGTTTTCTACTCTTGGGCAAAAATTACTGCCATTAACCCATGCCTCAATGGACACATCTAACAATGTCGATATTTTAACGTTCGTGGTCGATTTTACAAGTATCTGCAGTGCGAAACATTGGAAATTTCACGCAATACAGCCAAGATTAAACTGAGAATGCAACAAAAGCAAACTTGACAATGCAGGTTACTCCGAAGAAAAGCGTAAACAATGTCTTACAATATGCGAGGACATGGCATTGTGCTAAAACCATGTTGTTTCTCATTGTTATTTTTATTAGCCATGTGGGAAGCACACTTTTTAATACAAACACTTAGCCTTGGCGCTTCTGAACGTATGCTGGTTAATGACATCTTCCCGCGTTAGGGCATTATCCAAGTCACCCCCAACACATTCGTAATTTTACTTATTTACTGTAAAAACCATTTGATTTACTTCTTTTTTATGATACAACATGCTGCTTATTTTTATCTGGTTTTCTTTTGTTTTGTTTTAACGGCACAAAGCTAGGGAATGTCACAACAGAAGGACTTCATTCTTTTCGAAAAATAATTAGTTACGAAAATGTAACAGCTTTCGACAATACCCAAAGGAAAAAGCGAAGTGGGTGCGAAACGTTGCATATAAAGTTCCATAAGTATTTAAGTTGAACTTTCAATAAAGCGCTCTTAAATCTGCGTTTCCCAAATCCATCGTAAGAGTTCAAGCAACGGGTATAACAAAGAAAATAATCGATACTTCTCTCATAAACCAATATTACTGTTATCGCAGTTAAAAATTGCCTTTCGCGCTATCTTATCAATTCGTTCTTCCTTTTAATTAACGGGATTCGCGCCTGTTTAATTAGGTGTTAACATAAACATTAAAGACACATTTGAGAGACAGACAGCAACATTCGACGGATCGCTAGTTGTCACATTCTCAGCACCTCGTTAGCTCTAAATATTGTTTTCATTCGATTCTGCTCGCAACTTCCACCACGTTCGTTCAAGCTGAACAATCGCACTTCGCTTTTTTGATTCACGAGTGCATCCCATATCAGCGATAACATCTATCGCTTCCTTTAGCGATATTGAAACAAGTATGTTCTAATCAAAACTTAAAGAAACAGATAGATCAAAATGATTTCTCTTTGACAGAAAACCTGCGAAGTTTGGTAAACACCGCGTCCAGCCCAACGCACGCGAATTAAGTCCTCCTTTGTGTAATGCGTCCTGTCTTGATTTACCCGCGAACAATAAGCTCTAGATAATTACTTTGAAGAACAACTGCGAGTTTGGTTACTGAGAAGGCTTCTTTTGAATACAAAGCGACGAAACAATGAATGTTGTTTGAACTTGGAGAATAACAAAACGCGAAGAAAAGGTTTACTTGCAGATAAATTACATATTGCACGACTTGACAGTTTTAATAAACGCGAACAAAGGAAGCTTCCCATTCAACTTAAGCAAACACACATTGCTCAAAACCTTATTAAAGCTCGTTTTTTTGCTCTTAATCAAATAAGATTCGCTGCTTTCCGTCGTGACAACAAACAAGGCTGGGCTTAAATAGGAAAAGCACGGAGGATCGGACAATCCAGGTGGTAAAATAACTTTCAGCAAGTTAATCACGAAGTGGACTGTTTGTTTGAACATGCAGGGTGTAAAACTACAACTGTCGATTTACCGATCCGACATAATTAGTTTCTCAATACTCTGACTTCCCTTGTCTAACACCACTTTAAACTGGGAGAAACACACCGTAAAATTAATTGTATGGGAATCTGTCCTGAAATCAATTCCGCCAAATTAGAATTAAAGCATATATTGCAGTATAGGACAGTGCTTGTGAGGAAATAGGCGTTTTAACACGCCCTTAAATAAAAACATTTCCACGCGGACTTTATCAAGGTTTTGTAGATAAATCTTTGATTAACTATAACCGCAAAAGATTCTCCCAACGGTCATCAAACTACTAGTTAACACAAACTCAGCCATGCTTGCCTTAAAAAAAGGGGGGGGGGGGGTCAACTACAACACTTCCGTTAGAAAACTGGCACTGTAATCATTCTTTAATTTCACAACTAGAAGCGTTTGAGATTTTGTTGTAGGAAATGTTGTAACCGTGAAGTTAGAATGGATAAAGAAAACAAACACATTTGTGAGATCTGAGCTCGCATTTATTTTGAGACATTTCCTGTAATAAAGGCATTTTGTTAAAAATTATGATATTAAGGTTAACAGCAATAAATCTCCGATTTATTCTAGGTAATGTTGTTAGCAGATATTTAATTTAAAATTCATTCAGTGAGTCAGTCTTCCAATTCATCTATCAAAATTTTTAGGAAAAATGTTCGATATACACTGAGACATGAATCAAAGTTTTTTGTACTTTAAAAGTAAACAGTTTGAACGAACGTCGACAGCGATTTTTTGATTGACTAGAATTTACCTTTGAAGGGGGGTCTTGTACCCATCCCCAAAATCGCTAAACAACCCAAGCGCACGAACTCGGGAATAGGGAAACCAATAGAACTCGCGTCCTTTGCTTTATTTGACTATTGGTTGCATTTCATTATTTTCTCTCAGTAAATACAGCCATTTAAAAAGAAGCTCTCGACATTCAGTCTTTCGTTCAGAGTCGATTATCGGCTCCTGCTTTCGAATAAAAATACACTGCGACAAAATGCGGTCACTTTTGTGCAACATAAAGTCCTTGATGAACTTGCGCTGGTGATTTCTTTTACTTTAAAAATTAAAAATGGTCAATTTTTGTCAAAATATCATTACAATCTACGATAACGCGTAAAGAACTTCCTTGCCTACCATACTAGAATTCAGATACTCATAATTTAGATGTTCCGTCCTAATAGGTTAAGAAGTCCCGCGAAATCAAGGTAAGTATTCTACATTTCAGCGGTTTAAACGGTCCGTGGTGTTCATGCACAAACCAAATGAAGCAGTCCTGTCCGATCTGAGATGCTTTTGTAATATTTTACATTCAGCGGTTTAAAAGGTCTGTGGTGTTCCCGGCTGTGCAATCCAAATGAAGCAGTCCTGTGCGATCTAAGATAATTCTCTAATACTTTACATTCAGTAGTTTATACGGTCCGTGGTGTGCCTGTGTAATCTAAATGAAGCAGTCCTGTGCGATCTAAGATAATTCTCTAATACTTAACATTCAGCAGTTTATACGGTCCGTGGTGTTCCTGTGTAATCCAAATGAAGAAGTCCAGTGCGATCTAAGATAATTCTCTAATACTTTACATTCAGCAGTTTAGGCGGTCCGTGGTGCGCCTGTGTAATCCAAATAAAGCAGTCCTCTGCGATCTAAGATAATTCTTTAATACTTTATACGGTCCGTGGTGTGCCTGTGTAATCCAAATGAAGCTGTCCTGTGCGATATAAGATAATTCTCTAATGCTTTACATTCAGCAGTTTATGCGGTCCGTGGTGCGCCTGTGTAATCCAAATGAAGCAGTCCTGTGCGATCAGATAATTCTCTAATACTTTACATTCAGCAGTTTATACGGTCCGTGGTGTTCCTGTGTAATCCAAATGAAGAAGTCCTGTTCGACCTAAGATAATTCTCTAATATTCTACATTCAGCGGTTTAAACGGTCCGTGGTGTTCCTGCACAATCCAAATACTGTCTGTCACTGACGCATCCCAAGCTTTGATTTGTTCCCAGAAGACATGGGTCGAGTTCACAATCCTCAGCTTACCATAGCCCGCGTTGCCTGGAAACCACTCTCTGAATGCGGACCATGGACCTGGCGTGAAATGACGACAAAAGTAACTCTTTATAGAACTAAAATCTGCTGTGGATTTCCGCGAACATGAAGTGCTGCCATTATTACCGGGCTATGATTATTTTTCCGCCAGCTGTAAATCGTGCACGCTTCTACCGTAAAATAATTTGCGTTCACAACTGCGTTAGCCTGCAAAGCTCGCGGTTTTCTTGGAACATGACGAAGAAAACTGAACTCACGACGAAGCTACAAGCAGGAGGAAGACTGCAGAGGAAGCTCATTCTTTGCTTAAATGATCGAATCTATATAATTGCTATGGATAACAACCATTGCATCTAACAGAAACACGAAGCGGGCCTTTCTAACGTGTTCCAAATCTTCAGAGGGCAAACACTTTAGTTAATATGGTTACTCATATTCGTATGGTAACACAACAACAGTCATGAATAAGTCAACTATTGGAATATGATGGCAAGGGGGGGTGTAGTCCTTATTAGGACTGTTGTTGACAGTAACTGACGTTCTGTGAGGTAGCCATGTTAAGAGTTGATGTTTAACAGGTGTCAACAAAAACTATGAGCCGCGACAGGAAAAGAAAAGTTTTAAACAGGACAAGATATAAAGGAAAGGAAATCAAAGGCCAAATCGTCAATCTCTTTGTAAGGTTTAATCACGGCGAATTGAGAAACACGATCAGAGACTGTTGTGGATTTGATTAGAGAAGGCTCGATGAATAATCGAAAGCTAGTTCTGTTTTAGCGTGTGTTATACTGCTACCCTAATAGCTGCACGTCGTTGAAACCGCATGATTTGGCGGCACAATGGCCGCGTTCACATGAAGAGAACTATGAGACTCGTTTTGCCGTCAGGAAAAATCGAAGTGCGGTTGGTAAGAATGTGTTATCTCTTTCTTTTCCTCTGTTGCGCAGTAAACCAACAAATGATTAGGAGCGTAAGCCCCGTATTGAAGCCACGCCGGAAGCTGCTGATAGCCATCATTGCGACAGAAAACTGGTGTGAACCGATGTAAGGCTTGGTTTCCTTTAGCGACATAACAGGCCCGTAGCAGGGGGAGGGGTCTCGAGCCCCCCCCCAGAAATGTTTTAGACTTGAATTAAATTCTCCTTCAAAAGTGGAATTTTTCTCCTAAAACGGACAGCTGTCAATGGAAGCTAAAGTTTCAAAGTATTGTCGATCATAGTAAAGTTATGTACTGTTGTTCTTCCGGTGCAATTTGGAATGATGTAAATGAACGAAATCGTATTTTTGCTCTGCCAAAAACAACCAACAGCTTTAAAGTATCTGCTTATTAAGCATCAAAATAGTCAGAAGCAAAATGGATCGAAATGCACCAATGACAATCCCTGAACTTGACCTCTTGAACTTTATTGGTTTCCCAAGAGGTCCACCAGTGTAAAATATACTACTGTACTAGAGTAAACTTAGGTTTTTGCGCGTTTATATTGAAAGTCTTACAATGTCTTCGCAAGAGCCTCCGAACAAGAACCCAAACAAGTCGAAAATAAGCAAGGAACACTTTTATCGTGGGTAAAAGCATGCACTAGTGACACAGAGCCTGGTGTAATCGAAGAAACAATCCGAATCAAAGAACAACCCCGAAATGAAAATGATTTGGAGCCATCCACAAGAATAGCTGGCAAGTATGCTTTAACCGTGGGACCGAAGCAGGAGGGGGGGTTAATGTGGGGCACTCGCTCAGCCCCCCCAGTCATTTTATTCTTGCTACGGGCCCGCATAACAAGTCTTTATGGTACATTCTCAAACTCATTAATAATTCATTAAGAAAATACAAAGGAAATTAATGTTTAATGAGTGTTTGGAAATCGGATGAAACACTGCTTAGTATTTGCATCCTTAATTTCTCCTTCAAAAATGATTTTGTTTGAGAAGAAATATCAAACATTCGACACAGTGTTTCATCACCAGATGAAACACCTCGAAGTTCGTCAAAAATACTCCGCTGCGCGTCGTATTTTCAACTCTCTTCTCGGTGTTTCGTCTGGTGATGAAACACTGCATCTCATGTTTGATATATTACGTCAAAAATATTAGCCTTTTCTAACGATGAAATAATGAATATGAAAATCATATGTAGGAACTACGTGGTGAAGAGTTAAATGAAAGAAGCCTTGATAGTCGCAGTTACAGACGCAACTTCTGCAGTTGCGAAAAGAAAGCTTGAAAAAATCAGGCTGGTGCGAGATTCCAACTCAAGGGTTTATAACGATCCAACTCACTGAACAGCTCCCAGTTGGCTGTTAGCTCAATTGGTCGAGCGCTGCCCCGGCTTCGCAGAGGTCAAGGGTTCAAATCCCGTACAACCCAGAATTTTATCAGGCTTTCTTTTCGAAACTGCAAAAGTTACGTCTATAACTGCGCTGATCTTTGTTTTTTTTAGAAAAGTCATTTCTGTCGATTATGCAAGAGGGGTACCCACAAAGTATTCTCTAGATACACTGTCATTTTACGGCGTAAAGTATATCCGACGTTGACCCGAATTCTTACTGGCTACCGTTTTATTCGCATTTTTATTTCATATAAAGGAAGTTCTCACCTCTGGGTCCCAGCATTGGGTTCACGCATATCCCATAAAACTCGTTGCAGCCGGCGGCGCCTGAGATTATGTGGACTGGTGCTCTGGGATTAGAGTAATTATGAGCCGTCACTGTATCATTAAACACTGGCCAGAGGCGTTCGTATGAGTGCTCATGCGCTTGTATAATGATGTCCACACCATACTGGAAAAAAACCGGTTCGAGGCTAGAAGGAGTGAAAATAGTAATAATGTGACACGTTTCTTGCCTTACCCGAAGCCGTCCCCCACCCCGCCCCCGCTAGGTAGATAAGAGACACTACTTCGGCCAGGATAGCGGAAGATGGAAGAAGAATGAGGGAGGGGTAGATGGCCGGAAGTTCCCAGAATCTTACATTGACCTGGCTGCACGGTGCATTTGAAACCAAGTTGGCCAAACGTAACGATAAAGGCTAGATCTCCACGATCTTACGGAAAACAGGAAAATTTGAACAGTGTAGCCAAAATACACTTCCAAACATCTTCCGTTGATGGCATTTGTCCCTCAGCTAGAACTAGTAGTACGGAAGCATTTTTCGGACAATTGGGCGCTCAGTATTTTCGTCTGTACGGTCGCCATATTTGATTTTAAAAGAAGAGGAAAAATGGGGAGAGTAGTAAATACAATCAATGAGGCGTGCATTTTTAAAGCGTGCATAAGTCTCTCTCGTCCCATTCCCTACTCCCTGAACCTCGTCCCCAGGGCGCTTTTCCCCACCTCCACCTCCAAAGCCGAGATATGTCCAGGATCGATCTTGTTAGCAAAAATTTGCTAGCAAACGTTTTTCGCAATTGTCGCAAAAGAAATAATTGAGAAAAATTATGTCAGAAAATCACTAACAAATATCGCAAAAATCGCAAGAATAACAAATCTAACAAGACTCAAGACTTAGAAAAAAAGAAGCCAAGAAGGACCCTGAATTGTCCGCAAATATCGCAAAAATCGCAAATATAACAAGGATTTTTCTTGCTAGCTAAAAACACCTATGACAAATATGGCAAAAATCGCGAAAATAACAAATTTAACAAAATTCTAGACTTAGAAAAAGAAGAACCCAAGAAGGACCACGAAATGTCGGCAAAAATCGCAAATATAATAAGGATTTTTCTTGCCAGCTAAAAACACCTATGACAAATATCGCAAAAATCGCAAAAATAACAAATTGAACAAAATTCTAGACTTAGAAAAAGAAGAAACCAAGAAGGGCCCCGAAATGTCCGCAATTATCGCAAAAAATCGCAAAAGTAACAAGGATTTTTCTTGCGAGCTAAAAACACCCGTGACAAATATCGCAAAAATCGTAAAAATAACAAATGTAACAAAATTCCTGACTTAGAAAGCAAAGAAGCCAAGAAGGGGTCCAAAATGTTCGCAAATATCGCCAAAATGGCAAAAGTAACAAGGATTTTTCTAGCTAGCTTAAAACACCCATGACAAATATCGCAAATATCGCAAAAATAACAAATTTAAAAAATTTCCAGACTTAGAAAGAAAAGAAGGCAATAAGGGGTCCAAAATGTCCGCGAATATCGCAAAGATCGCAAAAGTAACAAAGATTTTTCTTGCGTGCTAAAAAACACCCGTGTCAAATATCGCAAAAATAAAAAAATTAACAAAATTCTAGACTTAGAAAAAAGAAGAAACCAACAAGGGGTCCAAAATGTCCGCGAATATCTTGTTACTTTCGGCAATCCCTGTTTAAAAAACTATGGGTATTGCACCACAACATTCATGTATAATGCGCGAATCTTATGATCCGTTTACTTTTCCCCCAATCTGCTATTCTTGATATTTTGGAACGATTGTTAACCACCCCCTTTTATTGCTGATAATTTGCCCCCTTCTGTGAGCGACACTCCTTTCTATTCATTGTAGCTGTATGTTGATGGAAGAACGAAGCATACACAGATTGATATTATAGTATTTTGCTACTGTCAGTAATTATAAATAGTGTCACGTTTGTAACTGATGATTTCATTTTCGCAAAAATGGAAAGCATCACAAAATTACTGGACAAGAATGTTGCGAAATTTGCGGACATCTCGAAGCCCTTCTTGACCTTTCCTCTTTCCAAGTGTAGAATTTTGCGAAATTTGTTATTCTTGCAATTTTTGCCATATTTGTTGCTCAGTCTTTTCACATAGTAAGAAAAATTCTTGTTACTTTTGCGATTTTTGCGAAATTTGCGGACATCTCCAAGCCCTTCTTGACCTTTTCTCTTTCTAAGTGAAGTATTTCGTTAAATTTGTTATTCTTGCTATTTTTGCGATATTTGTTGCTCAATCTTTTCACATAGCAAGAAAAATCCTTGTTACTTTTGCAATTTTTGCGATATTTGGGGGACATTTCGGGGCCCTTCTTGGCTTCCTTTTTTTTCTAAGTCTGGAATTTTGTTACATTTGTTATTTTTGCGATATTTGCGATGTTTGTCATAGGTGTTTTCAGCTAGCATGAAAAATTCTTGTTACTTTTGCGATTTTTGCGGACATTTCGGGGCCCTTCTTGGCTTCTTGTCTTTGTAAGTCTGGAATTTAGTTACATTTGGTATTTTTGCGATATTAGCGGACATTCCAGGGCCCTTCTTGGCTTCTTCTGTTTCGAAGTCTTGATTCTTGTTAGATTTCTTATTTTTGCGATTTTTGTGATATTTGCCCAGGGGGGGTACTCGGGATTTCAAGTGACGGGGATGATCGAAGGATTTTTGTGGGTTTGAAATTTTCGATTCCGGGATTTTTTTTGGGTATGAAAATTTGGCTTGGGTAGCTTGATTTGAGTAGGGATCTTTTGGGGCTATTAAAAAGAATCAGATGAGGGAAAGGATATATTCAGATGGTATGATGAATAAACAAACACGAGTGTTCAATTTCCAATGTTTTTCTTTGTATTATAGCATTACCCCTTTCTGGAACTTTTAAGGGCCACAAAATCGGCATGGGATTTTTTGGGGGTTAATTTTTGGTCCAGGGATTTTTTAGGGTTTTGCTGGAAGTCCTAGGGATTTTTTTGGGTCTTGACTTTTGGCTCCATTCGATCATCCTTGTCACTTGAAATCCCGAGTACCCTCCCTGGGGATATTTGTCACGGGTGTTTTTAGCTAGCAAAAAAAAACGTTGTTACTTTTGCGAGTTTTGCGATATTTGCGGACATTTCGGGGCCCTTCTTGGCTTCTTCTGTTTCCAAGTCTTGATTCTTGTTAGATTTCTTATTTTTGCGATTTTTGCGATATTTGTCACGGGTGTGTTTAGCTAGCAAAAAAAAACCTTGTTACTTTTGCGAGTTTTGCGATATTTGCGGACATTTCGGGGCCCTTCTTGGCTTCTTCTGTTTCCAAGTTTTGATTCTTGTTAGATTTCTTATTTTTGCGATTTTTGCGATATTTGTCACGGGTGTGTTTAGCTAGCAAAAAAAACCTTGTTACTTTTGCGAGTTTTGCGATATTTGCGGACATTTCGGGGCCCTTCTTGGCTTCTTCTGTTTCCAAGTCTTGATTCTTGTTAGATTTCTTATTTTTGCGATATTTGTCACGGGTGTGTTTAGCTAGCAAAAAAAAAATCCTTGTTTCTTTTACGATTTTTGCGACATTTGCGGACATTTTGGGGCCCTTCTTGGCTTCTTCTGTTTCCAAGTCTTGATTCTTTTTAGACTTGTTATTTTTGCGATTTTTGCGATGTTTGTCACGGGTGTTTTCAGCTAGCGAGAAAAATCCTTGTTACTTTTGCGATATTTGCGGACATTTCGGGGTCCTTCTTGGTTTCTTTTTTTTTCTAAGTCTTGATTCTTGTTAGATTTGTTATTTTTGCGATTTCTGCGATATTTATAAGTGATTTCTTACATAATTTTTTTCTCAATTATTTCTTTTGCGACAATTGCGAAAGGAATTTGCTAGCAAATTTTTGCTAACAAGATCGATCCTGGACATAAGTGCCAAAGCCAGGGAAAAGCGCCCTGGGAACGAGGTTGCTACTCCCTTTGACTCGTCCATCAAACCATTTGAACGTGAAATATCTGGGTTTAAACAATCTTTGCTCTGAGTACGAAAATATTCTATATACTATAGTTATGTTTCCAGAGCAGGATTTCTCACCACAAAATACTTGCACGCTTTCAGGATACTTGGAATCGCTTCACGTGGTTGCATCGCATCACACCTTTTGTTCATGAGTTTTCAAGCTCTATCGGATTACCTGCTATTGTTGTGGATGTCTATATTATTGTACTTGCAGCTTTCGGAAAAAAGAAACCCACCTTTTTCTGACAACAGAATGAAGAGTGGTGCAGTCATCATGATCAATATTGGAGCAGTACATGGGCCGGTGACCAAAAGCGATTATCCAAGGCCTCTTAGCTCGGTTCTCTGGTTTGTTTGCCTCCTTGAGATCGTTCGTTAACCACTCTACCTGTTCCGCAACTGCGCCATTAGTAAAATAGACTTCGGTCGAAAAACTACAAAAGAAAGGGATGTAATTAAGTCTTAAGTCAGGTTAGTAAAAGTTTACTTTTTTTTACCTAATCGCATGTGAACAGAGCCCTGAAAAATCCCTCAATACTTTGCCGAACAGCGACAACTTACGTTTTGAAAAAGAGCAATAAGTTAACGAAAGCACATAAATTTAAGCAACTTGAGTACAAAATTAGTTCCAACTTCTCAGCTTTATCTTAATGAACAGCTGTAAAACGGAGTATACGTTGAGAAATGATGTGATCAACATGTCACAAGCACGGGACAAAGAAAAACTCTGAGTCTCCTACAGGAATTGAAACTGCCAAGTTTCCCATGAGTCCTTCGTAGCTCAGTGGTTAGAGCATCTGACCGCTGACCAGTGTACGGAAGGCCATAGGTTCCATTCCTCTCGGGGACTCAGATGTTTTTGTTTGTCTCATGCTCGTGACATGTTGATCACATCATTTCTCACTTCTTCACAGAGCTTAAAATTTACCATCATTCTTTATTTGTCAGAGTATAATTATGTTGTATATAAAATTTGTTCCCAGGATAAACCACAACTACCTTTAAATCCTATGATTAAAATGAACAATTGCGGCAAGGAAGCAAAGAAAATTCTGATCAAACTGCGTTGAATACTGGTTTAAGCCGTGAACAGGCTTTACCTACAACATATATACCGTTTAAAGCATCGCAAAAACTCGGGCCTGGTGCAGGACTCGTGCACATAAAAAGTAACTGTTGTCACTTGTCATTATGGGGCCTCACTCTTACTAGATTGTGTTAAATTCATGAAATTAACCACTTAAACCGACATCAATTTTGGTTGATTTAGTTGAAGTTCCGAACAGAAAACGTTCGGACATTTTTTTCGGGTTGAATCGTGGTTGTCAGTACCGTTGATTCGACGACTCTTAACGAGCGCACCTGTCGACAGGTAAGCGCGCTACTCATTATTTCAACATTTAAAATCAGGTTTGAGTTACCGTAAATCCTCTTTTAAGCCCCCCCTCTAATAAGCCCCTCCCTTTTCAGGGGAAGAAAGTTAATAACCCCCCCTCCCCTCCCCTAATTATTCTTTGATAATAAATGATAGACTGTATTAATCAATCACGACTGTATAACTTCCTGTGGACTGATCCGGGATGGTCTATTTACCAACTGGAAGTTCGGAATTAATTCTGATCTTTGGCTGCAGGACCTAAAACTTCTTGTATTTGAGCTTTTCCACTTCGTATTCTAGTTCTTTATGGAGAACTGACAGTGTCGGATCCAGGTGAGGGGCCCGGGGGGGGGGGGCTCTTATTTTTAGACCAAACTGAGGCCCAAAGAGCCGAAAAAAATTTTTTTGAGACCGCCCCCCCCACTTTATCTCAGGGTCTCGATGACCGGGCCCCCCATTATCTAAAGGTCTGGATCCGCCGCTGACTGATACCATCGTCTTTTCTAAAATAAATAAGCCCCCCTCCTCTCAAATGGGCTTGAAAATAAAAAAGCTCCCCCCCGGGGGGGGGGGCTTAATAGAGGATTTACGGTAGTTGTGGTGCTGCGGTGCTTCGACAGTTTAAAAATGTAACCAATTCAAGAAACCATACAGGATCCTAATACAACAAGCCCTTAAACTCTTCAAAGTTTTACGAGCAGGAAATAATGACCTCACCCATGGTGAGGGCATTAAAATGTGTTTATGTTCATTAAGGGTAGAAGTTTTTACTTTAATATAGCAATGTATTTACTGTTTACCTGATGAAGTGGACCTTTGCGATGTCGAAGCTGTACCACATTCTATCAACTGTAGTAGGCCATTCTAGTTGAGGCATGGAGAATCTATAGCGATAGTGACTGAAGTTGAAGGCAATCTCTGCAAGCAGAAACAATTAAAAAGGACAGCAAGCAAGTTACAGTGGTATCGCTTTGGAAAATATTCGAAAAGTACTTACTCTTGGTTTGCTTAAGATTATTTATTTGATTGTACGTGTCTGATGTCTGCGGGATCGCCTACTATTAATTATACTAGTAATAGTTGACAGTACAGCTGCCCCCGCTCTGTATATTGTCGGTCAATAGTATTCTTGGTCGTTGTATAGCTCTTTGAAATATACCGATTCATAATGAAGATTTTCACACATGTTCCATACAATAAGTGAGAGTAAAAACAGGAAGCGCAAGGTTGCATGCACTGTTTCAGTTCGATTTACACAGCTTTGATCTGAAGACATTCTCAGTTTCGAGAATATCTTATTCTCAACCGTAAGAAAAGATTTAATTAGAAGTTGCAATATTTCGCTATTTCTCTTTCACTTTGCTATATTTTTCTCCTCCCCTCGTCTCGCCCTTCGCACTCGTTTCGCGCAAAATGCCGCGTTCGCCTCGCCTGGCTTATAAAGCGCCTGTTATGCAGGCCAACGATTTACATACAGTTCATAATATTTACCGGAAGGTAACCCTTAGAAATTAAAAGGTTCGCGAGTTCTAATCCTTTTGTAAACTTTATAGGAGGACATCTGTCAGCAGGGAATAAGTCAGCACAGAATTTGACTGTCGGCGAATTTCGGTAATCGTCCATCGTTCTGCTAGTGATAAGCTAGCAGTTGGTTCGGGCACTCGTCTTGCTTGTTTGTGGACTGAGTCTTATTCCCCCAAAGGGGAGAAAGAGTGTCTGGCAAATTGTTTCCAATCAAAGATTTGTGAACTCATGTCTGGCAAACTCCCCAAGTGTTTAAATATAAACAGTTATGCGCACGTTATACCATCATCTTCGAAATTGGCGGCCTTTACAGGCGCCCGCAATATGAGACTGATCAGCGGCTCAGTTATTTCGGAAAAATTCAATGTGGACGGCCTGCAAATTATAGTAGTTGCTAAAAATATATCTACGTGTGGTAACAGTTCATCAGTAGGATGCCTAAAATGTGTGCAATTCCACACCTGGTTTCGGCTCAATTAAATCCTGTACCAATTGCAGAGCATTTTAGGAGCAGCCACCCACCATGTGAGCACAGTCACAGACAACACAAATAAGTGAGAAAAATAACGCAACGTAAAGTCAAGACGTTATCTAACAAGCTTAATGCACACGTCAATTAAATTAATAGTGTGGCAAAGAATAAGCAGGAAGAAAAATCCAGGAAGCGAACACTGAAAGAAAGACAGTGGCGAAGATAGTACGCTGCTAGCATTCCCTCTTCAGTATGTCGAGTCGAGGCTTGGCAGGACTCGATTGAGGGAACTAGCCGAGAAGGGAACTGGAGAGAGGCTGGAAATCAGAGAGAGAGAGAGAAAGAGTGATACAATACGCTATATTTGTCTGGTTCAGCTTACCGTGATTTCCGACGCAGGTCATGTAAGGAACAATCGCAGCCATGTCTTGAATCCTGTTCATGAACGCATCACCGTTCTACCAACAAAAAACAAGGAATTCATCTTAGTTATAAAATGTTTAAAATCCCCAATATCACGGCAAATGTTTTTCTCGGTTCCATCAAGTCATTTATCCCCATAACTTCTGAGAACCTGAGGAATAGTTATCAAAAGGGGAATTTACCCTAATCATCGCAATCATTGCAGTATAAACTGGCGTTACATCTGCAACGACGACTTATTCAGGGATTCAGGGGTAACTAGACTGCTAGACAAGACTCCATTTTTTAAGGCCGTCGAGGAAGACGCCTGGGACACCTGCCCACCCAACTGAAAGCGTGACAGGCGCGACAAAAACAACAACAATAATAATAATAATAGTAACAATAAGCATTAGCCGATCGTATTTTTGCGTCGTGAGGACAACGCATATTTCATTTACTCTGGCTGTGAAAGCAATTTCTTCTTTTTTCTTCTCGGGCTGCCGCGCTCGCTTCTCGAGTCTCTCGACTTTCACGCGTGCGTGGGCTCCTCTCACTAGATTTTCAAGAAAATTAGACTGCGTACTCCCCGAGGTAACTGATTGCTGCAAGGACTTGTACAGTGCAAAAGCTCGCGTTCGAAGGCTTTTTCAGCAGGGCTGCGAACACTGGAGAAGAAACCGGGGCTTCTGCTATTGACGTGTGCAAACTCGTTCCCAGGGTCCTCTCCTACTCGTCCACTCTCTCTCGCTCCAAGGGACGGGTAGGAGAGGAGCCTGGGAACGAGGTTGTTTTGTGGGCGGTTTACTACTGTATACTACTAAAGCGATTCAAACGCATGATGAACATATAACTAACTTCGTTTCTTTAGTGACGCAAGTTACGGAACCTCGTATTTTTTCTTGCGATTTATGCCCCGCGTCTAACGGAAAAACACTTGGGGGTGATTATTTAAAGCCTGATTAGTAAAAGACAAAAGTTTAAAAGACTCAGTAGGTAAAGATCTGTTTATTAAGTATATAAAGAGCTCGCTAGTTTGTGTAGCCTGAGTAAAGCCGCCCCTTCCCCTAGACAAAACAAAGGAAAAAAAAAACAAACAAACAAGAAAATCGGGAAGAGGGGCTCTCTGCCAGGCTACAGTCTGGGGGTGCAGGCCCTAAGGACGCTGTTACTAAACAGCAAAAAAATGATCAATCTGTGAGCGTCAGATAAATTTAAAATGGCTTTGAACGCGGTTTTGTTAAACAACGCCTAAACTCTAATTAAAAAGATTTTTTTCTCGCAACAGCGAAAGGAAAATCGAATTTATTTTCTCCAAAATTTTCGACGGCTTAATGGTCTTTCTTGTTCACGGCATCATCTTGGCGTCTGGGGAAAAGTTCAAAATCACAAAGCGACCCTGAACTTTAAGCCTGACCTTGGGAGGTGGGACCCGTTTCTCGACTTTATGGGCGCCAAATCAACTATTCTAAAGAAGAAAAGCACAGGACGCACAGTAGCAAACAAACCAGTCCTTTTCGTTTTGTAAAGTTATAGTGTTACCATTATTTTATCTGCAAAACTACAGAAACCTATTACGTCAAACGGTAAACGTGAATTTGTACCACGAGACCAAGACCTATTTACTTCTCGTTGTTAATACGGTTCATTCTTTCTACACATAACTTAGTAGTTTCATGCAATTTTTTATCCGGAAGAAATGTTTTGAGCTGTTTTATCTGCTTATTTTCTATTTTAAGAAATTCTTACCTGACGCTTGTCGTTTGTCGTATACGTGAAGCTTAAAGTCTCTAATACTAATAACAAACAACTACAGCATTCCCGGCTTGCGCCGGCCAAACTGAAAACGAGGCGAAGACTGGGTGCCGACTTTTTGCCTCCAGTTGAAGTAGGGGTAGGTACACATCCACAAATGTCTCAACTGCCATTTCCCATTGAAACCATAAAAAAAATTAATTGACAGAATGTTGCGAATAAACGTGTTTACCCGTGTCAATTTTGTTTTAATAACCGGCCCTTGGTCTCGAACTTCAAACTCGTTTAGTGCAACACTGTCACACTGTCACTAACACTTTGTTCTCAAGGGAACAAATCCTTCATTAAAGACAAGTTAAAACACACTCACCAGTCCCCCATTAGTTTGAAGGTCATACGCGAAATCCCCAACATGTAAAATGGCCGTGTTATGTCCAGACTGGGCCTCCTGTATCAGCCGTTGAAGACTGGGCGCTCCGTCAATACGACCCATGTCTCCATAAACCAGGAACTGAGGCGACCAATCCTAAGCAGAAAAATTGGAACATTGCTTTCAAAAAGGCTCTCTCGAAAGCATTTGCCATGGGACTTTATTTGCAACTGGTCAGTCTCGTTAGACTGAAAGATCTTGTTGAACTGGGGACACGCCATTTCGCACTTCCCCCGCCCCAGACGATGAGTATTTGAATAGCGGGTTCGGAGTTTTTCTCTGTAGAAGCCGACAAAATTTGGACCTTTCCAACAAATTTCTCAAAAGTGCTGACAAAACGTAAACCTTTCGGATTTAATTTCTCCAGAAAGCGCCGACGAAATATTGAGGGTTTGGATTCCAGCAATCTTAAGGGCGGGGGTGAGGACAGAAAATGGAACGTCCCAAGGTAACTACGTTTTTGCTTTTCTTGTCATCGAGCAGTAGTTTGCCTTTATGAGATGTGCAAGTTTTCACGTTCAGCTAATTCGGATTAAAACTATTTTTTAAAAAATATATTGATATGAGTTGCACGGCTGAGATCCATCCCTAACTCCTTCCCCCAACACACAAACCTGTTACCAAGTTATACCAGTCACACCCACCCTCCACCCCTCGCGTCACCTACGAATTTTAAATGACAAACAAAACCATTTGCAGACAGTCTACTCTTTCAGATGAAAATTCCGGGGACTTTTATCCGCTCATTAGCAAAACTGTTATACTGAAAGAGCTGTGATAACAAGAAATTATTTGCTTTTTTTAAAGTTTTGTTCAAGTATTTTTTGGAGCTAGAAATGTAAGCTTATTAACTATTATAATAAGAACAAGACATTTAGTTATTTACTTCCTCATCGATGAGATTGTTAACATCTTTAATAAAGCAATTAGTTTTTATTGAAACAATTAAGGACAAACAATAAGACTACATCTAAATCGCGTAAAAACAAGACACTTTCTTCTTTTTCTCTTCGTAAATCAGTAATCCTCGTGAAGAAAATTTATCCGTTTTGTTTACCAAACAAAACTATAGTCTGCTGTTTGAACAACCAGTATGAAATATATTTAAAAGACTTTCTTAATAACAAAGTTTTTATATTGGTCTCTTCGGGAATATTCAATACTTGCAATATAAGAAACCAAAACAGAGCCTGTTTTTGTCCAAGTGGCATGAAAAGTTTTCTTTTTTTAACAAGTTGTTATTCTCTGCTCCGGACTTCCAAACGACGCTAAAACAGCAGCAACTTCTTCGGACGAATGGCCAGACCTGAAAGAGCTGTTGTCCGCTATCGGAGGCAGACTGCGGTACTTCACAAATGCACTGTTATCGGAGATGGAAAATCCTGAACAGGATAGAGGTTCCACGGGACAAGAAGGAATGCCTTGCTCGGGCCAGCTGTTGTAGCGACAAACTTGCCCATCGCACATGGTCCACAACTGAAAGGGTGTCGGAAGATACGCACTACAGTTGTACGACTGCTGTCTTGGGACGTTAAACGGAGATTGCAGAATGTTGGAAACGCTTTGCACTAAGCGACCACCAAGTTTGGGGAATGCCTCGTGGATCTCGTCTAGGACGCTGCTGTTTTCTTTCAACGAAGATTCGTTTTTCACAACCGACGAAGATATGTTTACTGCAAAAACATGCAAACGAAAATGTTAACTTAAGTGAACAAGAGACTTGAAACACCACTAAAAAAAAATACATTGAGCAGTAAACAGAAATTACGGTAAAACACTATGTTGCTTTTTCTGCGAGTTAAAAAACTAAAGCGCTGTTTTAAAATTATTAAGCACGCTAAAAATAGCACCGTTAATTAAGGTATAAAAATAAATCAGCTTAATAGAAATTTCGTCAGTTTGGAACCTCTGCTGTTGTAAAGAGGACAAGTTCTTGTAAACTTAACAATGTTTTTCTTTTTTGCCAAAACAGGAAAAACGAAAGAAACAAAAAACAAAAATTAGCAAATAAGAAAACTACGTTCGTTACAAAAGAACAACAACAAAAAAGAACAGCGAAATTAAAGCTTTGAAATTTACCTAGTGATTCTACAGGAGTTCCACAGTAAGGATGGTTTACAATGTCCTTCATCTGTTTTCTTCGAAGACGAACTTGCTGTTTCATGATGTCCCTTTTAAGACGTCCCTTGACACATCGCTCACAATGACAGCGCAAGAAAGGACAATTATGCTTGTGTCCTTTGAGGCTTGAACGTATTCCATGATTGCTACAAAGAGTGCAGGACGGCTTGCGCTCCTTCCTGATGTCAATAAGTTTCGCAAAAGAAGATTTCTCCATTTTTCTGCGCTGCACCACGTTTTAGCCAAGAAACAAGTAGACTGTTGTTTTTCTCAAGAGGCGCGCCCTCTATAAACCCATAAATGACAAACAAACAAAGAGAAGTCGAACGTGATTGGACAATACCGCCTGTTCACGTGCGCAACTCGTGTTAAAAAGTGACAAACATTTGTAAAAGTTATTACAAACAACAACAACAAAACACCAAAAAAAATATTTCATATTGAGACGAACTCACTTTATCAAGCAGAAATAAATGCGATATAATCAAACACATACTGATGAAAAAAAAAATAACCAAGAAAAACTGGGATGGAAACTACGTTTCAACAAAAGAAGTTGAAAACCTGCATCTCAAATCAGTTTCACATCTGATTCCTTTTCCTTGAAATCAAGTACGAAATGCAGAAGAAATCTACTACACCACTTGTAAATTTTCTTCGCGGCAAGACCTTGACATTTCCTGCTTTTAGTACGCAACGTTCAACTCAACAACAAAAAGTTGCAATTTTTTTGAAATCAGTCGCTGCCTGAGGCAAGGTTTGTATCAAATTTAAACTCCCACTCAATTTCCAGATCTTCACAACACTTGTTAACGTTTTCGAAACACTCGCCTTGACGACGACTCTTCTAAGTGCCTACAGTTTCTTGGCATTTCTTTCCTTCTTTCCTGTTTTGTTCATTTGATCGATTTACATGTAATAAGTGATGTAAGCATCGTAGAAAAAATGTTTATCATCGAAAGTCATGAAAACGATAGTGAGACTAAATGATATTTTTTCTGAAAATAATAAACTCTTCAAAGCAAAAATAAAATAACATAAAATAAAATAAAGGCTTGTAGAAAGAAAAGATCAAGAAACACTGCTTTGATTCTCGCGAAAATATTTGATCAGTTGTCAACGCATAGTCTCCTCCTATTTTAAAATTAGCGCGCGCAGAATTCTATTACGGTATGATTTATGATGATTTCCATATTTTTCACCTCTTTTTTTTCTTGGCAAAAGTGTTTTAGTAAGGGACACTTTGAAAATCTCGACTCTGCCACTTTTGCGGTAATTTTTTAAGCTGACACCGGCGCACCGTAGCAACTACTTAGATATATGGTGGATTGCGCCATAAACAGCTGATGAAAGAGTGCGCAGAGGGTATCAAGGTCAAACACCGATGAGAAATTTTGTTCATTTAGAGATCCACCATTCTTCGTTAACGGAGCTACAAATCATAGAAATCGGTCAAGAATCTTTTCTGCTAAAAAGGGCGATTCAAGAAGGTTACCTTAAACGTTCATGATGTTTGTATTACTCGGCGGGCCTCAATGGCAAAACTTTAAATCTCAAAATCCGCCTCTATTGCCTCTGTCGTAACTCACTAGCGATTTCGGTAGTTGTAACTCATTATTTTATAGAGTGCGGTCTTCGACTCGATTCGCAAGGACGTTGGCTGACATTGTCAACGTAGTTGGCAGATCATCAACCTTTACCCTTCGGTGCAAAAATTTTAAAAATCATGTTTTCCTATTAAATAATTCTGCGCTACAATTAACGCAAAGCGCATCGCCTCTGTAAACTCTCCCCTCACAAAAGAGGTGTGGCCCATAAAAACAGTACGGTAGCGCAAAGATGTATCTATAACTTATGCATCAGTCAATAGGACAATTGCACGATGACGTCATTTTACTACAACTAACAGAATCCTTGAGTTTGTTGTTTTCTTGTGCAAATTAAGGCCATTGTTCTTTAATCCTCAGCGGGATTGACAAATTTAAATAACAAAGCAAAACCGAAATGAATTCTGGTAGTTGTAGTCAAATATCGTCATCGTGCTATTCCACCTGTGCCCAGCAACCCACCCCCGGGGTACTGCGGAGCATTTGCCCGCCTTGTCAGTCCTGGGGTCGGGCATTTGCACATTTTGCACTGCCCGGGGGGGTGGGGGGGGGGGGCATTTGCCCACCCCAGGGCCATTCCCGAGCTTTTGACACGCGGTTTCCTGTCAGAATATAACTACACAGAAGGTTTTACTGGGAAAAAAGCAGATTGGCTCATCTGTCAAGGACAGGAATAGATTGAAGAGGGTTGTAAAGGCATGTTCTCGATTTTATGCACGCATTTCTACATTGCTTATCGAGCCAGAATTGCCGTTTTTTGGTTATTGAATCAAATTTCTGTTGATATTATTTGAAGAACATCCTTTCATATTTATAAAACTATTCATAACATATAAGTCATATAACTTTACAACGGTCTATTAATCAAAAAACCTAAAAATGGCCTTTTACCAACTTTTTCACCTGATTTTACATGAAATAGACAGATTTGGTTGTTTTATGCTGAAAAGTGGATTTTTTTCAAAAAGCTTGGTACTCTGCTTAACCCATTCGCTCCTGGAGATTTTGCCGAAAAACGCGTTTTGAAGCTAGTCGAGTGGTTTTCTGGTCACTGTCCTGCTATAAAGAGCTAAAACTTACCACAAACCGGTTTACAGGTCGTACACTTGGCGGCCTTCTGATCCAGATGCAAAATATCAGCTTACGAAGTTCGGGCATCCGCAGAAAGCAAAATTTGGACATAGTTTTTGGGTTTAAAAGTGACAGAGCAGTCTTGACTTTTACTTTCCGCTTTCTCTCCTCCCTTCTTTTTTCGCTTTTCTTGCCTCATTTTTTTTTTCTCTTGCTGGGCATTTAGTAGGCTTCATTTTGGTGGGAAGAGTTTTTAGGAAAGCTTTTAGGATCTTAGGATTAGGTGAAAGGAAAGGTAGGTGGGTAATGGAACAAGATTTTCATGGAGATTTTCAGGTCCTTGTCACGTGGTTTTTTGCTTCTTTCTCCGGTGTCCTTGACTGAATTGTGCTCATTCTGGTATGGTTTGAAAGATCTCTTCACCCTGCACAAGTTAGCGAAGAAAGTTGTCCTTGACCATTAAAACTGATGACGTCACAAAGGGTAGAAAGGACCTGGATCCGCACGGGCGGTTACGGGCGGTTCAGGGGCGAATGGGTTAATAGACCTTGTCACGGTTATAGACGCCATCTTGACGATTTGGCAAACGCGTGAGAAATTGCATTGTTTGTATGAGAATCTAATGTCGGAGAATTTCCGTAAAACCGCTGTTCTGAAAAAATATCAATTGTAAACTAAAGCTACAATGCAAAGGATTGTCCTAAAAAATTTTGACGACGTACCTGTGCTTAAATTTCTCCAGAGGCTTGCTTTAGATTTTCCATATATTTGTCTGTAATTTTCCCGGGACTTTCTTACAGACAAATGGGGGCAGGTGGAATTGACTAATGCATTACTATAATAGCACCATGAGATTTTTTCTTTACAAATGTAAAAATTTTACAAGTGTAAATTTGTTAACAAAACTGTTTTTACAAAAACTTCATGTGGCGAAAGGCTAGGATTCACTTGCTTTCAGCCTTACAAAAGTTCCCTGCACTGGGAGCATGCTGAAATATTTCTTCCCCAAATTAAACAATAATAAATGATGGCCAAGGCTCCAAAAATCAATTTATTATTATTTTATTTATTAATTACTATCACTCTTTATTTATCACACACATGATGACTTCAACATTGTGTAGTTCCATTTTACCTTTGACCCCCCACCCCCTAGAACTTCCATTCTAGGGAGTGATTGTCACACCCCCTTCCACCCCCCCCTGGAATTTCAGAAACTTTCCTACTTGGTTGAGACCCCCCTGGCAGGAATATTTCAGACAAAAGTACTGTTGCACTATACTATTATGCCAAAGATAATTGTTTATGTGATAAAACAGCAGAGAAAAAACATTTTATTCATGTTAATGAGGTGTCTAATAATCTCAATTTTCAATTAAGGGTAGTCACTAAGAACATTAATGTGGAGGCGATGACACTTGCATATTTACATATCCTATCACATAAGACGTGAAAAACACATTCAGTCGTCCATACATAAAAGATCATCAGAAATAACTGACAGCTTGCTCAACGGGGCAGCTAGCTGTTTCATTTTAATAACTCACCAATCTTACCCTGAGCCCCCGTAAAACACCTCAAAAAGCCACCCCCCACTCCCTCAGAAATTACCTCCCCCTGTGGGGGGTGGGGGTGGGGGTATGGATATTTTCTAGAACTACACATTGCTGATCCTAGCAGTATGCAGGATGCATGTCATACATGACCAGCTTGCCAAGAGTCCTTCATAGCTCAGTGGTTAGAGCATCTGACTGGTGTAGGGAAGGTCATAGGTTCAATTCCTTTTGGTGACTCAGATTTTTTCTTTGTCCTGTGGTCATGACATGTTGATCACATCATTTCTCATTTCTTCACTGAGCTTAAAATTTACCATCATTATTCAATTATCAGTAGTGAGTTGTTTCTCACCAGTTGTTATGGCATTTAACTTTGGCTATTGACCTGATTGGTCAACTAAGTCACAATGTTATTGGTTATCTGTCAGTTGAGCTGCAGTGATGTTATTGACTGTGAAGACTCAAAATGTGTACTTGTGCATTTTAATCCCTCTTTTCTCAATTTATTATGAGAATGAAGGGAAGTGTGGAAATATTTGCAGTTTTAGGAACATTTACTTTTAGTGTCATTTTAGATAGGAACAATGTGTGGTTCCAAAAACTATCCATACCTCCCCCATGGAAGGGATTTTTCCTTAGACCACCCACCCCTCTGGAAATTCCAGTCAAGCTTCATACACTCACTTAAATTTTTGGGCCTTTGATAACCCCCCACCCCCAAGGAAATTCCAATCCCTTCTGTGGGGGAATATGGATATTTTCTGAAACTACACAATGAGATTTTTTACTTTTTATTGTCTATTTTATTGTCTATTGACTTAAAATGTGAATGGGTGCATTTCACTCCATCTTTTCTTAATAATGAGAATGAAGGAAACAATCAGCAAGCACAAAAAAGACTTCTCCTAACTGGAAAGTAAAACATATGGAATGTATGGACAAGAGTGAGGGGACTAAGGAAAAACAATTATTGTCTCATGATTTACGTGGTCATACATGTAATAAAATCCCCATGCTCAGGGAACATGCAATCACATGCACACCTACTTAAGAATTTTAATTAATTGAGCAACTGACCTCATTGTCTCTTTTAGCTGTGAATTCATATCCTTCACTGATGTTACTTCCACTCTGAACACGGTATGAATAATTCTTCCCAGGAATCAAACCCTGCAAAAAAATAGCCATGAATGCATCAACGCATTAAATAATTACTGACAAAGCTTGCAGTTGGGCCCATTTCTGGAAAGTCCTGGTTATAAGAGCATTGGTAACCAGCGATCAGGCGGTCCTTCTTCACTTTTTGTTTTGGAGGGGAGAGGAAAAAAATGCCTGATACATTAATTACTTTCCATGTCGTCTGCCTGTAGTCCAGAATCTGGACTTTTGTCTGATTGGTCGAACAACAAAAGAGCCCACCAAGCTGAACACTGATTGGTTACAAGCAAAATATCTGACTTCTGGCGCAATTAGATAGGTGTTGTCACCTTCGTCCCTTCAATCACAGAAACCACAAGATGATCAAGGAATATTCATTTACGAGTAACCTTAGCTTAAGCTAGTTCTAACTTAAAGACAAAAATGAACCTTTTTTGGTGAATCAAGTCAACAATGTACAGAGAAAAACTTTGAAAGCTGATAAAGGACGAGTTGTTGTTTGTCACCGGTAGGGAAATCTGCTATTTCCTCTTCGACGCTTTCTTGCTTGGACCAGGCAGAATTTTTAAAATTTGACGAGCTTTGTCTTTGATTTTCCTGCTCATTCCCGATCGATTTCAGCTGTGTAAGCCAATAATTACTGATGATTTTACCCCTGCACTTTTGAAAGACCATAAAAGATTTGTTCCTGCTTCCAGTAAAATACAGAATTCTGTTGTCCCACTATTGTTTTCAATGAATTAAAATTTGTTTGGCTTGAAGGTTTGAACTAGCTTGCATGGCAGGCGTTCGAAAGGGAAGGGACTTAAGGCGCGAGACCGTGCATGAGGGAGGAGGAAGAAGGGGAATGCCTCTAAGGAAGCCATTGTTGCCACCATCCTGCTCACTAATTTAAAAAAATAACAAAAATAATGGAAAAATAAGGCAACTGTGAATGACAAGCTGTCAAATAAGTCTGGCCGCGATGCACGTATTCTAGTCGTATTTCTCGCACTGTTTTTCTTTTGTTTTCCTAAAACAAGAAATCTAAAGTGAAGGTACTATAAAAAAGTTCAAATGCGGTCGTCCATTGAAGGAATCTTCCTTGAAAGTTGCAACGACACATGCCGAGTTACATAAAATCCAGCATAAATCTATTCAAGTTGTTGCTGAAGGAATCAGGCAGGAAAACTATTTAATAAGAAATGAAGTGGCTCTTCGCAACTTTCAATGAAATGTTTGTCTAAGAAAAATTAAAACACTTTGCCGTCACTTTTTGAATTTCTATCAGGACGATTGCACAAAAGAATGCTGGAAGTGGGGAAAGAAGAGCTGAACTTCGAAGATTTGCAAGAAGGCAGCAATTAATTATTAAAGTAAGTTCCTGGCGGTTTTATAACCAGCAAGAAGAAGACCTCAACCAAAAATCGCCAAAGGTTATAGATAGCTTCATCTTCAATAATTTTGCCATTGATAATGCGGGTCAAACAGCAGATAACAAGCACACAGGCAGGATGATATTTCCTTTCTTTCTTCTGGCAAATAAAACTGACAAGCTGTTGGGAGATGATACTTTTCAAAACCAGTCAGTAAAACTCATCTGCTGACAGCCCTAATTTTCCTTCATAGGGTTCTTTAACTGCTTTTTGCTATTCTCCTTTCAAGCTATTGATGCCTTCTAACGATGAATTCCCAGAGAGAAATCTCATCACGCTTCACTAACAACATATGTTTAGTTACTCAAATGGCGTGATGTTGTTTTCAACCAATCGGAAAAAGGTCGAAGATTGACATTTAATTAATTCTGACCAACCAATCACTATTTTCATGCTCAGAATCTGAACGTGGAAAATGGAGAAAACAATGGTCTCCTTGCAGGCATTCCTTTCCTCTCTCCTTCGCATGCCAAAATAGGCCTCTTGCACTAAGAGGTCATGTGACCAATGCTTCCTTTAAACAATGAGTTGGAATCTTGCTGATGCAAAAAATTGACAGAGCACATAAAAATTATCTCACAGCTGAAATTTGAGAGGAAACGCATTTAAGGGAGATATTTTATGGCACTTTGAGTTTTCAACAATTGAAAGTAGTAAGATTTGTATTGGCCACCATGTTGGAGGGCATGCTCTTGCCCGCCAACATGGCATCCAAAACTACTTTTTGCTTATATCTTGTCAAACGTTTGATAGTTACGCTCAGATGTGCTGTAAACGTTACCACATCGTCTTTTCAACATTTTCCTTCAAGTTTAAGTGCAAAATTTGTGTTCAGAAAGAGGTAATTCATAATTTTAAAAATCACATTTTGGTCACATGAACAGCTATGAACTTACCCATTTTAAGAAAATGGTGTGGGTTTGAAAAACCGAATCACTATTATTTTGTTTAAGATATGACCCACTAATCGTTTTTCGTAGGCAAAATCATTTAACTTTCATTTTCATAAAAACGATGTCACATGACTTCTTAGTGCAAATGGCCTATTCCCCCTTCCCCTTCCCCTTCCCCTTTTAACACCTGCCAAACCTGAAAGGTACCACACACCAACGGTTAGGCAAGATTTGCAATGACAGCAGTGCTAAATTCATCCTCGGAGACCCAGGGGCAGATAATGGGGGCGAGGGAAAGTCTAAACGGGTGGAAAAATATGGCATGAAGAAAAGTAAAGAACGGCGAGAAGAGCCCCTGGGGACAATGTCTTACCAGACCAGTTCCAAATGGTCGCCACTGTTCTGGCTTCTGATTGGTGCCAGAAAAACACAAGTTTTCTGGCACCAATCAGAAGCCAGAATGGCGGCGACCGTTTGGAACTGGTCTGGTAAGACATTGTCCCCAGAGGCTCTTCTCGCCGTTCTTTACTTTTCTTCGTGCCGTATTTCTCCGCCCGTTTAGACTTTCCCTCGCCCCCTTTATCTGCCCTGGGTCTCCAAGGATGTGCTAAACTGGTCTTTAAAATCTGTGAGGTTTTCACTAACGACTACCCTATCAACTTAACATTCACCGCTTGCCTGGAAAGTAGATAATAAAATACATTTCCATTTAAGCTGCCTTCATTGCAAACTGCTTGAAATTCCCCTAAAATCTGACATATAACACAAATGTTGACAGATGCCTTAATTAGGAGGCAGCAGACCACTGGTGAAGAAAATGTATCAGGCGTTCTTTTTTATCCCTTCCCCCCAATAAAACGCCTGATCGCAGGTTAGATCCCTGGTAAAACTGCTGTGTTTACGTTCAAAAAACCTATCAGTTAACTAGCAACTTGAACTGGTTTGTTAGCTTGGACCCAAGGACCTATGCTTTTATTTTTTAGATTTTTTTGGCTTTGGGCCAAATTTGGCTTTGAGCCAAAATGCTATCGGGACTTGATGAAAATGGTCCTTGATCTTTTGGCTACTTAGTTTTACATTTGTGTGCAAATGTGGACCTAAGAATCTCACGGGAAAAGCAAAGGGGTAGGTGTCAGTGTAGTTTACCAAATAGCACACATCATGCTCAGAATATCTGATCTACATAATCCTTTCATTTCCTTTACACTATTGTTTGTAATCGATTACTTTTGTCAAACGGTAACAATCAATAACATTATTTGTTTTTCTGTGACTTTTATATCAATCTATAACAATTTGCAGATGATATTGATTAATATCTATTATATTGATTGATTTCTAAAATCGATTTCTATTGATTGACTACGCCTGGGAAAAGCATATCTGTAGTACATGGACCACCCTATACTTATGCTCATGCTGGGTGGTCCACTCGGCCTATTAACCTTTAAGTAATACAACACCTCCTACTGTTAGTTATCCACCTTTTATCAATGTCATTTTTTTTGTTATTACTTTGTATACACTCCATCCTGGCCTTGTAACGTAAACTTAAACTTTTATACTCTGAGGGAGCCCAGTATCTTTAACCCATTCGCCCCTGAACCGCCCGTAACCGCCCGTGCGGATCCAGGTCCTTTCTACCCTTTGTGACGCCATCAGTTTTAACGGTCAAGGACAACTTTCTTCACACACGTGTGCAGAGTGAAGATATCTTTCAAACCATACCAGAATGAGCACAATTTAGTCAAGGACACCGGAGAAAGAAGCAAAAAACCACGTGACAAGGACCTGAAAATCTCCATGAAAATCTTGTTCCATTACCCACCTACCTTTCCTTTCACCTAATCCTAAGATCCTAAAAGCTTTCCTAAAAACTCTTCCCACCAAAATGAAGCCTACTAAATGCCCAGCAAGAGAAAAAAAAATGAGGCAAGAAAAGCGAAAAAAGAAGGGAGGAGAGAAAGCGAAAAGTAAAAGTCAAGACTGCTCTGTCACTTTTAAACCCAAAATTTTGCTTTCTGCGCATGCCCGAACTTCGCAAGCTGATATTTTGCATCTGGATCAGAAGGCCGCCAAGTGTACGACCTGTAAACCGGTTTGTGGTAAGTTTTAGCTCTTTATAGCACGACAGTGACCAGAAAACCACTCGACTAGCTTCAAAACGCGTTTTTCGGCAAAATCTCCAGGAGCGAATGGGTTAAGTCGTATGGTTTCTTTTTGGGCTTCCTCACCTCATTGCTTTTGTGTAGTTTCTGTATTCTGGTCTTTTATTTTCTGTGGTGAACTAAACTAAACTACAGTATAAAATTATGTTTACAGTGTTCTGTTGTATTTCATCGCATGAATCTACTTTCAGGTGGAATATTAAACCCCAATCATTTACATATGATAATTCCAAACTTGCTTTACTGGTATTGACATTGTATAGAGCTCTCTTTTCGTCTAGGCAGAAGAAAAACTAAAGGCGATAGCGTCGTATTACGAAGATTAAGGATCGCTGACTAATCGTAACTTATGACTCAGCAACTATTTGGTTTTTGGAGATCTCAGACTGCCAAGCCCAAACCAGTTTCGTTACAGGGTTACATAAGAACCTTTCATAAAAGTTCGATTCTAAAACGGAGCTAACTAAATAAAATGCGGGAAGTGCTTACCTGAAGGACAACACGATGTATATAATGCAGTCCATCAGGGTTACCTTCCGTGAACAAGGCAAATTTGCCTTCGGCTTTCAAAGAATAGTTCTTTGGCGCTAAACCATAGAGAACAAACGAACTAGAAAGCTCCTGGACAGAAGACGTTGACCACATAACTGTCATCTCGCTCGCAGAATTTCCATAAGCGATGTGTATTTGTTCGGGGCCATGAACAGAATTGTAAGGCGACAAATCTGGAAAAGAAATGTCTCGCGAGACCGCACTAAACGATGCTGGACACACTATAAAAACGCAAATAAAACAGAGAAGAACAAACGCACGTCTCCTCTCCATGTTGATTTCGCCGGCTGCGACAAGATCACGTGAGTTCTTTTCAACACGCCACTTTATGGTAAGGTTGACGTCACGCAATAAATCTCGTTTTGTTTTGGTCAAGCGTGACGCTGCTGTTTATGTTTTCAAAGTTACCCGGGCAGGCGGGGGAGGCAGGGGGGGGGGGAGACTCCGCTTATGAAAGGGGTGGGGATGCTTGTCGTCTCGCTTAGGCGTGTAAATCTCACTTACGCTGTTCTGGGCAAAACGCCACCATATTTAGCTGTGAAGGTCTCGTTTAGGGTTGCACGCAAAAAAATATAAAAATATATATACCTGGATTTTTGAAAACTGGGTTAGCAAAATACTACTTAACAATTTAAAACGACAAAACTCGTTTAAAGGCCGATTAAAAGCCTTTATCTGACGCCGGGCAGTAAGTTCCAACGAGTCCAAATTTGAAATGACGCAAATTTTAGAACATTTATTCAGTAAACTGACTTCGCGAAGTTTCAAACCGGTGTCATTTCAGTTTAGAAATGAACTGCAGCGAAAGAGTGCCTGGTTAAGGCTTACATAACAACTTAATAAATAGTTAGCCAAACACTACTTAACTTTTTTCGCGGTCCGATAAATAACAGGATTCCGTATGGAATAGACAACAAACTGAATGAAACTATAGTGCACAGTTATCAACCTTCTTATCTGCAAAAACCGGCCTCTGGTGCAATGCCATTAGAGCCCGCTGAAACTAGACCTAGATACAATTTTCCTGAGGCCAGAGTTGCTTTTCCAAGGTACAAACAATATTAATGGCTGGCACAGAATATTTTGGCGAAACCGCAGTTCAACCACGCGCTCACATACCTGACAACACACCATGCGGAAATCACACAATCACACACTTTTGAGACACTGATAAGACTATCCACAACCACGCATAATCTTCTCACGTTTAACATAAGCGAAATATCCTCGAATACCTCGGAAACTCAGCCTATTGCCAGATAAACACCTCTAGACCTTTCTCTTATACTCGTCTTATTCAAGTTCCCGGATGTAAAGTCACACGGTCGGCGGATGACCTTAGCCTTGTTTTCACACCAGAAAAAAATGAAGTCTTGACCCGAGTCAAAGTCTGCAAAGTTCACCTGCAATTTTGCCTCAGCTAATTTATTTGACTCCAAAGAGCCTGTTCCCGTGGCCAAAGTCTTAGTGGTCACCTTAGAACGGCGAACAATATCGTACCTTTCTGTCTCAGCCCGGATCAGGGTGATTGATCCGTTTAGCCAAAGCAAATGAAACGAGAATATAATACGATATTGGACGATGCAGACTCTGCGAATCGTAAGAACATTGTCCCATCTCAGAGCTGTACATGATGCTCTGCGGGAAACTCTTCTCAAGGTGACCAATATATAAAACTACTGTTAAACTGCTAAACGGCACCGAAACCAGCTTCAGGCGCGCGCTGATTTCAAATAACTGTCACTTGTGTTAACCAAAGAATTGTGGACAGGGAAAAATAGGGAGTAGGGTGGGGGGTAAGATAGTAATAGTGTGTACATCCACTTCTACACAAGCGTGCCCCTATCTACAAAACAAACAAAAGAAAAACGACATAAGCAAACAACACAGTCAGAACAACCTATTAGATAGGGGAAGTTGAGAAAAATTACAAAATGTTTGCTAACCCAGTTTTCATAACTCCAAGCAGATACATTTGATATGTACTGTTTTTAATTCGTTTTATTTACTCCATTCATAAAAGCCAAGTTTTCTATAACATCAATACTTAAATACGACGTCTTTGTCCATGGTTTTACAAGAGTGCAATGAAACATGGTCTCTTTTAGGGGTCAAAAAAAGCTTGGGCCACGCCGAGATCGGTCTCCTATAGGGGTCTAATTCAAAATTTCCGACAATCATCCCCACCCCTTTCATATGAGGAGTCCCCCCGGGGAAGTTACCTCGC
The DNA here is from genome assembly GCA_942486035.1 of Porites lobata. Lineage (NCBI taxonomy): Eukaryota > Metazoa > Cnidaria > Anthozoa > Scleractinia > Poritidae > Porites > Porites lobata. Next base: position 1,296,306 of record CALNXK010000053.1, on the reverse strand, counting down.
GTTATGTCCTGTTTTGTTTCGTCAAAACTTAATTATTGTGATCCGATGTCTTAGTCCTTCTAGCAGCTATATGCTGTAAAGTTTTCTAGTTTGTCTTCGAATTTTTACGCCGGGTAAATTAAGACCAAGAAAATTCATCAGCATTCGGCGCGTTTTCCGGTCATGTGACTGACAGGAGCAAGAAGAAGTGATTGTTCTAAACCAGTTCAAGCCTGCTCGGTAGTTAAAAGTGCTACGCCAGTTAATCTTGTTCACGTGCTGTTTTGAAACAACTGTAGTGAAGAAACCCAATGTTTCAATAGGATACCGCCCCTTAGCCTGCGTAGCGGGAGCTTGGAAGCAGTGGGCACAAGAAAGAACGGGCGCGCGAGAGGAAGACACGCGACTCCCTTTCCCCTCGCGTGTCTTCCTCTCGTGCACCCTTTCTTTCTTGCGCCCTCTACTAGCTACTACTTCCAAGCGCCTGCTGCGTTGGCTAACCGCCTCTCATTTCAGGCTACCTTGGTGTGCCAGAGACTATTCCCCCGCACGTTCCAGTTTCTGTCGATCGGCGAACTAAGGGTAATTAAAAGGGGACTTGCGCTTTCTACTTTAACTAAAAATAGGTTTTGTCACCTTAGACCCCCCGTGTGACTCAGACAAACTTTGCATTCTACTCCAAGGCTTTGTATGGGAAAATACGTTTCCGACATGAAAATTGTTCATAAATTTCGCAGTGAGCGTTTTTAAAATGTTTTTTTTAGCATAATTCCAATATATAAAAGGCACTACTGCTGTTAGGAGCAAAACCCGGTCCAGTAACTCAAATAAATGGTTAAAATCTGAAAATAAAGCGACTCGATCAAAGAAGGCTACTGAAATCGGACCCCTAGCTCTCTGTCTTAAGCAGAGAGCACCGCTATGCACTGAAACATGGCATAACATTATTGGCTGTGTAATATTCCGAAACCGAAATTGCTAAAGAGAAAATCAGGTCTGTGACAGAATATCTAAGGTAAAAAGTACACCAATACTAGTACAAACCGGAAATTGTATAAGTTTGTTCTGTTTTTGTGCGGCCAGGTAGACCATATGAATCCGGAACGAATACTTTAGTACTTTATATCCTATAGTACTAAGCAGCGTAACATGAGTACTCAAAAAAAAAAAATTGAGCAACCTTTGCCTATAAATTTAACCAAATGCACCGTTTCACGCACAGCTATGAAGCCCTGCTCTCCACACATTTTAACATAATTTTACCCACAGCATTATGACGCCGCATAAGAAATAAAACCACTCATCTGTACAGTTTTTTCCACGTTTA
>CALNXK010000053.1:1220000-1290000 GCA_942486035.1 Porites lobata | reverse complement strand
CGACTTAATCAAACATTCATAAAAATGATTTTCCTAAATATCAATACTTAAGTTTTAAAACTCCCAAATAATCTGCGAGTGAAGAACAGAAAAGAAAGAGAGAACAACAAATTGCATAAGTAACGGTGAAAGGTAAAATGTGCGCAGTGAACAACGAAGGAGCGTATGCTTTCGAGTTGGTCATTGCCACATGCAATTAACTGGCGAGCTGTTTTGGTTTTAACATTCTAATAACCTCCTCTTTTATGCCTTTTAGATGGTTAAAAAGGAATCATTTGGTTGGTTGTTTTATAGACGACCGGTTATCAGGACGGAGATACGACAAGCGACACCGACAGTTTAAGGACCAAAACCAAATTCACTTATTCCTCTAGTAGTCAGCAATAATTTATCTCCTTCTGTTCATAGAAATTAAGAACCTATACTGAGCCTAAACTGTCAATTACTAGCCCAAAATACAAGAAACTTTTTTGCCAGACTTCAAAAAGTGTAGGTTCTTACACGCAGGTATTTACTGTATGAGTAGAACGTTAATCAAAGAGCTCGAGCATGCGAGTTGATCAAAAAGTTTAGGAATGAAAGGGGCGAACACGCTTGCAGAGACTGGGGGAAACATTAACAGTGCGACTACTATAACCGGGGCCACCTAGACTAAGTCGACCAATTGGACGACAGGAAAATAACAATACATTCCGAAAAAGTTTGTTGTCAATCATAATTACGATGAAACGAAATCAACAACATGGATCAAAATCAACCAATTACAAATTACAGACGTGACCTTTTGAACCCGTTGAAGAAAGCCTAAGAGTGCTTACCATTTGTATGGAAAACCCGGTAAATCCGGGGAAAATTCAAATGGGACGGTTTATTCCGGTGGAAATTTTCCGGAAAAAAGTAATACCTTTCGAGGTATTACGAAACAACCGAAATTTGTTGTACCATTTGTCTGGTTAACCAGTGCCAGGCTTCCTCTTGAGGCGGAAGGTGATTTGTTTTAACCCAGACCCACTCGTTACCTGGGGTCTTGATGGTACAAATCTAACCCATTCCTCTTTTCGGAAACCTTTTCTTTACAAATGGTAAGCGCTCTGTGTTTTCTGAGAGGTCCGTTAGAGTGCTGACGGAGGAGGAAACTGTACACGTTAGGCATAATTTTGACTTGAGGTCGCTTGTTATTGCAAAATGTGGCCTGAATGGTAGCGAAGAAATTGCTGGTAGATGACAAAATAAAAGCTTGTGTCAAACAAGTCTCCTGGGTGTTATATGCAAAGTTTGGAATACAAAAACGTCAGGTGAAACATTTTGCTTTCTTGAAAAACGTTTGCTATCAATATTTATATTTCTTGCTTTGAGTAACCCAGTTATTGTTTTCTTACGAGCTGCTGATTGGCCACAACCAACTTTCATGGAATGTACTGTTACTTTCCTGTAATCCTACTGGTCAACTTTGTCTAAGTGACTTCCGGTTACAGTAGTTGCTGTAATAAGGCAAATTATAGACCAAGCTTAACACATGTCCTGAGATTACCTTTCCTTTCCTTGAAGAGGAGGACCTTCCACCGGCAGAGGATTCAGAGCGGCACTTAAAAACAAAAAACAAGAACAAAAAAAAGTAACTAAGGTAAGTCACAAAGAAATTATTATTATTTTTTCTGCAAAAGTAGTCTTCACCTTTATAAGGGGCAAACCGAAAACGCACAGCTTAATAACTGTGGGTTCTGATATACATTATCCTCGCGAAGCGTCCAAGACCAGCAGTACAGCCCCATTCAGAGAAATGTAAAGTATCGCACATACTAAAACCTGGAACATGGAACACCCCACAACACGTCACACAAATAAAACAATGAGGAAGAACCTTTCATATTTCAAAAGTTGCCGTTCGAGTGTTTTGTTTTATTTTACCTATAACCAGGTTTTACACGTTTTACAGGTGTGTTCCAGAATTCCTAGTTTTAATACATGCCGTAAACTACGCGTTGAGGTGTGAGGTGTTCCGGAAGGGAGTTGGGAGTACCTTATTGTAAAAGAGCTGGGAAGTAGGTTTCAGGTGTTGGTGAATGATATTCTAACACCAAAGATCTATGTATAATACCGCTCTATAGATCTCACTACAACAGATCTTTAATTTGGACATCTGCAGAAATGAGAATTTCAGCAGTAAAATGTAAAAGTGAACACAAAACTAGATTAAGGCCATGGCCAACCGTCGAAATTTCCATGCGACAACCAAACTCCAATTTGGGCGGACCTAAATTAATTTAAGATGGTCTGTTGGGTCAGACATCGAACTTCGGACGCGTCGAACCAATCAACTAAATCAGATTTAGTTCAGTAAATTTCCTCCGGAACAAAGCTAAATATACATTTTAAAACAAATTTTTAATTTATCAATTTAGTTCGTCGCATGTGAAGATCGACGTTTGTCCCGGAGACGATCTTAGAACATCCAAACACATTCAGACGAATTCAACTGATACAGACGTCGAACTTTTCATGAACTTAACTCACTAAGTTTGGTTCGTCTCATGAAAATAGGCCTTACTCTGTTTTTACATATAAGAGACTCCCTTTGTCAAGGCCTGACAACCCCCAAGGAATCATATGATGACTTATCTTGGTCTAAAGAGAGGTTTTTTCAAAGCCCGTTTTTGTCTACAGGGATACGAGCTTATAACTGGGGGGCTTATAACGCACCTGATTCCCTTGATTAAGCAAACTTGATAGCAGCTTTTCAACTTCACTGAGTTGCTTTTCTTGTACCGTGCTCCATTTGTATAATTCTTCAACTTGAGTTACCTGACATCCATCTAAATACTGCTTCAAATCATGCAGCCGCTTCAGTTTTGGGTTAAATATCTTCTTCTCTTCATCTTTGATCTCTTTTATAGAGTCACATAGATGTTTAACACACATGAAGTTGTCTTCTCGCAACTGTGCAACCTCTTCAACCTTCTTAATAAGATTATTGTAAGTTCCATTAAAATGTGTTTTATGTTCCTCGCAATATTGTAGCAATTGTGTTGCATCTTGTAGTGATACTTTTACATCATTTAACAGTGTATCTGATTGTTGTGTGTTCTGTTCAGCGCTGCTGGTCCCTGCAGAAGGTCTTCCATCGTCATAATCATCATCATCTTTATCCTTTGCCTCTTTTTGTCCTTGTATTTCTTTTTTGAGTTCTTCTATCCCCGTGGAATAACGGACTGAACAATCCTGCATTTCCTTTTTGAGTTCTTCTATTCCCGTGGAATAGCGGACTAAAGAATCTTGGAGTTTCTGCTCTTCTGTTTTTTCCATGTCCTGGGCAGCGGCAGCAACTTTCTCTAAGAACTCTTTATTCTTCAGGATCTACCAAGACAAAGGTACCAGTTTAAGTACGAATATAAAAATAATTACCAATAGAAGCAGCAGTAGCAGTGCTAGCGATGTTGGTAATGGTGGAGTGTTAGTGGTAGCCATAATGGTAGTGGCGGTGGTAGCAGTAGTGGTGGTAGTGCAGTGAATGGTTTTAACCATGGAGTCATTTCATTGGTAGGTGGAATATGATTGCCCAGGTGACGGAAGTCCTGACTGATTTTTTTCATAACCTGACTGACTAAAGATTACTACCCCACGGGTTGTCAAAACGTTAGTCACTAACAACAACAGTCCTATTCAGGACTTCACCCACCCAGATGATCATATACCACCTACTTATGAGTAGTGGTAGTGGTGGTGGTGATACTGGTAGTGGAGGTGGTTGGTTCTGGTGGAAGTGATAGCAGAAGTGGTGGCCATGGTGATTGTAGTGGTGGTGGTAGAAGTAGTGCTAATGGTGGTTGCAGTGGTGGCGCTGGTGGTAATGGTACTGTACTGGAGGTAGCGTTAGTGGTAAAGGTGGGGATGATGGTAGTGGTGGTGTGGTGGTGATGGTAGTGGTAGTGGTACTGTAGTGGTGTGGTGGTAGTGGTGGTAGTAGTAGTGAAAGTGGTAATGGTAGTGGTGGATAGTAACAGTGGTAGTGGGACTGTAGTGGTGGTGGTAGAGGTGATGATAGTGATATTGGTAGTGTTGGTGATGGTGGTAGTGGTGCTGTAAAGATGGTAGCACTTTTGGTAGTGGTAGTAATAGCGGCTTGGTGGTGGTAGTGGTACTGTAGTGGTAGTAGTGGTAAGGGCAGCAGTAAGGGTGGTGGTGGCAGCAAGACTGGTTGTGGTGGTGTTGGTGCTAGCAGAAGAGGTGGTGGTAGCACTAGTGGTACTGTCGTGGTTGTGGTAGTAGTGGTGGTAGAGACAGTGGTAGTGATACTGTAGTGGTGTCAGTGGTTGTGGTAGAAGTAGTGGTAGTGGTACTACTAGTGGTGGTGGTGGTGGTAGTGGTACTGGTACCTTATTAGTACTTTAATTTGAAGGTCTTTTAAATTTGCAATTATTTTGTAATAATTGTTAAAATATTGTGAAATTAAAGAATGCAAATAATAATCCTCGCAAAATTTAAACATGGAAATTTGGCACCCATGTAGAAAATTCAAGTCACAGAAAAAACTGATTAGCATGTGATAACAACAACATATACAGGATATATCCTGACAAATCTGACAAATACACAAATTATTTTGGTAAGTTCCATTAACTGTTAATTTTTCATTAACATTTGTCTGCAGTATGGAGTAGAGAATCTCAAAATAGAATTTTTAAAAAGTTCCGACTTTTTGAAAAATAAAATGAAGTTGAGAAATGCTTGAATCCCCAAATTTAATGCCCTTTTTTCATGTTGACCTGTTGAAGTTGCCAAAATAAAACAGTAGTCGTAGTAGTAGCAGTGGCAGTGGCAGTGGTAGTGGTAGTGGTAGTGAGTGGTAGTGGTAGTGGTAGTGGTAGTGGTAGTGGTAGTGGTAGTGAGTGGTAGTGGTAGTGGTAGTGGTAGTGGTAGTGAGTGGTAGTGGTAGTGGTAGTGGTAGTGGTAGTGAGTGGTAGTGGTAGTGGTAGTGGTAGTGGTAGTGAGTGGTAGTGGTAGTGGTAGTGGTAGTGGTAGTGAGTGGTAGTGGTAGTGGTAGTGGTAGTGGTAGTGAGTGGTAGTGGTAGTGGTATTAGTAGTAGTAGTAGTGGTGGTGGTGGTGGTGACAGAATAGACATCAGCTAAGTTTTGGCGATTAATATTTTTCCCAGGCTCAAAAGCTGAGGGGAGAGCATAAAAAAGTGATACAACCTCAAACACGAAAATTATGGTAGCTTCACAAGTTACATTTGAGCCTGTCTTACATGCAGTACAATGTATGTTTACAGCACCCCAAATTCATAATCAGCGTACTTTTAGCACAGTTTCATGTGGGTCAACTACAAGTTTTAAAATAACTGGAAAATTGCCCCACGTCAGCTTTATTCCTTGCCTGAATTTTAGGCTCCTTTATTTCCCCAACAAAGGTTATCTATTTAACCCACCTTTTCCGAGTCACATTGTCCTTTGGTGTCAATTGCTTTTACAATGAATATATTCCCATGAGCACCTTCACAGAATAAAACCTGTTTAAATTAAGAGAAGGTAAATTAGTGACCATAGAGAGATTTAAAAGAATCATGTTTTCATTTTCAGTGCCAGCCTCCTAATCAGAGGGAAAATTAAGGGAGTAAGGGTTATATGTAAGAACAAGGTAAGTAAAAACAAAGAAAAATTTGTTGAATAAAAATTTGAAAGATAAAATAATTACATGGTTACCACAAACATTATTTTTCAAAATTGCCTGACGTTCTTGGATGGAAAAAAATACTTCATTCGCCAACGAAATGAGAAAAACAAATTATAGGTTAGCGTGAACTTGAAATAGCAAGTTGTGGTTTGTACAAGTACAGTAGTGTGGCAGAGAACAATGTCCGAACTTTGAAAGTTTGTTTAAACAAAGGCCATCAAAAGTCACATGAAACTACACATGAAATCTAATGCTACTAAAATCTCCAGGGAATCTACACCTTACATTACACTTACATTACACTTTTCACAGCATGATCGAGGATTTTTCTGCCTGCAATACTCTGCGTGGCATTAAGCTGGCAGCCTCGCAAGCCAACCGTCTTTGCTCGGCTTGCTTGTTGCCAATTACAGTTTGTCTGCAATTTCAGCAGTATTGTGAAACATATAACCCAGACAAAAGTGCAATATGTACTACATGTATTTTATTAAGTTTTATTCAAAAACAAAAATTAATGAGCAACCTTGTCTTGTATGGCATTCACAGTTAAACCAATCTTAGCACCAACGGAAATTGGGGCACCTGTTGGCATCTCCAATGCTCTACTCTCTCCTAATAAGATTGAAAACCAATAAAAAAAAATGTTAGAAAATTACTGCATTAAATTCAAAATGCTGTTTGTTAGTTAAATAACTGTTCTTGATATTAATACCAAATCAGTGGGTAGCACATTTTTTGTGTGTTTTGATTGGCTCCCATAACTTGGATTATTATTCATTCAAAATATTTCCCCAATTCTGATTGGCTAAAAGCACATGCATAACTCACCATAACCAGTTACTGATGACCAAATTTGGAAGAATTTTGTGTTTAATGAGGAAATGACGTAAAAAATACAGCCTTCTACAGGTTAATGCACCGTTAACCTAGAAGACCTGGGGACAAGGTAGAGTTGTTTTTGTTGTGAAAACTAAAATGACAGACACATCACTTGTTTCAAGAGTAAAAACTACAGCTGGAACTAGGCAAAATAATGGCTAAAAACATAGCAACAACAGCAAGAAGACAACGTGGGGGGCGACATCTGCTATTTGGAGAATATTTGCGGAGCTGGACAAACCTAAATGTACACTATCAAAAATAACATTGATGCAGGTTAGCATATTTGTTTTAGCTATGTTTTTAAACTAGGAATTATTTTGAATGAATAATAAAACAATTAATGAATACGGCTTTTGTAGGATATGAGCAATTAAGCAGATCTCGGAGGGTGTTATCCACCTCGGCCTTCGGCCTCTGTGGATAACACCCTCCTCGATCTGCTTAATTGCTAATTATTATTCACTCAAAATATTTCTCCATTTCTGGTTAGCTCGAATTCCACAGACAAGTCTTCATAGCCAGCTACAGCTGTAGCATTGACCAAATTTGGAAGATGTTTGCAATATGTAGAAAATGATATGAATAGTACAGCAGAAAATGGACAGCAAAAAGGGAAAAGGTTGTGTTGTTTTAGTCGAGCAATACAAAATTGCTGAACATATCACATTTCGTAAAGAAGAAATAGCTGAACTACTGCCTAAAAGAACAGCAAAAATACAGCTTGAAACATGACATCTGCTATTTGGAGAATATCTGCAGAACTGAACATCTTTTTGTCTGCTCCTGAACTTGCCGAGAAACAGGCAGTTGAAGACAGGAACTCGACATTGATCATGTAAGCATGTTTTAGATTGTTTTTGAACAAGGAAATACATGTATTTTGAATCAATAATAACACAATTATTGGATGCCGCTTTCTAATGGTCTAAAGAATTTTGGAGATTTTGAGAAGGTGTTATCTACTGAGGCCCTCCTTGATCTCCATAATTCTTCAGATCATACTCAGCCTCATTCATATTATACTACATATATCAAAATATCATTGAAATCCCATATATCTAATTTGGGTCAACCCATGGGTAAAGTTTGAGTGGCCCACATGGGAATTTGGACTATAGTTAATAAAATACGTAGAACATGAAAGTTTTGTAGTACCCAACTAGAAGTGCCTCGATCTTCAAAATAAAAATAGGATCAGACTTACAGTGCAGACCACAACTAGGCAAACCAAAAATTTACGCATAATATATTGGGTCAGGAATACTAGTCCATTGCATCAGGCCAGATGCAAGAACTAGTATTCCTAGTCTCATATGCGAGAGCATACACAACTGATCTCAAATGCGTCAATGCACACCAAGAGTCATTAGTATGTATGTAGGCTTTTTACCAACTGCACACATTACATTTAATGTAATGTGTGCACTTGGTAAAAAGCCGACAAGAGTCAAACTGTTGGATCGGCACATGCTAAAATTTTGCATGTATAAACAAACCAAGTGAATGAACTGTAAAACTGTCATTTGGCATTGACACACATTTCTGAAGTATTCTAACAAAATACAATGTACACTCAAAAGTGTAAAAACCTGATGCACATAACTTTTGATTACTGTGGAGATAAGATTTGCTGCTAATTATAATACAGTACATGGCAAAAACAAAACACTTTTTAATCAACAGTTGCCAAGAAATTCTCTAAAAAGGAAACCCTCACATCTTTACGAGACCTACACAAATATGACAGTAATGCCAACGGCAACATCGTAACAAAATATTCTTCCCATTTAGCTATTGTAAATGATCGATATAAAAAGATTCTACAGATTTTTACAGAAAAAGGCAGTGTTAATAATTACTAGACCACAAGTAGTCCCCCTTTTTCCTCAGGGATAGTAGAGCGAGCGAAACCCAAGTGAGCGTGAATAATCAACCCATGCAAGAAAGGCAAGATGCGGTGGTGAGAGAGAATTTTAAATGAGGGACTACAGACAAAGCCCAAGCTTTATGCACTATTATGCACTAACTCCATTGTCTTCCTTTGTTTTTTTGTGGCTATTTTGCAGTAGTTGTTAGTATCTGTTCCACTGGTTAAAAAAATCACTCTAAACAGTCTAAACCTGAAACATTCATGTTGTTCATTTAAGGAACAAAACTGAGAATATTTTCCTTTTCATTGTATCATTTCTTTGCATGATCAGTTTGAGTTGCTGGTTTCAGAGAGACATCGGTGAAACTCGATCCTTGTGATGAACTTTGTTGCCTAGCAAGTAACTGAAAGTTTACTCTAATATTTACTTAAGTTGACTTGTCAAGTCTGCATGTTTTACACTATACAAGCAGTGTGTGATATGTAGTTCTTAGTCTGCCCGAAGTGTGTTGATGACAATGCAAGAATGAGCTTCTGGAAGAATAATTAAATATTTCCTCACTTTGTTTTTTGCTACCATTTCGATAAGATTATTTCAAAACATTTACTATGGCATTTCCTCACGCATTTTCTGGTGTAAATGTCGCCGTTTTTTAAGAAGACTTAAGTCAAGATTTTGGATCAATTTAAGATTTTAAGAGTACATTCGAGAGTTGCCTTAAATGTAAATGTATTAAAGCCTGTTGTAAAGTTAATTGGGATTATGGCTTAACTATGGCTTGACGCATTTGGAAATATCTCTCGCTAGACAGACTTAAAATGTTAGTCAATGCCCTTGTCATCTCAAGATTGGCCTCTTGTAATTGTCCATTGCACGGTATTCCTAAATATCAAAGGGATAAACTCCAATGAATCCAGAATACCGCGGCGCATCTTCTGATGGGCCTAAAATGTTCAGATCATGTAATGCCTATACTAAAGAACTTGCACTGGCTTCCAGTTGAAAGAGGATTGAATTTAAGATTCTCCTCATAACGTATGGTTAAAGACTATACATGGCCAGTCTGCAGACTACCTGAAGCCTTTTACTGAAATGTATCAACCGTCACTAAGTTTAACATCAGCTTCACGTTCACTACTCTGTCCTCAAAAAGCTAAAACTGAAAACTACGGGTGTAGAGCTTTTCTTTTGTGGCGCCAAAATTGTGGAACTCCCCAGGGCTCAAAGTTAGCGACTAACTGGTCACATATGCGACTGGATTTTTGGTTGTGCGCCTAAAAATTCACGCGTAATCGCACCTGTCCGCCGTAAAACCCAAAGCACAGTGCGACTGACTTACTTCCGACTATACTTACAAACTCGACCTAGAAAGACGGTGTATGTTTAATTGGTCTTTTCTCTCAATGGATTCTCAGAACTCGAATGTTTTTTTCATTTTGATGTCTTACTCCATCCCATACTCTTCTGTTTTGTAATAAACACCGCTGACACGTGCAAATATATGCTGCGAACAAAACACGTTCTTTTTGCGCAATGGACGATCATGTCGAACGTTCAGTTTTAACGTCAATCAAAACAAAAACAGTGTGGATTAAGAGCCATTTTTTCCGGGTAAGAAAGTTTTTTAAGTCATATTCCAGTTACATGTAAGTCATTGCGCATTTAACAAATTCATTGAAGATTACTTTTCATTCTCGTTCGACACACTCATTGTTGTCAGTTTGGAATTGTTTTTCTAAGTGTAAGTTTTCTTTAGTCACAACTGTACTGTCAAAAAGAGAAATTAGTATTAAAAATCACAACGGTATTACTGCGTAGCAAATCGGCTGTGTTTTATCAATCACAGGACTGAAGGAAGAGTAACAAACTGAAGATGACAAATAAACGTGGCCCTGTTAAGCTTTTTACTTTTTCTTTTGAAATAGATGCTCCCAACATTATAAGCTGTACTCCTAAAATTTTCAGCTGTGCGCCTAAAAATTTACATCTGGTAGCACAAGTGCTCCCAAACTCAAATTTAAACTTTAAGCCCTGCTCCCTACCGGAAGACATTAAGAATGCCAAGACTGTAATCTGTTTTAAAAACAAGTTGAAAACTCATCTTTTTAGGAAAGCTTTTAAATTTTAGTAAGCACTATAATGGTGAATGTAATTAGATAGGGATTTTGATTTTATCTTCTGTTTGTAAATCATTGTAAGGTGCATTGAGCTTTGTAAACGCGCCATATAAGAATGTATTTATTATTATTATTATTATTATTATTATTATTATTATTGTTATTATTACAATTATCATTAACTATGAGTGTGGCTAAGCCAGCCAAACATGTGAACTATTGATTCTCTTGTATATGCAAATTTATTTCATTTCATGCCAACTTTGTCACTGTTAAAGAAAAGGTGTATGATCCTAGAATTACAATTACATTTAAAAGTCGGATGCAGGGGCGGATCCAGGATTTTTTTTAGGAGGGGGTGCACTCGTCTCTTGCTCGACTTCAACACCAATAAACCACATAGTGATTTTTTTTTTTTCGCAGAATACCAGTTGTATTAGAAAACTGCTGGTCATCTCAGGGGGGGTGCGCACCCCCTGCACCCTCCCCCTAGATCTGCCCCTGGGATGCCGAGCGATTTTATAATTATAATATTTATCCAAGGAGCCCACTTGCCTTTGCGGTTGTCAGTGGGGGCCTGCAAATCATAAATGACAAAATGACCAAAAAAATATTCACCTACTTTAAGAATTAAAAACTAAGAAAACAGATGAAAACTGATTTACATATAAACTAATTTTAGAATAGTTTAAAAATTAGATAGGGCATCATTTACAAAGTTGATTTGTTGTTTTTGATGTCATTGTCTAGGTTGTTCCAGTCCTTAGAGGCTTGAAAAATGAAAGTTCAGTTTGCTTGCCCCAATTATTGGAGTGCACACCAGAAGGTGTAAATCATCGCTTCAGGGAGTTTGCGTCTGATGTCAAATATAAAATCAATTTCCCCAGACGGATATTTTTGCATCATAACCCAGCAATGGAAGTGTCGTCTCTTTTGAGAGGTCCAATCGATCTAGTGCCTTCATTGATGAACTTCTTGGTGGTATATTAAGCAAAACCTTGGCTGCCTTGTTTTGAAGAATTTGCAGCTAACCCATAAGTGTGTCAATATTTTTGTCACCCCTCACCGTGTCTCCATAGTCAAACAGTGGGATGATTAAGCAATTGGAGCTTAGCATGTAAAGGCAAAAGATGTCGTATTCTCTTTATCATTCCAATCCTTTGATTGATCTTTGTACTGATAGTATCAATGTGCTCAGACCAAGACATAGCTTGATTTATAACAATTCCCAAGTATTTAAACAAGTCAGACCTTTCAACAGCAGTGGAATTTACTTTTAGAGAAACGTCATTAACCAGTTTAAGCTTCTGTGAGTTACCAAAAATTACAAAATTGCATTTAGAAATATTTCGGGTCAACAGATTACTCGAAAACCAATTGGAAACTATAGCCAAATCTGAATTTAAGTTGCTTTCAAGGCCAGACAAATCAGTCGATGAGTAATAATTCACAGCGTCATCAGCGTAAAGAATAATAATTTCACTGGCAAGCTGACACGATGGTAAATCACTCGCATAGATAAGAAAAAGAAGCAGTCCTAATATACTTCCTTGTGGGACCAAGGTGCAGCATGTCCGAACTCTATTATTGACTATTGTTGTTACTCATTAGAATGTTAGATTTGTATTGTTACTGTTTATAATCGTTTTGGACTAAGGACATCATTATTGATGGGTCCCTGTGGAACACCAGCTTGTAATTTGAGAGGGGCTGGGGGGAGAGACATGTGCTCCCTTGAGTCACCATTTTCATTAAATGCTGAATTACTCCTCCACTTGTTGAACCTCTTTTTAGCCGGAATTTCCCACATTTTTTGGTTCCGAGACCAGGATGGAGGAACTAACTCATTTACAAGCTTCAAGGAGAGGACGCTGTGGTCATCTCACGAAGTTACTGAAGAAGTTGGAGGAGATTTTCGCTTATCGAAATGACATGACAGATCTAATTCTTGCGTCAGCAAAAAGCACACGGGATCAACTATCAAAGAAGTCGGAAACACTCAAAACCTTAGATGTTCAAATTTCACCAAAACTAAATGAGGCAGAAGATTTGGAAAGAGATATTATAGAGGCAGAAAACATCCAGGAGGAAATTGTTGAACCTAGGGTTAATATAGACTCTGGAATTACCATTTCTCCTCCCACTCCCAGCAGTAGTACACTCACTGCAACTGCTTCAGTCACCCCAGTATTTCATGTGTTTTTGTGAATTTAACGGGATTTCGCGGATTTACTTGAAATTCGTGGCTCCGCGTTTGCACGAAATATCAGAAGCTGTGTATGACTGGAACCAATTAAGAGTCAAACAAAACCCTGCACATCACCAAATTTATCTTGATTCCCTCATGGAAAGTTCCTTTAATAGAATCAGCAACTATCGAGCTTCTTCAAACCCAAGGATTTTCTTTGTTTTCACAACAATGCACCACAAAGCAAAGCTGTCAAAGTGAATGACAAAAGAAAAATCTTTTCCTTCCTGATGCATCTGAGCTGATGCAGACACTTGTCAGCACTGACACGAACCCTTGTCCAAGCTGACGCGTCCGTTGCATCAGTTTCATGTATGTGTTGTTTCGCTTAGTTCTGGCCTGCAGTGTAAGCGAACACTAAGTCTTACACAAGCCTGTGAACCATGCAGCCTTTTGGTTCATTTTCCCTCACATCATGTACCTCAACCCACAGATTGAAAAAGAAAACACTTCTGACTCTGTTTGAAAGTCAACATTATTGTCAGATAAATTTATGAAGTCATTGGTGGAAAAATCTTCTCAGAACAAAAAAAAAAACAGGAGAGATTGCAGCCGTGGCCGAGTTTGTCTTATGGGGTACAAGGCTTGAAAACAGTCCCGTCTGGTAGTCCAGAACAAGTAACTTTTAAACCATACCTGCCCACATAGTCATCCTCTAATACAACCAGTAACTAAGATGTGTAAGAAAAGGAATGTGAGAGCTGCTTGCCCAAAGGACAAGCTGGAATTCAATTTTTTTCGAGCTCTGGGTATATCAACTGCTCATCACATCCTTGCAGCATAGAAACTCATTGGAATCCCTCAGTACTCACCAAGCAGTTTTTCAGCAATGCTTTTTCTTCCTATCGTCTCCAAAACATCTGCCAGATGGCCGACTGTAGCATTCTTCCCCTCCGTCTGTTTCCACATGATCAAAAGAGCATGTGCTTTGCGCCAGTTACCTTTGTTCTCCTCATCAATATTGTGAATCTTTGATTCTTTAATGTTAAGCCTGGGTCCCAGCTCACGCCAGCAAGTCCCTACCTCATCACTGATATCAGCAACCTGCTTTTCAGTAACAACTTCATTTCTTGGATTTACAGTTGTAGTTTCTAACAAAATTAAAAATAATTACAATCACGACTACACAGAAAATGATGATACCTGGTAAGTCAGGATAATGCTATCTTTTGCTTATCTTAGAATTTAAATAATTTGCTCACCCAATAAGAAGACATTTTAAGGTTTTGTATCCCCTCAAACATACACACTTGGCTTTGCACTCCTAAATTTACTCATTTATATTTTGCTCATTACAATGGAGCCTGTCCATGGGCCATTTTTGATCATTGCTGAGCATCTCTTGATAGGGCATAGCAAGAGGGGGAAAGCAGCACAACTTCAACCAGTGAAAAGCAGTCTAAACATTGATAACACAAAAGAATTCCTTTTTGCATTTTGTTAATACATATAGATCCTTTACTGTGCAGAGTAAATTTATTATAGGTTGGTATATTTTGTATCAGGTGAACAAAACAATTTGTTTATGTTTCAATGGGTCAAAACAATATACCAGCCACAATTCCAAGGCCCCCAAATTTTTATTTTGTGCCACTTTAATTTGATGTTTATGTACTTTATAATAGCTTTTCTTGTTGTTCTAAGGCAAAGCCAATCTAACAAATTATTTCAAGCATAGTCCTTCCAAAAACATGCCATGAAAGAATTCATCTAAAAATGTCCTCTTGTACATGTGCATAGTCGTGATACCCAACCAGCCTAGCCTGAGTATCAGGCCTTCCTAAGGGGATAGGGGAAAGGAGATTTTTGATGGGGGAGGGGGGAGAAGAGAAAGGAAGGCCTGACACAAAACCATTCAGCAAATCGTGTGACACATCCAGAATCTGGATGTGGCAGTGATTGGATAACACACAATACGCCCTGACGTCACCGAGCGCAAGTAAACACGAGCAGAGTGTTTTGATTTCATGTGTTAATTTTATGGATAGAGACGCAGAGAGGAATTCAAAGAGACTCTAGAGGGCGCTCTCAAGTTCTTTCCGGGAATAAAAATAACACCCGAGCAAGAAATGTGTTTTCAAAGCCTCGTAGTTAAAAGGAAAGATGTTCTCGGAGTATGGAAAAGCCTCATATACCAGCTTCTGCCGAAACTATGTCCGAGTATTGGTTTCACAAGACCAGGACTAGCCCGCGAAACGAAGATCGAGGAGAAACGGATGTTTTCGCAGGCTAGACCAGGACAAAGAAGACGATATCAGTGCTTCAGATATCTAAGTTTTGATTTACAACATCCTGCCGCTAAAAGGGTATTGTTACTGTAAATAAAATTAGAGCGAGGTAGCCATGTATTGAGAATAGCCGACACCACCAAGGCTTTGGGTTGACTTTAGATTTTCCCTCGGACGATTTTCGGCCTGATCTACAGCAGCTTTTTAGCTGCCAGATTCTCAGGAACCTGCTTATTAATGAGCGCCGCTGTTGTAACTCTGTAAACAAAAGCAGTTTACAGTTTTCCGGGCACACGTTTATTTACAAACAGAGCGTTGGCAATCTTACATTAGCACAATTCCTAAAGCATGTTATAATTCCTCGAAAAAGGCAGGTTTTCCATCACAAGTATTCGAAAACTCTTCATTGAAGGTTTCAGAAAAAAGCGAAATCGTTGCAACACAAGCACCGGAGCTCGGCAAGACCGTACAGTAAGATTTATTTCAGGCGAGCTTTTTGACACGTGAAGCTGACAACTCAATGACCGGATGTGATTTTGATTGGATGGTTTCGAATCATGCTGTTTGGGGGTGGAAGGCTCCAGTAAAAGCATCTGTGTCAGGCGTTTCTCTCCTTCAGCTCTCTCCCTTTTTCGCTTCCATCTTTCCCCTTTTCCCCCAGAAACGCCTGATACTCAGGCTAAACCAGCCTGGCAGCCAGCCCTGAACCAGTAATATGATACATGTACATGATAAGGGGAGGGGGAGGGGCCTGAACTCAGAAAAAAATATCCTGCAGACCCGGGGGGGAAACATCTATCTCATACTCCGCTTGCACATCTCCCACGACACAAATTATTTGCCCCCCAAAATGTAATACCAAGGAGAAATAAAAAACAAAGGTTATGTAAAATTTTGGGGGGTAAATATAGTGCATTATGGGAGATGTGTAAGTGGTTTATGGTGTAGAATGCTGCAAAAACATTTAACACCGCTATATGTTGGGGGGAAAATTCCAACCTCAGAGGTTTAGGAAAAACAAAATTCTTAATGGTCGACCCCTATTTAAGTTTATTTTACAGCTGTATTAGCGACTGCATCTCCAAGTTACCAGGTATACCCCCGGGGATAATCAGGAATTTGTGATGTAATGTTAATGGCATGCTTATTGTTTGTTTTTGGAAAACTTGCATCGTCAAGCATGTTCTATTCTACCTACAGAAGTCTCTTACTCGAACTTGTTTCCTGTCTACTTCATTCCTAAAGCAAGCTTACCAGCGTTGTCAGCCCTAGTCCCGGATTTCCAGTCGTTTGGGGCTTCGCTTTGCATCTATTCCTCCCCAACAAGCGTAAACGAAAACAAACGGACTCCATGCGTAAAATGTTTCACGTTTATTACATTGCATAATTGACGTACCGTTTACCTTCGCAACAGCGAGAACAATAATCAAGCCTCTTACCTTTTGTTCGTTCCTGGGGCGACTGTGAAATTGCCCTGTCCGAGCCAGTCAATGAAATTTGCGTATCTGCACTCCTTCCAGAAGATGAAACTCCGTCAAATTGTTTGTGCGTTTGACAGTCCTCTTTTGTCATGACAGTCGTAGTTGTTTCACCGTGACTCCGAGGAATAGTGCCGCTAATGTAATAGGATCTTCCATACCCTGTAACCTTCAATTGCTCTGGCGCCTTTGCCATTTTTCTCCAAATTATTAAATTTCCTTTGCTGTCCTACATATCGTCGTTGGAGCGACCCGCCAGACGACAAGCACTTGAGCCTGCGATAATTCGGCGGTGGACTTGCAACGTCATGATGCAGCTCGCGCGAGGTATGCAAGGCATGTGCACGTGTATGGCCAAGGGACTGTCCCCCATCTTTAAAGCCACCTTCAAGTTAAGGGAAACAGGAAAAAGTTCGAGTTATCGGTAGCCTGCGTAGCAAGCGTTTCCGTTTGGTTTCGGAGCAAAAAAAGACCGTGGAAGGGGATTTCCGGTTTTCATCGCGCGAGAAATTAAACGAGAACCATTTTTCGCGCGGTCTTTGACCCTTGTTCCTCGTTCTTTGCTCCTAAACCGCAGAGAAAAGCTTGCTACGCGGGCTAAGTTATCGGGAGTTCGAGTTATTATAGAAAAAACTGCGCAGATTTGTCGACTGCCCCAAGCATAGCCTTCCCCGTCCCCACACCCCCGCCGCCCCAAACGCCCGTTTGTTTTTGTGAATGAAATAGCTAATATAATCTGAATTTTGTTTACTGTGTTGTTCCATTCACTTTCCACGTTCATGATTAGTATAATTCCGTGACGATTTCCTCTGTTCATATTAGAACTAAAAGTGATACACATGTACTATTCAGTTAAATTATGAAAGCGGTTCTGCGCATTAATCGCATCTCCAACACACCATGCCAGTTTACCCTCACTTCTCAGCCATTCACAAGAAGGTGAAGGAACAGAGAGGGGAACGCCTAGTCTAACCCTTGGGATATGTGAATGTCACCAAAGTTATTTTTAGAAAAAACCCTTGAAATCAGTCGGAAGTTGGTTTCCGGAGAGGTCCGCAAACTTTTATTAAGTATTGTCCAGAGAGAGTAATAGGACTTTTATTGCTGTGGTGTGTCGCCATTACATTTTTGCTTTGGAGCGGTCGCGCATGGACTTGATTACGTTTCAAATTGATAATCGATTATAAAAATGTACGGACGTCCCAGAAATTAGACTTCCGTTTCATTAAGCCTGGTTTTTACTAGCGCATAAACATAAGCGTAAACATAAGCACAAGCACGTGTGTAAGCAAGTAAAAACTGGGTCTACACAAGAGCACATAAGCATAAGCATAAGCACAAGAAAAAGGGACAAGTTCGTTCTTCTTGTTCTTGTGCTTATGCTTATGTCGTAGCCTTGACTAGTGAAAACTGGGTCGACATAAGCACTAGCATAAGCACAAGGCCGTGGACCAATCATAGGTCACTTTGACCCAGACCTCATTTGAACAAATCAAAAGCAATATGGCGGACGCTTCGTCCGCCATCTTGTTTATCATCAGGTTGAGGAGAGCTGGGATCGAGAATTGAGTCAAATTGCTTATCCAGGACGACGGCGTGAGCATGCGCAACATGTCTCCTCTGAAAATTTACTTCCGGTCGCGTCTTGCAGCCCTTTAAGTCCCTATGGATATTAGCCGGACCTTACGATCCGACAACGGCGACGTCCATGAAAGCGTCACTTAATAATAGACTTCGCCTCCTTTTAAACTTTTTCGCGTTTATCCCATTTCGCCCTGTTATTTAAAAGAAGGGGATTTGGGCTGCAGCTGAAGAGAGGAGAACGCGCCCGAGTTCAGACAGAGATGGTAGAATTTATCGCCTTGCCGTTCCCGTTCCCAAGTAAACATAAATGGTGATTTCACGTCTTAGACCCTGTTTACATGGAGTGGGGGACCCCGGTCTAGTGGGGTAAGTTTCTTTTGTTTTGTGTCCTCCAGAGCGTGAAAACAAAAGAAACCAACCCCACTAGACCGGGGTCCCCCACTCCATGTAAACAGGCCTTTAGTTGTACAGTGAAGGCAAAGAAATGTACAAAAAAGCGTGATGCACGTGCAGAGTTGTTGTTTTACTCATTAAAACTAAAGAATTATGGTGAAATCGTTGAAAATAGTTCCTAAATGGGAAACGTGCAGTTCCATTCTTAGGAGGCAGTCAAATACAAAACAGCACGCTCTGGTTTACAAACCATTGTAAATTATTAAAAATCGAAGATCGCAGTTCTTCTGACTGCATTTGGGGGAAATGATTTCGAGGCTTCGTTTCTCAATGGAGCGGATCATGCTTTTGCGGGACTCTAACCATCCAAGACTACTATAGTCGCAATACGTAAACATTGACATAATCATCGATTGGTAAATTCGTTGGGCACTAAAAGTAGGGACCTTACGAAACCATTTAGGGAGCTATAGCAACGACGAGGGTGACGGCAAAGAAGATGTCAAAAAAGCAATAGGTTTATATTAGCAAAAAAACAAGTTTGCACCTGCATTACGCTTTTTTGTACATTTCTTTACCGTCCTTGCACGACTACGATGTGAAAATGCCTAATTGCAAGTTTTACGGAGGACGTAAACAAACGACGACGAATCTCTTTTTCTCTCTCTAAATTTGAGTGCGGTCCTCAAGAAATCAACTCCAAGTAAATTCGCCTACACTTGCCATTATCAGCAAATTGGAAAAAACGCGACAAAGATTGAAAAAAAGGGAATTCATTTTAAAACTGTCGTTTTCGCTGCCGTTGCCGTCGTCGATGCTAAAGCTCCCTCGAGGCAACGGGAACGTCATAAAACAATATATCCCACCGACCTAAACCCCCTCGGACGCGGGAGGTGGGGTATCCCAGGTAGGTGAGAAAACCCGCTTAGGTTTGGGGTAACCCGCCTGTCAATATAACCTCTCATTTTAATTTGATCACGTTTACATAATAGGTGGGGTGACCATATGAGAGATTTTATATATAGACAAGTGGGTTACCCCAGCCAAGAGGGTGGGGTCCTTCATCTCCATGTACACGTGCACCGGCCCTAAATTTCCATTTATTTTGTCGAAGATTGCAACAATGCTGCACGTATTAGCAATGCTAATCTGATTTTAAGGTTGGTCGCTATTGTTCACATCACATTGTTATGTTGACTTGAACAGAAGAAAAATTCACCATGCGTCAGCTGTCCTGCTATGCGTCTACATTGTACTGTGCTGCCAATAAAAGCGTTCATTGAATTCACATTATCTCTTGTGTTCGAAACTTCGATTTCTCTGTTGACTTGAGAAGTGTCAGCGCAGGTTTCATTAGGGGATGGTAAGCTTATATGAATCAAGTAAGTTGCGGATTTGATTAAGTTTTTCATCGTTTTAATATACGTTCACGTCTGCACAGCAGAAATTTGTTAAAGAAGTATTTTGTTCCACCACCATGGGAACTTTAATTATAATCTACTACCTTTTAATGTGACACCTAGAAAATAAACAGACTCACCGGCGTCCTATAAATATAGCAGGCTAGTACCTTTAAAAAAATATATAGCTTCTTTTTGAAAATAGCAAAAAAAGCATTCATATACCGTAGTTATTCGAATAAGCGCCCACCCTATAGGTAGGAAAAGTTAATAAGCGCCCAGCCTCGAATAAATGCCCACCCCCTACCACACCCTACCAAAAAATGAACCTTAGTGACAAGGAGATTGAAGTGGACAAGGTTGTTTTATTGCAAAAAAGAGACTTCCGTGAAGACAGAGTTTCTTAAACAAACGGCTTCAGTGAACAGTTAAAATTCTGCTTTGCAACATCTTCATGTTTTGTTGCTATATACCATTGTCATTGCTGAAAGTTGTAATAAGCACCCAGCCTCAAATAAGCGCCTACACTCACCCGGGGCCCTTAATCGAATAAACACGGTCGATACTCTACAGCGGCCAGTTACCACAGTCCCAGAGGTAAAAGATTGTCAGTTAACTATTGGCATTGCAAATAGAACCTCTATCATTAAACGGCCAACTTTTATTCAATGGCCAAAAGTTCGCAGAACTGTATTTTCCAACTTTTGGACATCGCGATCAATTGGATTTTTCGTTGAAAGATATAAGCATTTTTATGATCCGTGGATCACATTGGCATTTCATTTAACGAAAAAAACACTTGTCTGTCGATGAAGCCTTGTGTTCCTGCTCTTAAAGGGTTTTCTTCCTTGACAAACTATACTAACTTTTTCACGCTCTGGCTTTGGCTCGTTTTTTTCGTTCCATCTTTGCGACGCTTCAAGCGCGAGGAAAGACGAAGAAAACCTCCGGCCCCAGGAAGTACAGTAGCATAGTGACAAAGAAAAAAATCGCCTCCGAGCAAGCTCTCCAGTGCGAGGGGCCTCCGCCCTCGCTCGCGCGTTCTCTCCAGGTTCGCTTTGCTCGCCATAATTGGAGAGCTGCTCGCAGGCTAAGAAAGAACCAAAAACAAACCAAAAATTACAAGTCAAAATAATGACTGCCTGGAAAGTCATCTATAGTCAAACAGTGTTCTTTCCACAAAACTAAACATTTCTACTAGACTGCTGGCCGATTCAGCTTGTTCATACTACAACGCATTTATTTTTCGGACTGACATACCTCTCTTTTAGCTATTTAAAAATAGTTAAGAGAGAATTCCAAAAATTACTTCACGGATAGCCTGCGAAAGGCAGACGTTTCTCCTCCCTCATCGCCGCTCGTTCGCAGGCTACTTCACGGATTGTTTGATGGTATCTTAAAATAAGAAAAACGCCAATGATAATTTAAAAAATTGGATTACCAATAAGTAATTTCGGAGTCGTATATAGTTACGCTAAATAACTCTTTATCCAGTTCCATTTCGCCTCAGTGGTTGTAATAATTCTAACAATGAAACTGCCTCACTTGTGCTAAGAATGATTGTAATTCCCTGAAGTTGAGGGAGTGACGTTCATTAAGTTCTTGACAAATTTCACCTTGCACTTTATTTTATGGCTGACGACTCATCTTGTACTCGTGATGTAGTAAACAAGTGAACAACGAGACTGAAAAGTAGAAACAAGAAATAGGTCGTATGAAATGATTTTATGCAAACTTAATGTACAGAATACAAATTAAAATAGTAATTACAATTCGTTTCAAAAACACGAAGGCGTTTTACAAAAGGGCCATGGCTCATTTACCAATAAACTATGATGATTGCTAGTCTCCTTCATTTTAGGGTTGTCACGCAACGCTCCTCTCCACAAGACTAGATGAGTGCAGGCCACATTCAATACTTTATGATGGAAGATTCAAACAGAGACAGGTTCCGGAGATTTGTTTTTATAATCATTTTTCTTTTGCAATGATTAAAACTGGTTGCCGTTAGGTTACTCACTATCTTTGACTATGACCAACGGATAGTTTTTAATTCGCACTTACACCGCGCCAGGGTGGTGGCCCTGGGGGGATATTCCCGGGAATTTTTGGTGGGGGTATGCCGCCCGGTTATCCAAATCCTGACCCTATGTCAGATTAAAAAGTGTTATTTTCCACACACGTTTTCAGACCCGGTCTCTTAAATCCAAACCCATTTCCAGACCTGGTATACTTAGAAGTTAAGTCATCATTTCTTTACTAGAGCTCAAACAACTAGATTTTAAAAAATCCCTTTCGAATTCGCATATTGCTCTTTTTTTGATTCACTTGGACCTGAAACGATAAATACGTTCACACGTTCACACGGAGTTTCCTCGAAAACCATACCCGATTCCAGACCAAAATGAGCAAAGTGTATACCCGTTTTTAGACCGAAACGGCACAAAAATCCTTCCCTTTGGGGCGGCACATACCTATACGGCTTATATAAGGAAGTGCCCCCCCCCCCCGGGGTGGTGCCACAGAATCTATCCGACAAGGATGATTAGGCTTTCGTACATTATGCTAAGATTTTTTTTTCAAGCGTTTTAGTGAGCATTTTCCCGGAAAATATTTTTTTTTCCTCTGAGAAAATAACATTGAAACATTCTGAAGAGAAAATGACGAAACTCAAATTTCAAATTTGTTGTATTAAAGTTATAAATCTTGTATACAACGTAATCATGCCACTTGAACATTTTTGTTAGCCTTTCATTCTCTTAAATGCTTAGCATTAATAAAAAGCCTTTGGAATGGTCCTGCTGATAGCATCCGAAACGTTTTCTGGAATCGTCGGTAGTTCCTTCGTTTCTGGTTAGGAAAGAAGAAAATAACAGTTTCCCTAGCATGCACAACCTTGGTTAACGAACCGAAAAAGTATGGCGAGACAATAGCCGTCGTGTTAGAAAACACGAAAAGAACTCGGGATAGTTTTTGCTGTTCGCCGATTGGGCACAGTAATACAAAGCATTTTTTGAGCCCAATCAGGAGCCAGCATTCGCCCGAAAGTTCGGAAATGGTCTGGTAAGAGTCGCTACCCAGCGGCTCTTCCACCCGTGCTTGAAAACTTTCCGCGCCTTTTCTCACGACACAACTGACTTTCCCTGGGTCCCCGAGGATGCGGTGAGCATTATCCGAGCTTTTAAATGACTTTTTTTTTTTGCGGAGGGGCGACCGAGCATTTTAGTGGCGAAAATGGAAGTGAAGCATACCGCATTTTAGTGGTCAAACAAACGCATAATGTAAAAAAAGCCTATTTTATGACCACCACGGCGTAGCGTTGCTCTGTGTATTTTCTTGATAAATTAATAAATGGTTAAGAATAAGTCAAATTTCATTAGAATCCACAGAACTCACAGAAAATAATCATTAAAAAAAATGTAATACTACAAACCTTTTTTCCTCTTGTTTCTTGTCCGTGTCTAAATATATATACTGGACATTTGTTGTGGACAAAAAGGTGCTGATATATCATCGCACTTCTGATTCAAGTATAGACGTTCTTCGATCGTTTGAGACCTTGAAGAACCTTTGAACGAATAAGTTCTCAATCCCTAGAGAAAATTGTTTAAACAATTTTTAACAAATTAAAGATTGTCAGAAAAACCTCACCGAAAACCCGCCTCAATCATAGTGTAGTTGGGAAACCAGTTTTCTACACAATAAGAAAAAATCCACATGTACATTTGTCCTAGCATTTTAAAACAATGGTTTTATTATATTAATCATTTATAATATATTAGAAAGCTTTAGATTCAGGGACTAGGACGACTACGAGGGCGACATTGAAGTTTTCTCACCTATTCTCTAAACACAGACACCCCGGAAAACTTCACTGTGCTTTTTTTCACCACAAGAGTTAGCACGCACCCGTTGAAGGAGGTATTTAAGCCCTAAAATTTCTAACATTTGATAAACCTGTTTTCGCCACTACGACATTCTCGCTAAAACTCGTAGTAGACGGATGACATCTACTACATGACGTTGGTTCGAGCGCGCGCACAAATTAGTATTGGAAAAACTCGTTCTTGAAGTGGTCCTCGTCTTAGAATCTTAAGCTCTATATTGGCAGACAGTTGAAGAGTGGAAAAGACGTAAGTAAACTTTCAAATCTGAAGGCAATCAAAATAGGCTGAGGCCCGGCCCAGCTTACTGGACGCTATACG
This sequence comes from Porites lobata, assembly GCA_942486035.1. NCBI lineage: Eukaryota > Metazoa > Cnidaria > Anthozoa > Scleractinia > Poritidae > Porites > Porites lobata. The sequence continues at coordinate 1,265,923 of CALNXK010000053.1, read as the reverse complement.
AGCAGTCCCTCAGTTTCCTCCAGGAAGGAAGAGAAAGCAAATTGCGTGAATCGCCATCCATCGGCACGGAAGATGACAAGCAGATGGCGGACAAAAAATGTTACCATTTTCTCACACGTAGCCATTTTCACGCGCTTTCGCGTAATTCGTAAGCGTTACAATGAGGGACTACTCGTAGTCTAAGCTTCATGTTTTAGTAAAAATTTGCTAGTTTTGATTTTTGTTGTCGTTGTTGTTTTTTTGTCTGTTTATACAAAAAAGTACTCTTTTTGGTGACTATTATCAAAAATTAACTGATTCAGAAATATGTGCTATCTGTGAGCTACTGGACGTCAAATCATCTTGTACACATTTTTAAAATGAAATTATGCATTATAGAGAGACACAAAATACACGAGTCAGGACTAAGGAGCTGGTCTTGACCGTCTTAGCGTGAAAGTAAAGAGGTTTCCTTTCAGCGATAAGCTAGAAATCTAGTTAATTGTTTTAGGAAACCCTTGATATGTTACCAAACATTCAAATGATGGCAAAGAGATAGTTAAGCTTTTGGCAAGGGGTTAAAAATAAAGCCCATTCACTAATTACCTTTCCTTTAGTTCCAGAGGATGACATCATAGTCACACGGGATTCTGCCTGGCACTAAAGAACAAACAAATAAGTGTACTACTTTAGTACATCCTGCAAGTCATAAAATTCCACATTTTCCTTAGAGGAAAGTCTTGGTCTTAGGGCGTTTTCTTTTTTCAGAACTGGCAGGCCAGACCATTCCCGTAGTAACGAGAATTTCACTTTTAATCAAAACTATTCAACCAAATAAGTCAAATCCTAAATACTATGCATGAAGGAGCTGGTTTTTCAGCGAAAACTCTTGGAAAAAGCCTATTTCATTGTAAAAATGACTGCTCCAGCCATGGTCCAGCCGGTCAGTTCTGACAAATGGAAAGTGCCCTTAGATAAAGGACAAAAAGGAAGTGTCGTGTCTAAATAATTATTATTCCTGATTTGCTGATTCTGGTATAAACCCTCCTATTAAATTAAAAAAATAATTTGTTCAGTGTCAATGTATTTATCAACAGTAACAGGGTTCGTACTCTTTTGGGCTTTTCAGATTCCATGACTTTTCCCATGGCCTCAGGTTTCGCTCGCGCTGTTTAAGTACTCCTCTTTTATCTTACATTGTCCTTGCTTTGTCATCTGAAGTATTCCGAGAGGTAGCTAATCTATCACACAAAACGTTAATTTTCCATGGCTTTCAAGGACCCACGATTAAATTTCATGACCCTCAGGCCTGGAAAATGAAATTCTTAAATTCCATGGCTTTCCAGGTTTTCCAGCATAACCTGTGTGAGCCCAGAGTAAGTCTCCTACAGAAGACAGGACTGCCATTTTTACTTTGCCATCGAAGCAGCAAAAAGAACCAGTGATACTGTCTTTGCCCTGTGAAATCTGGCAAAGACAGTATCACCTATGGTCTATCACCCAATAAAATTTTCTATTTCATCAGCTTGTGAATTACATCCAGGTACCCCTCTCAGTGACTTAAAGATATCAAACCAAAGTTTGAAACAATAATTACTAAAAATATGTAAAACATTAGAAGTTATGTTATTCCAAAACATACCCGACTAATTTTCTCCTGACAAAGCACACTCAACAGCAGCTTTTCAACTTCACCAAGTTGCTTTTTTTGTGTCTTGCTCCATTGCTCTAATTCTTCAACTTGGGCTGCATGATTCTCATCTAACTGTTGCTTCATACTGTGAAGAAATGTCACTTTTGGGACAAATATTTTTTCCACACCATCTCTGAATTCCTTAACAGAGGCAAAAAGATGTTTAATACACATGACATTATCTTCTCCTAGTTGTTTAAGCTCACCAATCCTGTCAATGAGGCCATAGTAAATTCCTTTGAAATTTGCTTTATGTTCTTCACATGAAACAAGCAGTTGTACTGCATCCTGTTGTTGTACTTTTTCCGGCACCTCTGATGGCTGTGCATCCCTTCTAGTACTGCTAATCGTTGTAGATGTTTCTCCATCATAATCAGCACAGTCCACCTTTTGTTTAAATTGCCATCTTAGTCCTTCCACCTCCTTAGTTAGCTCCTCAATCCTTAAGGAATAGCGCTTCAAGCGTTCTTGGAGTTTTTGCTCTTCTGTTTTTTCCATATCCTGAGCAGTTACAGCTTCTCTGTCTAGGATCTTATTCTTCTGCACCTGCCACAAGATGGTTCAAATACTTATAGTAACTAACCATTGAAGTACCGTGTTGCCATTAAATTAGAAAAAAAGCAAGTAAATGTACAAGGAAGTGATTCTGCAGAGCCTGGGAGTGGGACTCCCATATAAAAGTGATAGGGGATGCTCATCCTCTTGCTTGGAGGTGTAAATTGCATATCTGTGTCTGCACTTAGGGTGTTTGCCCATTGAGCCACACCCACATTGGTCTCCCTTGGGGGTTTGATTTCAATTTTTTAACGAGCATCCCCATCACTTTTATATGGACCCCTAGGCCACAGAGCCTGAAGCAACAGGTTAAGAAACGGACTAATATCTTGACTGGATGATTGACAAATGATTAGTTTACCTCCTCAGAATGGCATTGGTCTAGGCTTCTAGTAACTGCTTTGACAATGAATTTATTTCCATGAGCATCTTCACAATACAACTCCTGTAAAAAAAATATTAGAAAAAGGTTTACTCATGATTCACACTTAATGCACCTGAAACCACCCATGGATCCTTAAGTGACAACCCTTGAACCACTTCTGACATCATCATTGAGTGTTGAGAAATGGTTGATGGCAACACCTTCCTGCACAGTGCCAGATCCAGACCTTGAGATAGGGGGTGGGGGCAGTCCCTTGAGATAAGGGGGGGAGGAGCCGGTCTCCAACAAAAATTTTTTTGGCCGTTCAGGCTTCAGTATCATCTAAAAATAAGATTAAAAATCGATTAAAAACCTCCCCTCTTTAAACGAATGTACTATTCTGTGGAAGTGAACTGTAGGCGGCGCTCTGTAGACTAAAAGATTTAATACTTTAACTGTCCTGTTTGAGTTGTCTGTCTGTTTGTTTTCCTTTATGTTTAAAGCTATTGTGTAAACTGTAATTTTGCTACTTTTTTTCTAGTTTTCTACAATTTTTGTAATTTTTTCTTTGTATGTAAAATTATGAAATAAAGTGTTGTTGTATAAAAAAAAAGATCTATTTTAAACTTTCGTATGACTTAATCTGTCAATCAAATCATACTTTTTAATGGTTTCCTCTCTGATTTTGTTGAGATCACTTCGTGTGTATATAATAAAACAATTATTCTTTTCAATCTTGGTGAATAGTCGCGGCTTTAGGAATATTTACCTTGCCACTTCGTGGTTCGGTAAATACTCAGCCACTATTCACCTTCATTTCAAAGAATAATTGTTAACTGTAATTTAATAATGTAACAAATTAACTTACCATTATTATTTTTTTGTTATTACTTGCTTAGATATGATTGCTACTTGTACTTAAAGACAAAAAAGTTGACCAGTCACATAACAAAACCTTGGCTTGATTACACAAATAAAATAATTTTTAATTCTTCACCTTATCCTGCATGGCATTCACTGTTAAACTGATCACATCACCAACTGTGGAAACTGGTATACATGTTGGTAACTCAAATGCTTTACTGTCTCCTAAAAACAACCAATTTATTCATATAATGTTATCTTTCAAAATGTTGATGTTGAGTCATATCATCACCAAGGAAATGTATTTACCAGTAGTCAGTTTGACTGGAAATTTTATGTTGAATGACTGACACTTTGAATGCAGGCTTGAGATCAGTGTATGCCCTCTATAAAATTGCTATGAATATCCATGATAGAGTAATGGTGCAAATTCAATTGGGATGATCCGGATCAGGATCAGTGATCCAAGATCACTCAGATCCTGAAACATGAAAGAAAACGACAAATCCACCACTTTCGAAAGGATTCATCAATTCATTAAGTTTCATGATCCGACTGTTTCAGATCACTGATCCTGATCCAGAAAATTTCCAAGGAATGCACTATGATTTCTTAAAAAAGGCTAATTCAAAAGCTCTAATTGACTGCTTGACCTTGTCTCAGTTACACACCCTTAAAGGTTTGTTGATTGATCAACAGCTCCATAGTTCAACAGATCTAGAAAAATGTTTGATGCACAGTGTTGAATGTATCAAACATTTTTCACATTGATAAATGAGAGATAAGCTCCAATCCCACTGTTCCACAAGTTCCAACTGACAGTTTTTGAACAACTTTAACCAATCTTTTAGCCTGCATAGCTGGCGGTATTGTCTCAGCGCGCAATTAAAGTTCTGCTGGCAAAGCCATGATCTAAAAAAGGGAGTGGGGACAAGACATACTGCCTGCCAGAAAACCCCGGTACTTTGAACAGTCCACACACCATTGTGCGGAGAAAATGGATTGGTCGAGGGCCATACATATGTCAATCACATTAGACCATCCTTCGCAATTTTCCCAAGGGAGCAGATGGTAAACTCTTGGGGAATATAATGGCGGACTCGGCTGAATTAAGTATCGATAAAGCTCTAGAAGATCTCAATGTGAGCAAAGAGAAGCAGAAAATTATTCTAATAGGGGGCAGGAAACAGCTGTGAAGGAGCTTTTTGCTGGACGTGATGTTATGGCAATTTTGCCCACAGGGTTCGGCAAGAGCAAAAACTGAGGATAACTCTTGACTGCTTAATAGTGAAGGAAATCGCAACAGTATTTTTGTTGAGGGAAGGAGGAAGGAGGCAGACTTACAAGTGAGGCTGAGGAAAACAATTCATATTAAGAAAGATCAGAAAAACCACCGCAAACAAGTCAATAATTGCCCAAAACAGGACGCTCACAAGCAAGGAAACTTGAAATAAAAACGGATCGAAATCCAACAATCACAAATCACAAAAAGTGACCTTTTGAAGTCTTGAAATGAACATCTATTGCCTAAGAGGTCCGCTAAGTTGAGGTGATAAAAGTGGGCGGCATTTGAAAAATCATGGTTCCCTGGCCGACGGTATTTCTATTTTGAGCAGCTTACACCGCTTGTTACAGCTTCGCCACCAACTCTCACTCGACTACTACACAATAGCACCAGCTACGCGGGCTACCAATTTTTTGGCAAAATTTCCAACATTTATTGTTGTTGTCAATGTGATCAATGTTCAAAAATGCTGAACGGTGTCATTGGCTTTAAAGTCAACTGCATAAAATATACTGCATACTCAGGTATCTAAGGTGGTGAATTTACAGTACATCTTGATTTTTTTTTGTTAACAACATATGGATCTCAGTTTTTGGACAAGCAGTTACATAAACTGTAATGATGTACATTTGTTTTGTATGAACTTGATGAACTGCAAATTTTTACAGTACTGGAATTCATTAGTACTCACGTACCAAGCAGTTTTTCAGCAATGCTTCTTCTTCCTATCTTCTCCAAAACATCTGCTAGATGGCCGACTGTGGCATTACTTCCTTCCTGTTGTTTCCACAAGATCAAAAGAGCATTTGCTTTGTGCCAGTTACCTCTATACTCCTCATTAATGTTGTAAATCTTTGATGCTGAAATGTCTAGCTTTGGTCCCAACTCACGCCAGCAAGTCCCTACTTCATGACAGATACTTGCAAGCTGACTTTCTGTTACTACATCACTTCTTGGATTGACAGTTGCAGTTTCTTAAAAGATTAAAATAGAAGCAGCTCTTAAATAACACTGTTAGAGGTTGCTCACTATTTACAAAAAGTTTCCAGAATAATTCGGTTGGAAGGTAAAATTTACTTCTTGGGTAATGTTGCATCAGTGCAAACAATGGATCAACATCTGAGAAGGTAGTCCAGACCTGTTTCTCCCAACAAAATGTTCCAAACAGAAATTCATGTAGAATTTCTTCAAGGCCATCTTTGATACAAGTTTCAGGCCTTCACAGCCATTTTTTGGTAAAATATGGAACTCTTTGTGCAAATGGTACACTCCTGAATTTTGCTTACCATTTGCCTAAACTGTGAACCAATCAGTTTTGCTGATGTACATGGCCAAACTTTCAAATGATAATTGATTTTTTTTATATTATCTTGCATAATACAGAATTGATGTCCTCTTACAGCAAATAATAAAAACAGTATTCTAGACCTATAGCTTAAAAACTTGGCTTCTGGCTTCATCAGAGGTCTTAACATACAATTTATTTTATTTGGATGATCAAATTAATATATGAATCAAATGAATGCCAAATTCTGGCACACTGTTTATCATTTACTGAAAATATCTCCATTAGTACACTATTAAGTATTGCTTGCTCTTAGTTCTTGCTCTTGTACTGATAATTAACAATTATTCCTCGAGCCCGAATGGGCTCTGAGTCAATAGCCCATGAGGACGAAGGCTGAATGGGCTATTGACTCAGAGGCCAGGAGGGCGAGAGGAATAATAATTGTTTTAGTAAAATCCAACTAGTTGGTCAAAAATATTGAGTAAAAAAATTTTTAGCTAGTTAAAAGCTAGACTTTAATCCTTTTTTTACCACCAAAAAGCCAGCGCTTTTCGCTACCAGGGGGCTATAACATATAGCCTAGTAGTAGCTCAACCAATCAGAATGCAGCATCGATAATAGACCCCTAGTTGGATTTTACATTTTACTAATATTTGTTATCTCCCTTTGCTTTTATTATGATATTTTAACTATGTATATATTGTAATCCAATATAAGCATATTTTCATGTTGTATGAAGAAACAAAATGCAAAGCTACAAACTTAGACAGAATAAAATGGTACAGCAAACCCCCATCCCCCCAAAAAAAATCACCTACCTTTGATGGTTTTGAGCATACATGTATCTTCGCAACAGCGAGGACAATTAGGTTTTACTGGTTGTTCTTGAGGAGAGTGTGAAATTGCATGTTCCAAGTCAGCTTCATGTGAGCTCTGCATTGGCATATCGCGTACTCCCTCCAATTCTGTAGCTGGGATGGCAGGCGATAAAGGTGATAGCACGTTAGTTTGAGTTTGGCAGCCCTTCATCGACTCCATTTAGGAAAATTCAAATTAACTATTTCGCTGTGACTTAAAGGAATGACATCTGCTTATATGCCGCAAACATTATTAAAGTTCTCCCTTACGTCATAAACTTCTGCCGACTCATCGATCTTCAACTTCCTCTCTCACGTGAGACGCGCGAAGGGGAAAAACAACAAACGATAAACACATCCGCTTGGTGACGGCCATTAAAGGTCAAATGAACCAAAAAATTGACATATTTTCTTTTGTCGCTTTACCTTCACCAAACACTAAAAAGAACCATCCTAAGTGAGATTTGGGTAAAGATTTTTCTTCCCAAGCCTTTATAGAAAGATAAAAGATCAAAATCCGAGCATTTCCGAAGACTTCACGAAAACGTTTCTGCAGGAGGGAGGAGGCGTCTCTATTGTTTTCGGGTATTTGTCTGTGACCGAGTCATCATGACAGTGTGACGTCACATAGCAACGACTCAGAGCTTCGGGTCGCTTGATCAGTTTAGGGACGGACCATTAGAAAAGTTATGGGGGGGGAGGGGAATTTTCGAGCTGCAGGAATTTTTTTTCGTTATCAAATTCCTTGTATGAATTTTTTTCAGGCCCTCGCATGAATATTTCTTAGGGTTAATTGACTTGCAAGAATTTTTTTTCATTTAATTTTCCCTTGCGCGAATTTTTTTTTTGTACTTCGCCCGCCCCCCCCATAAGTTTTCTAATGGTCCGTCCCTTAGCGTGGAGAAGCCATCGAAGTTAAAAAAAGAAAGGGCTAATACAGGCTTTTGTTCAGCGTTGGTAAAACAATTTGTCGTAAGTGTGCAAGCTTTGTTGCTTATATTGTTTGTGTGTAAAAGCTGTGTTTGTTTTGTCCGCACGTTTGTGTTAAATACTACTCCAATGCACTTCGGGTCAGTGACGTGGGCGCCATTTTGAACTCGGAACTAGATAAATCCACCCTAAACGTCAGCCGTTTTCTCTTTAAATTGCCAACCAAATCTCCTCAGAAGAGGAGGTTTAATTCATTAATAACAGAAGTTTGATACGATAGTTGATTTGTGTTGATGTAACGGGCCATTTTGCTCATCAATCCTTTTGAATGTGAAGATACTGTGTTGAATCGCGTGTGGTTTCTTGGCTTCTTGACTGTCTGGGGTAAATTTTGCAGACTTTAACGCTGTCATTGTGTGTTAAGTTTGCTTGTTTGTTTACTGCTTGTGTCTAAGGTTTGCTGGTTAATCTGGTGCCCCTCTGTTTTGATCAAAGTAATTGCTGGCCTTTACTGCTTTGAAAATTAACTGCTGTTGGTTGTTTTATTCTGTTTTGTTATTGTTGGTAAAATTTGCTATTTGCATTTGTCTGCAGTTTTTTGTTGGCTTTTCCCCCGTATTTTACTTGCCTGTGTCATTGTTGTTGTTGCTTGTTAGCAGTGTTGTTGGCTTCTGTATTTGCCTTTTAAAAAGATTATTCTTTTAATTAATTTAGTGTGACTATTGCTTGAGAAAAAAACAATAATAACAATATTAAAGACATATAAAAGAGACAGAAAAAAATATTTTAAATAAAAAGTACATTAAGCTTAATTTAAGAAGTTATATTATTTTAAAAAGGAAAAATTACTTAGGGAGAAAATTAATAAAGTAAGATCATATTTATATAATATATATCTATAATTATTTACTTTAGAAGAAGAAAACATCATGATGAATAAAAATATTTCATTATGTATATATTTGACAATGGGCCTCTTGTTGTATGATTTATATTTTGACATTGCTTGGCTTTTTAGTCCTCACAATCATAAGATTGTGTATCTTGTGATGGCTGTTGTGCATGTCCATATTGTTTTTGCAGTCCAGTTGCAATATCTTTCCCAGGCCTTTCAAACCTTCCATGTGCCCTCTGCATCCCTTCAAAGCCCCCATCTTTTTTGGAGACACAAATCCCTCACTCCTTTGAGTTACAAAGTAAATCTTTTCATGTAGTAAAAATGTTGGTCTCCTCTGTTTTGTCCTTTTTTATTATCCACTTCAAAGTGAAGGTAATTCAAAACTTCAACCTCTCAAACTTCCTTGTTTCCCTTTTAGCCTTAACCACCATTCTTTTTACACTGACGTTTTTGTTTTCAGGAAAGTATTGTGCATGGTTTCTTTAAGGCAAATGATTAAGTATAGATCAACTTTAAATTGTTTGTTAGAAATGCTTCTATTCCCTGCTGTTATTACCTTGAAATTATTTCTATCTTTGCTTGATCCAGTTTACAAAATTTTGTTACATGTAAAGCCTCAATTCAACGTTTCACTGGTACAATATTTTTGGAGATTAAAATCACAGCTTTTTTTCTCCTGTCTAATGACCGTGTGCCTTTTTGTTTCTCATGGCTTTTTACTGAACCTTGGTATTACAAAAAATTGTTCTTTAAACTGTGAACTTCAATATCCTGTTTACTTGGCAACTGCTGCTTTTTTGCTGATAATTTCTGCACTCCCATTTTCATTCTTTGTGGGCTTACATGTTGTGACTATTTGGGGAGACCTTTGATGTCAGTTCCAGATCCTGTACAGAAATGCCACTCCTTTTTCCAATTTTATATCTCTCATTTGGTGTACTTTTAAGTTATCCCTGTCCCAGACTGCTTAAATTACACCACCCTGGTTTCCTTTTTAGCATGTTGATAAGATCTAAAAGGTTGATGACAACAATTCAAATTGTTGATATAACAGGCAAGCCACACACCCCCCCTTTTGCACCATATGCCACAATAAAAGATCTAAGATCTCAAATAAATACTAAATTCAGAATAACGAGTGATTTGTACTGGTTGTCAAGCTGTGGAAAGCCTTTATTTGATTTTTTACTTTCGGAAGAAATAAGAGGAACAGTTTTTATGCATGGGCGATTGATGGGAGGTGTACAATGCTGTCTGAAGGGATGTGAGAATGAGGCAGGATCAAGAAAATTTGATAGTATGGTTGGGCGGTATGAACTGAAATGTGCCCCTGATGATGTTACACCTGAAAATCTCAAAGATCTTAGGGTATGTGATAAACATTACGGCAGTTTATCAGCAAGAGGGCATAAGCCTCCTAAGGGGAAAAGCTCCACTAGATCATGCAGCGATGCCCAGCTGGGCATCCTGAAAGTTACACCATGTATAGTGCCTTGTTCACAATGTGGCAACAAGGTTTGCCTGAGTAGTGATGTTCCCTGCAAGAAACACCACATAAATAGTTTTAAAAATATGTTTTCAGTGGGATGCAATTTTTTGGATGAAAGAACTGGCAATAAGACTGATTTACATAATGACTTGTATAGTGTAGATCCTTGTGATGGAACTTTTCCAGACTACATATGCATGTCATGTCAGCCTTTCTATTTAAAATCCATTAAAATAGAGCATGAGTACAAAGAAGCTCAAAACATGTTCTACCAAAAACAAGGTTGTTCAATTTCCACAATAATGACAGATAATGACAGCAACAAGCATGAGTTTTTTGAAGAAACAACTATTAATCCAACTAAAGGACAAGCCACTGTGCTATCAGAAAAAATGGTCTTGGATAGAGAATTTGCTGTGTCTGATGCTTTAAACTGTAAAGCAGGTATTTTTACAGATGTGTTGAATGAAATAATGACACAAACTGCTCCAAAAGAACCAGTAGATGCAGGAAATGACAGTGAAGTACAGTCATCACCTCTGCCAGTTTATACAGTTTTTCAAACAATTCTTTCATGTATTTTTCCATGGACAGTGTCATTTACTCACCACACTACAGATAATACCGTGAAGGTTACTTTTTCTCTTCCAAATATTGGAAAAGGTGGTGTAATAACCAAGTGGAAGGAGTTAACCCTTTTTCTTCCTTCTGAAATAAAAACATTTCCTTCAAAGGATTTTAGTCCATTTACAGTAGAATTCTTGGGTAACAAAATTGACCATGGGGAACTCCCACACAATATTTTTCAAGAAAACATATTAAACTCTGCTTTGGGTGTCATGCTTAAAACTATTGAAAACTTACCGGTTTGTCCAGGTATATATGATCCAGCCCTTGTTGATATGGCTGAAAGAAAAAGGGAAACAAATTTATACTTTGTGGATGAAAAAGGAGCAAATGTAGATGGAGAGATTGTCAAGTGCGTTAGGAGCTTAAATTGCACCTACAAACTACCTGTCCATTCAAAAACCAGATGCCACAAATGTCAAGATATTTTACGATCTTGCTTTCGTTGGAAAACAAATCCTTCATCTGAATCATTTGAGTCTAAAACAGCCTATGATTCAAACACTAAACTCAGTACTCTTTCACGTGCTGAACTCATAGCCAGAGCAAAAAATCTACACAAAGTGGTTGCTCAAAGCCAAAAAAAAGCAAAACGATATTACAGTTTGTACCTAAAAGAGAAACAAAAAAATGTGAAAGCACCAAAAAATTTTCAACCCAAATCATCTGACCTTGCTAAACTAATGGATATTGCCATTGAAAATCATTGGCTTGTTGAAAATTCTGTTCGCTATGCTCTACTTACTGACACTTTAACCTCACTGAAGAAATAGGAGGAGGAATTTGCAAAGCAAGGAAAACTTACCAAAAATAAGCAAAAGCCCCACCCTAAAGGTATGAGATATAACCCTCTTGTGATAAAGTGAAGCTGCATGATAGCAAGCAAATGTCACAAAAAAGGTTATGAGGTAGTCCGAAGCATTCTTCCACACCTACTAAGCAAGGTTACACACCTAAGAGGCGCCCACCAAAAAAACAAAGTCGGAAGAACAGAAACAACTTCACACATTAAAGGTGGCAAAAAAGAGTCAAAGTGTAAATCATTTAAAGAGTTGATTAAAAGCATGACTACAGAAATTGACAGTGACAGTAGTGACGATGATTTTGCAAAAGCATTTCAACCATTAATTGATACAGATATGTCCTTTGTGACACTTGATGAACCCACAGAAAGTGAAAAACATGCAATGCAGACCAAATCTTACATTTCTGATGCATTTGATTATTCGCATGAATTTCAAATGGTCAAAACACAAGATCTTTGGGAATATAGGGAATTTGACAGATCTCTCATGCCAAAAGCTGGCAATAATCACAATCATCTTGAACAAGTAAGACGTTTCATTTTGAAAAATGGTTTTCAATATCATGTGATCTTACAACTGGAAGAGCCTATATCACTGAAGGAAACCATCGTCTTTGGGTGGCCATTCAGGAAGGTATACCATTCATACCACGTCGTGTTATTCCTCACTGGCTGCCCCCGAATTGGCTCTTACAAAAAGCTTGAAATTGATTTTTCCACTTTAAAATTTGGGGAAACAGTACTTCCTGAACAATTGGGATTGACGGTTGCACAGATTAGTTTCAATAAGTGCATAAAACAATAACCCTCACAAAAGATGTATCAAATCTATTTCTGTTTGTATACATAAACTTCAACACTATCATAATTATAGTGTTCTTAAATTAAAAATAATTAGTATTGATTTGTTGATTTTAATATTTTGTACTTTGACAACAGAGATTCCTTGCACCCCTGATCAAAAATTATTTAATGGAATGTTGCAGTTAATATTGTACAATGCAATTGCACATAGATTCTAGCCTAGCAGTGTTATCCCTCTAGCATTAATATATGGAGAGCCGTTTGTAGAGCCTGAACATTAATTTTACAACCTGCATGTATTTCAGGACCGCTATCTATTTGCCATTCAAAAAATTACGTTTTCCTGATGTTGATCCATGCACAAAACATACATATAAGTCTCCTGTTGTTAGAAGTAAACGAGTAAATTTCAAAACTTACCACTGATCTCTACTGCCAACCTGTTGCAGCAGGTAGTGACTTGATGTAAGCAGATTACATTTATGTCGTCTCCACATTTTTTCATTCCATCGACTTTAAAGGGATTGATGAGAAGAACTACGCACTTTGGCTCGCTGAAACTCGGCGTACATTAAGCTCAATGTATCATAAACCAATCCTCCTATTCTGAGATCAGGATATTTCCACACCACCTCGCACGTTGCCCGAAAGCGATAAACGATCATACAAACTGTGCCAATTTATAGACACTTCGCGGTACCTTTCTCACAGGTAGCCCAAGCTCACTATGAAAGCCGTGAACGACATTATCCTACTTAGCTAATTAATTATTCATACGGCTATGGAGCGGTATCAACGCCAAAAATAAAAGTACAACTAGATGATATGATGGTCGATATTCTTAATACGTTACTCTGTTTACAAGATACGATGGTTTGGCCGCACAATTAAATATTACAGCTTGGAAACACGATACTCCGTCTACTGGACGCAATATTGCGGCATAACAACACGATACTCCGTCTACTCGACACGATATTGCGGCACAACAACACGATACTCCGTCTACTGGACGTAATATTGTGGCACAACAACACGATACTCCGTCTTTCAAACATAAGCTCACTTAACGTTTGCATGACAAGACGATAGTCCGCCTTCAAAACATAATGTTTCGGACATATTTCTCAACAAAACGCCAGAACCTCTTCACCTTCGTCACTGTTCGACGAACTGTGCGAGCCAATGACGCGGCGAGGCGACAAAAATAACACGATGATTTGCCTAGGAACCTGGTAACTAACGGTCAGTCTCATCAGACTGGGCCTATTCCTACATTCAACATGGCGGAAAATCCGCAAAGAATACGAGAATTGCTTTTGGATCGCTATTCCAGGACTATCCAAGAAATATGTAGAATACTGAGGCAATCGAGTGCCATGGATTGCGATGTGAGAGACAGTGTAATATTTAGGCTGGATTCTTTACGTCATCTCGTTGTTCGATGCGTAGACGTAGCTAATGTTCCGCGAGAAGTAATCCTGAACTTGCAGAGAGTTGTGTCAATTTTGTCGAACGACTTCCAAGACAGCCATCTACATGTGGACCAGGATAGATACCAGGCAGGCCGGATTTTCACACAGGACAGAGGAAGACCTTCTTACAACATACCCAGGGAACAACTGGAATTATTCATTGAACATGGTTTCAATACTTCAGATATGGCCACTATGTTAGGTGTAAGTGTTAGAACAGTCCAAAGGCGACTATCAGAATACAGCCTTTCAATCACTGACAGATATGCTGATATTTCGAATGAAGCTCTAGATAACCATGTCATGGAAGTCTTCCAAATGTTCCCAAATTGTGGTTACCGTAGAATGCTTGCGTTCCTCGAAACAAAAGGGCTACGTGTACAAGAGAAGAGAGTTCGAGAATCTATGCACAGAGTTGATCCCGAAGGAGTACTTCTTGAGGACACTAGAGCTCCAAACAACACACAGACGGGGATATAATGTATATTCACCCAGAGCTTTGTTCCATATAGACGGTAACCACAAGCTAATCCGTTGGCGCTTTGTTATTCATGGCATGATAGATGGATATTCAAGAATGATTATTTTTCTAAGATGTTCAAGTAACAACAAAGCCTCAACAGTTTTCTCATATTTTCTGGAGGGTGTAGAGAGGTTTGGTTTACCATCACGTGTAAGAGGTAGGCCTTTGTGTAATCACTGTTAGAACGTCTTCAGTTTATTGGCTATGAATGATCAAATTAAAACATTATTCAGGGCTGTCACTGATTTCTGATGTAGGCGGGGATGTACAAAAGGTAGCTGGGAATCCAGCTGTTTTTGCATGATCAGTATGCTGTTTTGTTTTAAAGTAGCTGGGGATCTAGTTCAGAATTATCAAAATTGGCTGGAGAAAATCCCCAATCCCTGGCCCTTAATGACAGCCCTGCATTATTTCATTCTTGATAGCCTGTACTTGATTAGAAGCATGTTACAAATAATTATGAATACATACAGCTGTACTCACGCCATCACTGTTAATATAATCTAGCCTATCTGAACCTAAGTTAATATATTTACAGGTGATTGCGGTGGGGAGAATGCAGATGTGGCATGGTTCATGCTTACCCACCCAGACAGAGGCCCAGACAGGGGCAGTTTTATTGGTGGCAGAAGTGTACACAACCAAAGAATAGGTAAACTCTCAACATGACAGACACTATTTGTACTACTGAGAGGCAATAGCCCACCAGGCCAGGGTGGAGACCTGGTTTTGATACATACCGCACTGCTTTTCTCACATGTAAATCATGTTGTTCTTATGCTAACTAGTCCACATTTGCATGAGAAAGACAGAAAGGTTTGCATCTAAACAAGGTCACCACCAGTGGTCAATTCTATAAAACTTTTACAAGTGTAATTTACAAGTGTAGCTATTGTTTTCCGACTCTAAAACAATGGCTGCACTTGTAAATTACACTTGTAAAAGTTTTATTAAATTGACCCCAGGCTCTCTTCCACTCAAAGGCCAGGGCACCAAACACACAACTGTAAAATGGGCCATTCTACACATTATTTTGTGCAAATTTCTTTCTTTCTGTATGTGTCATTTTAGGCATTCAATGTGTATCTGTTTTAAACCCTAAAATTACTACTGACATTAATAATTATTTTACAGGGAAGATGTATTATGCTAAATGTACCAGGAACAACAGAAAACTAGAATGTCTTTTAAATGTTTGCTTGTCATTGTGAGCTGTTATAAACAATAATATTAAAAGTGGTTTGCCTGATTCCTTACATTTAGAGAGGTTGTGGCGTGATGTGTTCACTGGTTGTACATATTTGTATTACAACCTCTTCTATTACATGGAAACTGTTGGATTGTTAGAGCCACACAATGACATACACCTCTGGTGCCTTCACTTTGTGTATCAACCTCAAGATAGATCGTCATCTGCAATTGTTTGCAGAAGGCTGGAGTAGAAAACGGATCAGAACAGCTGGAAATAAAACCCCTACTCAGTTATGGTTCCAAGGGCTGTATGCTATTGCCCAGTCAGATTATGTCATTGCTCAAGAAATGAACAAAGATGAATGGCAGGTCAGTTTTTCTCTGTTGAAAGATGTCTTCTCTCTGGGGCACCCAACAAGCCAAATCAACCAAAAGCTTGAGAAAGAGGCACTTTTAAATTTAATAACTTATGTTGCTTGAAGTCTGTCTAGAGTGATGTTTTCGTTAGCTGGAAGAATTGGATCTATTTGGATTCCTTAGCTGAACTTTTAATTGCCTGAAAATGTTAGGGAACAAAGTCTTCATTTGAGAAAATGCTGAAATGATCTTTCCACAAACGTTTTATGCAGCTATTTTTTTCCCGAAAAGGCTAGCTGATGATTTTTACTGCCAAAAACAACAATTACGACCTTTCAAAAACCTCAGAGGTTATGATTTCCCCATTGCCGATCTTTTAGGCCATGTTTCAGTTACGAAAATTTGAGTGCACTCTTTAACGGATTCCAAAAGCCAAAGGCGAACTAACCTCCACCAAACAGATTTCTGATACTTGCCGTTGGGTGCCCCCTGTTCTTTCAGGCAGTAAATAATTATTATTAACTGCAAGTCATATTTTTGTAACATTTAGACATATCCCAATATCCTTGTCTGATTTTATGATCTGTATAAAAGTAATGTGATTTAGTTCGTTTCTTTTCTCAAGTTGCTTTAGCAACAACTTCTTTTGATGATAATGATGATGCTGATGGTGATGAAGCCCAATGTTATGCCAGATCTCTTTGGTGGCAGGTTATCCAAAACAGTGGTAGAGTGTTATTACTGATTGCCACAATCGACATAATGTATTTTCATATGCATTGCAGCTGTATGGAGTGGACTGGGATGGACCATTATCTCCAGAGGAAAATTGCATTGAAGTTCCTTATACTAGATGTCCTATCAGTCACAATGATAGCGCATTTTTTAAAGACGAAATCAATCCCTTAGATGACAGCACCATCCATGGAATTGATCTCTATGAAAGGACACTTCAATTTGTGACAAGCAGAATTTCAAGTTGAAACTATTAAGATTGATATGTGTAGTTACTGTAAAGTATAGAACTCTCAGTTAACTAGACCCCATACAGTACCAAGGACAATAATATTGTTGAAGATGAAATAGCTTTAAGGACCAAAAAAAACCAAGAGCCAGTATGCACCCCCATATTTTAACACAACATTTATTAAGAGAAAGGTAACTTAACCTGTAGCAACGCTGCTACTATATCTAAGTTGCAAACATTGTAATGCTACAAAATTTTCAAAATTACTTTAACTTGGAAACACTGCTAAACAATTAGACAATTTCAATGCATAAAATGTCAAAACTGGCAACATTTTTCTGACAAGTACAATTGTTAGTATACTTTTTTCCAAGTGAACATGGTCAGTGATATTTTCTAGACTAAAAATTAATAATGGCTGCTAATTTCAACTTGAAAACACTAAGAGACTTACAGTACATACTGTACCAACATGTATAAAATGACCAAGCATGATTGAAAGGTTTGGATAAAACTTTACGAATGCAAGTGCTTTTTTAAACTATCCTGATAAAGTGATGTAAATTATTTGTATTTGAACTTTGGCAGACTGCTTAATAAATTTATTTTCTACAAGATAATGAATAGTTGGTTACATGTACATGTAGTTCTTCAGCTGATGTGAGTGCTGTTAGTGTGGAGCAGGGATAGGATCAACCTTTGCAACAAATAGCCCACAAACTCACCCACAAGAATTACAAAAAAAATTGAGTCAAAATGATATTGTCTGACACATACATGTATCTTCTACATGAACATGTACACAAGTAAAATATTACAACTACATGTATATGCAGAACTGTTTATGTTATGGCACTGCATCCTGCTCCAAATAAATTTCATACTCCAAGTTATTATTACCAGTGAATTTAGTACTAAGCATGAACATTTCTGTCACATTCTTCCAAAGCCAACCTTTCCATGAGCAATACTACAGTCCATGAACCTTTTGAAATCCTCATACTGTTGATGAGTGGTAGGAATCCGTAAGGTGAGTGTACAGGTGTCTGCTTCAGCCAAGACCTTGGAAGGTTGCTGAGGACAGTACTTCACCCACAGTTTACATAAGGTGTCACGAGGCAACTGTGGATAACCAGTCCAGAACTGTAACAGGTCCTTGAGGGTTTCTTGTTCTGAATCTTCTTCTGAGGAAATAAAACCATACAAAGAATAACACAAGTCATACATTGAGCTGTGGGTACACAGTCTTATTCTACTCTCTAAAACATGTTAAATTAATTATAAATTCTTAAAGAAACATTCTCATTCTTTGAGCCTTGTATTACTGGAAGATCTACTATTTCTTATTATATTTTAATGGTTTTCAGTAATTGCATGTTGCTACCACTGTAGGTTTCTGACACACCTTTGTGAAGCTCGTCTTAGGATAAAAAAATGCCCATATGCGATAGGTCAAAGTTTTGGTCGAAGAAAAAGTTACTTGTAATACTGGTATTGCTGCTAGCTGACAAAGTATCAATTACCAGAATCAATGTTATCATTAATTTTATTGAAGTAAGATAATTGTAAGCTGCAAAGGGCTTCAATTTAAACGAAGAATGCAGCAGCTATCTGCAATAATGTTCAAAGACTATGGAATATGGTATAATTTATTTAAAGAAATAGTTACTTGTGTAGCAGAGGGGACATGCATTGTGTGGCACAGGCATATAAAAAATGATCTAAGGACAGATTATAAGATAACATACCTCTTGAAGCCACATCATCTATGTATTTCTCCAAGAACACCCGAGCCTCCTTTTCATCATCCACATTAGTTTCATCAAACTCCATAGCCAGCCGGAACATTCTAGGGTCTATGTTGTTGTACTGAGGGAACACATGTCCAGTTAGGTTAGGGTGAGTTCGCAAGAGATCCAACAAAGTAATTCCCTTCACTCGCACACTGGCCAATCCTTTCCTTATATCTTCCAGAGCTGGAATGCGCTTCATGATGACCTCGTACTGGAGAAAGCATTCATAAGCCAGAGACCTGTTGTCAGCAGTGATTTCCAAATAAGGAAATCCAGATGCATAAAGGATATCTGAAAAGCTCTCTCTTGTATCTGGACTTGTGAAAGAGGCTAGATCCTTTTCATCACATGTAATAAGCTTTAAAGATTGAAGAAGAAATAAACACATTTTAAAGGAGGACACTTAAAGCAACATTTCAGCTGACACTGAATATCTTGCAACAATGGGTTTTATTAGGAAATCTTATAAATAATAAAGTTTTGTTGAGCTTGCTTCTGGTCAGTAATGGGGAGTAAAGAGAAATGCCAAGCATGGTCTACACTGTACACTGTATGTATGAAAGTAATAAGCTGGTTAAATAACAAAATTAATGAATTACATTGTTAGAATACATGCAAGCTCTTGGCAAAAATAGGTTAATAAATATCAATACTTGACACACAGGTTGTTTGTTTGTTAGTGTTACCAAAAAATCTGGAAATTTGGGCTGGAATGTAAATGGAAGTCTAGTTTGGTCTTCCCAAATGGAAAATTTCTTGAGAAAATGGTTTTTCTGGAAAGGTAGTCCAAAATACCCAAATGGCATTTTGCATCTCATTTGCTCATTTTCCAGGCCTATCAGCTTGAATCGCACAGTAAGCCCGACCTTTGGGAATGTTTGTGGAAATGGAAATTGTGTGTCACATGGAAATTTCCCTGGGGTTTTTGGTGCATCCCATTTACTGCAAACATCAACTAACCACAAACCTGTTTTAGTTGTTCTCTCATACAGGGATCAGGGATGTCCTCCAATGCGATGTCTTCAACAGATGAATCCCGCTTTTGCCAGTGGCAATGTATTTCACAATGGCAGGAGAAATGCCTGATATTCCACAACAATTGTTGAGCACTGCATGCAGAATCATCTTCCCCATGATTATGAACATGCCACTTGACAACAGCTCATAATCATGTTTGGGTACAAGATGACCCAAAGCACCTTCCAAGAGTGTGATTCCATCTGGTGAACATTGTTTCATACTTTCCACAAGAAAGTAAAAGTACTCCCTTGTGATTCCACCAGCATCTAAACCTTGCTCACCAGCCCCATGAAATTGTACATTGAGAGGCTTTGTTACATCAAATGCTGGGTTTTTGTATTTTCTTATCATCTGTGTCAGCATGTTATGATCCCGGTTCACCTGCACATCAACCTCTATTCCAAAAGGTGAAACTGCACTTTGAATGAACTTTCTTAGGGCATCATCTTCATTTGTTATCATGCCTATGGCTGCAAGAGGTGTGTCTTCTATTTCATCAATTGCATCATCACCTATTGTAAATTTGAACAAGTTACTTATGAATACTAATGACATTAATGGTGAAGTATACTAAAGAAGGTTGAAAGGACTTAACAATCATTATGTACTTTGTGGCAGTAAGAAAAAAAATTATATGATTCCACAATCTGTTGTGGAATTAGAGATAGCTGATGTCTGGACCAAACATGAATCATGTTGGCTAAAGTACTGAACTGAGATTTTCCTTTCCATACCATGCACAGATGATGGGGTTTCCTCATCTCCCAAAATTTTAGCAACAGCATGAGAAACTGTACCACAGTCTTCAAGAACTTGCTTGAGATATGTGATGTCATTTGCAGGAAACATTTGTGTTAACTGGTGAAGATCAGAAGAAGTTGTTTGGGATGGGCATAGGGTTGACCCTTCATTACTGGCACTAGATGAGGACCCTGTAAGTATAAAGGATATAATTCAAGAATCAACAGTTACCTACAAAGTACTCTCATAACAGATCTTAAATTTGTGGCTGTTTCTATCCAGCATCATATTGCAAATTGGCCTCAAAATGCAACTCTCTTTACATTTGCTCTGACTGTTCTCAGCTCAGGAGCATGGGTAGATACTTATTTTTTTGCCTGAAGGCTACAGTTAGCCAATAACCTTTCCAGTCTAGTAATCAATGTAAAATATTAGATATCACATTCCAATTAAGATATCACTCTATAGCAGTTTTATGCAAAGATTGGTGTGTTAACTCCAAACAACTGCAACAATAATTAAAGGTACAGCTGTATTTGTTAAAATCACCTGTGCTAGATGAAGTGCTTGGAGCACTGGATGTGAACTCCCTTTTACAAAATAAAGTGTTTGGAGGTTCATCAGCTGAATCATCATCACTGGCCTATAGCAAAATAATTGATGAATTAAAAAATTGAAGGACTGTTTTTAAGGGAAATTTTGTGGAAAGTAGAATGTAAAAATATGAAACAAGATGAAACAAACAAAATTAAAACTGAATTAAGACCAACCAGCCACCTGGTAACTGCACAAACACAGTTAATGCACTGTCTACAGCTAATGGGTCACCAAGGAAACCTCTCACATGATGAATGCCAATTGCCTTTTGCAGAAGTAAACAAAGCCTTCTTACTTTGCAAGTTGAAATTACCAGTACATAAAGAGTAAGAGGACATACAATCCTCATCATTTGGTTACAGACACTAAGCACTTTTTCCACCAAACTACTTTTACATTTATTCCCCTACATCATAGAAACCATAACTAGGATTATATTTTCAAACAGATGCTCATTAAACCAGTCATATGCCCCTAAAGCAACCAGGCATAATTATATAATAATATTATTACATGTATGTCCTAGCATATAGCATCTTATCCCAACATTGCTCAAGCACCCCACTGAAACAGTGTGTGTTATGATTTCTTGCCTGTTTCACAAGATCTGCTGGAAAACAAATCATGTCTCCTAGTAAGCTAAACACTCACAAACCTCAACTTCAACCACAGACTCAGCAACCACAGGCTCATCAACCACGGGCTCAGCAATACAAATGCATTTCTTAAGGTGTTCCCTTAAGGTCCTTAAAGGCACTGCTATGCCACACTGATAGCATTCTTGGGTCTGAATGTTGACATCATCAACCTTCAAAAAAGAGAGAAGGACTTTTAATCAATGTTTTCTGTACCACCAAAATCTGGAAATGTTTTAGGCGCCTTCACAACTCATGAATAACCATTTCTGCTGTGAAACAGCAACTTTTCACAAGCTGTCAACAATACACACAACACATACCTCCTCTTCATCCAAAACCACTGGATCCATGGAAAGGCTTCTTTTGGATTGGAAGCACATAAAGTATGGCAGACTTAATCCCATATGTGTACTTTAAAAATGGAATGGTGTAACCAGATGCTGGTGGTTTGATATAGCATGCTTTTTCCTTCTTGCTGCCTGTAGAGCTCAAACCCACCAGCCTCTCGCAGCTTTGGAAAATTGCTGAAAAGGCCTTCCTGAATGTGCTTAAAATCACCTTTCTTATTTTTAAACACAATCCGTCTTTGACCAAGACCAGCTTCCCGTAGCTCTTGTTTCATTGCAGTTGATGGAACTTGACGTTGATCTTTATCAGCTACAACGCAGAATTCGTGTGTCCAGGTTTCTTTGAGTTTGTAAGGCTGGAAGCGGAAGGAAGATTTCTTACTACTGGAACTTGGGACTGAGGCTGGGCTTGGCCACCATGATGACAAACTGCGGTTAGCCGAGGTTGTGGGTCCTGAAGCTGTTTGGCCTGATGCAGACTGACCTGCTGCCTGAGTCCTCGAGGGGCCTGGATATATACGCCTTGGAAAAATAGAGGTTACACCCTAATAAACTTAATACATGCACTTATTTAGAATGTCTAGCTATCTATTTATCTGCCTACCAATCTGTTTATAGAGCAGCTACTTGTTTTAGGTCAAAATGATGTTAACCTGTGTCAAAATGAAATTCCTTTGTCCCTAATCCTAATTATTCATGAAATCATGAATAACTGGGTTGGGAGACAAAGGAATTTTATTTCGACCTGAATCTCAGTTGAGCTACAACACATACCAGGGGCACCCAACGACAATTTTCGGAAAAATATCTGTTCGGAAGACGATTTGAGATCTACAATTTTCGGAACATTTGTTGTATAATTTCTTGCTTGCCTGCCTCTCCTAGGATTTTCGAACATCTAAAAAATGGTATAATTGCCTATTTTTAACGGATTTTCACCCTAAAAAGGTCACCTAGAATTTTCGGGAGCCTTTTTTCTGGCTGAAATTTTCGAAAAGGCGAGTTTTGATCCCTATAATTTTCGGATCACTAGACTTTCAGCTAGGAAATCCGAACAGATGAAAAATTTTTAGGGGATAAAAATATGTCTTTATCTACTGTTTAAATACTAAAATACGTTTAACAATGCTATGTTTAAGTGGTTTTGAACTATATTCTCGTTGGGTGCCCCTGACATACATGCATATATCCACTAAAATCTAGTTTATATTTTACACTATGAAAAACAAAAGCGTCATGCAAAAAACAGTCCTGCCCGATGTGTAGCACAAAAGAATTCAAATGGAAACTTTGCACATTTTTTAAAATCAAATTTAGTGAAAAGATACATCGCCATATTGTTCATTCATGATTGCCACTCACTGGGAAAGAAAAAAATCCCGGGCATTTCCTTCAAGACATTTCAGAGTACTGTTTAGACTATACTCATAAGTTATAAAATATTCATCAATTAAAAGAAATATCTGAAATATGGAAATAAGCATTCATGATTTGTAAATGGAGATCCATAGGATAATGAAACATATTATGACAATTTAAGCTTACAAACCTAACCTGTAATTTGCAAGAGCACGTTGGCCTTGGAGTTCTTCCAAAGGTGCTGATACGTTTCTTTCCAAAGGCGATTCTTTTAGTAAGCTAACGCTTCTTTCTAGAAGGTCCACCGCCTGCGAAAAAGCAGATTCTGCAAACCTACCGGCTGTCATTTGCGATCCTCGCGCTTGATCACGGTCACGATTATCCTCCTTGTCAGCCATGACACACAGAAGACACTCCGGGTCTGACTAACCGCGAACGACAGCGCCCAAATTCCCGCGAACATCATTTTGAGGCTGACCGTTAGTTACCAGGTTCCTAGGCAAATTATCGTGTTATTTTTGTCGCCTCGCCGCGTCGGTGGCTCGCACAGTTCGTCGAACAGTGACGAAGGTGAAGAGGTTCTGGCGTTTTGTTGAGAAATATGTCCGAAACATTATGTTTGGAAAGCGGACTATCGTCTTGTCATGCAAACGTCAAGCGAGCTTATGTTTGAAAGACGGAGTATCGTGTTGTTGTGCCGCAATATCGTGTCGAGTAGACGGAGTATCGTGTTGTTATGCCGCAATATTGCGTCCAGTAGACGGAGTATCGTGTTTCCAAGCTGTAATATTTAATTGTGCGGCCAAACCATCGTATCTTGTAAACAGAGTAACGTATTAAGAATATCGACCATCATATCATCTAGTTGTACTTTTATTTTTGGCGTTGATACCGCTCCATATACGGCAAGAAAATTATAAGACGTTGTATGGAGAAATATTCTTTGCTCACTAAATTAGCAAAATGTACATTGAATATCGCTTTGAAGCTTACCTCTAGCGTCTTCTTGTTTTTCTTTGTATTCTGACTGCATTTCAGACCTCCTAGGCACTGTTTAAGACCTTTTTTGGAGCGACAGTTTTTCACCCAAATGACAGTAGAGAGAAGAGAAGAGAAGGTTGGCAAACCTCTCTTGACCGGCTCCGCTCTCGGCGGCGATAAATTCCGTGACATATGCGACATGGAGACAATTCCGCCAGAAACAGATGTCCTGATAAATAACGCACATTTTCCATTATTCACATTGCCAAAATTCCCATTTCGAAGGTCCTAAATCGCCAACGAAGTGGGCAATACACGGCTGAGGTGAGGCGAGTCGAGAGCAGACCCGCAACGGACTCCAACCGTCACGTCGACAATTCAAACCGACGCGGGCTGGCAGGGTCAAATTGTTCAACCGTCAAAGGACAATTGGAGCATTTAGCCTACTGGGCACAGTAACTGATTTTTCACTTCTCACATTGCACTCCGGGGTCGCGGAAGTCAAGCATCGCGTGTGATAGTGACATGTAATATCAAAACATGTCGCGTTGTTAATGTTTTGATCTCTATTCTTCTTTTTAAAAAGCGTTTGACAATGGTTTTTTATGTATGATTTAGAAAAAAATAATACCCTGGATTCGCCTTGATTTATCTTCAATTCTTAAAGTTGACTGCATAATATCAGGGGCACCCAACGACAATTTTCGGAAAAATATCTGTTCGGAAGACGATTTGAGATCTAGAATTTTCGGAACATTTGTTGTAAAATTTCTTGCTTGCCTACTTCTCCTAGGATTTTCGAACATCTAAAATATGGTATAATTGCCTATTTTTAACGGATTTTTACCTTAAAAAGGTCACCTAGAATTTTCGGGAGCCTTTTTTCTGGCTGAAATTTTCGAAAAGGTAAGTTTTGATCCCTATAATTTTCGGATCACTAGACTTTCAGCTAGGAAATCCGAACAGATGAAAAATTTTTAGGGGATAAAAATATGCCTATATCTACCGTTTAAATACCAAAATGCGTTTAACAATGCTATGTTTTAGTGGTTTTGAACCATATTCTCGTTGGGTGCCCCTGTAATATTTTTCTTGTTAGGGTCTGTCGTAATTTTGAAATTCACGAGGGCAGCTTCACTTCTACACTTCAGCTTCACTTCACTTCTTTTCCTGTTCCGGCTTGTCCACTAACTAATAGATTATGACCCAATGAGGCGCAGTTCAACACAGCCCTTTGTTCATTGTTAGACTGAAATAAAAGTTGTTTTGCAAAATGAAATACTTTGTAAGTGCATGTTCAACGAGAAACAATGCAATCTTTTGATTACAAAACTTCATCCTACCCTTCTGCCATGATTAATAGTAGCGTCAAGAAATCCAATCAATACAAAAATAGCTACTACATTTGGAATTCATATTTCAGAAATAGTTTGCTTGGGCAGTAAGCAGCTGATGTATAATTTGATCTTGAAATTGGTGTAGCTAATGTGGCAGAATTACCAAGAGAAAATTCAAAGAAATATTTATTTACATATTTCCTTTCCGTAAAAACACTCACAATAGATAAGAGCACCTGCCGGAAGATCCTGTCCCCAAACTTGCTACTTACTGCCACTTGTTGAAAAAGGGAGGAAAAATAGCTAACAACTGTTTACAGCCGTAGTAATTCTTATTGCAAAATTTTTTTCTAAATCATACATAAAAAACCATTGTCAAACGCTTTTTAAAAAGAAGAGTAGAGATCAAAACATTAACAACGCGACATGTTTTGATATTACATGTCACTATCACACGCGATGCTTGACTTCCGCGACCCCGGAGTGCAATGTGAGAAGTGAAAAATCAGTTACTGTGCCCAGTAGGCTAAATGCTCCAATTGTCCTTTGACGGTTGAACAATTTGACCCTGCCAGCCCGCGTCGGTTTGAATTGTCGACGTGACGGTTGGAGTCCGTTGCGGGTCTGCTCTCGACTCGCCTCACCTCAGCCGTGTATTGCCCACTTCGTTGGCGATTTAGGACCTTCGAAATGGGAATTTTGGCGATGTGAATAATGGAAAATGTGCGTTATTTATCAGGACATCTGTTTCTGGCGGAATTGTCTCCATGTCGCATATGTCACGGAATTTATCGCCGCCGAGAGCGGAGCCGGTCAAGAGAGGTTTGCCAACCTTCTCTTCTCTTCTCTCTACTGTCATTTGGGTGAAAAACTGTCGCTCCAAAAAAGGCCTTAAACAGTGCCTAGGAGGTCTGAAATGCAGTCAGAATACAAAGAAAAACAAGAAGACGCTAAAGGTAAGCTTCAAAGCGATATTCAATGTACATTTTGCTAATTTAGTGAGCAAAGAATATTTCTCCATACAACGTCTTATAATTTTCTTGCTGTATGAATAATTAATTAGCTAAGTAGGATAATGTTGTTCACGGCTTTCATAGTGAGCTTGGGCTACCTGTGCCTTTCTTTGCCTCATGTGATGCTTTTGAAACTTTTTCCGACTGAACCTTCTGGCGAATATTTCCATGTTATTTTTCAAAAGCTCTGCCTTATTGAAGAAGGCAAAAGATGAATTCAAACATTCAGAAAATTGACATCCTTTGCAACGTAACGAAAAAGAAATTTGCCCGCCATTTGAGCTATAAAAGCGTTCAAAAAGGGGGTACTTTACCATGGGGAAGATTGTAATAGACGGCCAAAAAATGACCCTCCGATACTCGAGCCCGCGTTTTTATTGGTCAATAGGTGACCTTACATGACGTACTTGCTGAGTTGTTTGTCGCTCGCTTGGTCGATCGCTTGTTAGTTGTCAACCGTCGCGTTGTAGGTGCTGTTGTACCATGCCAAAACGTTCTCCCGCAAAGAGAGATTTTTGAGATAACGGGGAGAGAAAAATAAAAAAAAGCAAAGAAGGTGCTTCTTCATCAACCAGCAAAGTGGATGAAGATTTGGTAAGATCTTTCTGTTTGTTTTCTGTTATGGCACCCCTTTTCACCTTTTAACGTATTAGGGGTAAGCTCATATGATTTCTAGTTCAACTTTTTAATACCTCCTCAGATTTTCTGGAATGAAAAAAGCGTTTAATTCACGAGGAAGCTAACATATTTATTATACTACTGAGTTGATCATCTTTAAAAAGGGAACATGTTCTTTTTTCATGATCGAGGGCAAGCTACCACGACATATGACATGAAGAGCTTTGCTTTTTGATTTGTAGTGATATTTGGCATAAATACCACGAGTGATATTTCGAAATTGTTATACGTAATTTCAAATTTGAGACAATTTTGAAATATCACGAGTGGTATTTATGCCAAATATCACGTACAAATCATGCTATTATTTGTTGAGCTATTTTGAAAAAATAGCTCATATGTCAGTGGTGTGAGCGTATGTATCTTTGTGGCTTTGTATCTTTGTAACTTTGTATCTTTGTATCTTTGTATCTTTGTAACTTTGTATGTTCGGATGTTTGTTGCAAGAGCCAATAAGGTTGAAGGTACTATTAGTTGATGCTTAGGAACCAATGAGATCTTAGCATCTACTTAAACATGACATTGGTAAAGGTCGAACAAGGGCACTTTGAGACCGCCATCTTTATTCTTCACAATTTTTTCGTCTTTTATTACGGCTAGAGGTGTTTGGAAGAATTACATTAAATATCTTCATGATTCAAACGCTGTGTACAATGATGCAGCTGCCGTTAAGGGTTCATATTTTAGTATGGATGCTGCTTCAAGGCATTTCTGACCTAATTCGGCTATCAGTACAACGCACGTCAGTATGAGTTCTGTTTCACCTGCTACAACTGGGTAGAGTATAAAAGATCATATATTTTCAAAGCTCTTCCAATGAAGCAATAATTGGTATTTAGATATAGACTTTAATTCGAAAGTATGCGCCCTATAAAATGTGGTTTTAGAAGTTTAAAAAGGCAGCTTATTTTTGTGAAAGCTGTACCGAGTATTGTTAATCCTGTAAACAAGCTTTAAAAACATTATTCTCTCGCTTACAAAGTTCAACAGACCTTTTTCGTTCTGGCAAAACAAAAAAAAAAGAATAATAAGTGAACAACATGATACATCCTTCCTGCATACTAAGTATTATAGTTTCTGAAACGTATTTTATTTAGTAAAGACGCGTAACTTAAGTAAAAGCAGTAGCGTTAGGGAATAAAATTGGAAGAAGCTAGTTAACACAATAATTAGATACTGTTGTATTGAGTGGAGTAACATGATACAAGTAGAAATATATTTCAGCAGTTTGATAATTGTCTTGGAAGTTAATAAATGTTAGGCTATCAACCTTGACGTTGCATGAAACATAATTTAATTGCAGATGTTGTAATAAAGCCGAGGTGATTTCTGAAAATCGCTTGAGAAAATTTTGTAGTAAAACAATTTGCCTTTTTTTTTACGTACGAATTGTAAAAGGGCCAAAGACCACATGCAAATTGTGTGCATGAGTTATTTTTATAATTCTGTTTACTAGATTACTGTGTGATAACTCGAATTCCCTCACGTACGAACCACGAAAGGGGGCAAAGTCCAACACTCTCACGTGCCAGCTGTGTGACTGTACATCTCATGCAGATTGGCTTTTCACAATAATAATAGTAACTTGGACGAATGAAGACCTGTTTCGTTTAGTAACCAATGCCCTAAAAAAGGCTCTTGTCTTTTGAGAAGCAATAGCTTTTAAAACATGAAGAAATAAGTTGTCGGAGTTAAAGATTGTCTCACTGAGTAGAATCGCACGTGAAAACCTCGTGAATTATGATGATGCAACCATCTACCACAATTATAAAAATCCTTGTATTTCGTAACTACTCAGTATTCGATGAGTCACATTTTGGCTTAAGAAACTCCGAGGAAACCTTAGAGTTTTCCTTCTAATCAACGTTTGGTGAGTATAAATTTATTTTACTTTAACAATTTGTTCAACTTGCACCAGATGTAACAGGAAAAGACAGAGGAAAGTGAATATATAGGTTGAGGATCGACTCAGCTGAGCGTTTCGCGTTTTCATTTATGTAGCGCAATACCCAGTTTCGCACAAAAACCAAATCTACATTTAGGATGAAAAAGGTAGATTCATCATTCTTGGTAAGGTTACACCGAAGTATTCAAAATAGCTCATGCACGTTTAACGTGCCTATGTTTTATACTACTGCCTGCAAAAGGTTTGTAATTTTCACATGTAGGTATTTCAAATTAAGCTGAAATACCACTGCTCTAAGCCAATCAAATTGCAGTAATTTTTCATGTAGTAGTGTAAGGCATCTAATCTGTCGATTTCCAGGGTTTACCTCGGTGTAAAAACATGTGAACTTTTTCTTTGTTTCGCACCTTTTGTTTTTCTGCGTTCTATTGCGTTGACTTCTTTGTTTCCTCCGTTTTACGTCACTTGTGAGTTTAACAGGTTCTTACACTGAGGATGAGCCGTTTTCCATTTATGGAAATCAAAAAGCAACCTTGAACTGTAGACCATAACAAATAAATATATGGCAGCACTCCTTCATACTTTATCTATCAATAGTTGGCACTGCAGCTGCCCCCGCTCTGTATTTATCGTGGTCGGTCAATAGTCTTCTTGTTTGTGTAGCTCTTTAAAAAACATAGATTCATAATGGATATTTTCACACATATTGCATACATAGATAAGAACACAAAACAAAAAGTTTCATGCAGTGATTCAGTTCGATTTTAAAGCAGCTCAGATCAAACCTTTCTCAGTTTCGAGAATATTTTTTTCCAAAATATAAGCAAAGATTTGATTAGAAGTTGTAATTCTTCATTATTTCTCTTTTGCTTTTAATTTAAAATGTTTGATCACATTGCTCTTGGGCATTCTAGTCATTTAACTTTTGAGACAATACGTTAATGAGAATTCGATAAAGAGAATTGTTTCGTTATGATGGAAAGATATCTGTTGAAGAGTAGTATTCACCATTTTGAATTCTGCAAGAGATACTGAAAGCAAAGTTTATGCAACAATATTGGGAGGGGACAGACAGACAAGGTGTATTAGGGAATGCAAAAATAACAAATACTTGTGGTTATATAAATGTCACTTAAGATCTGATTAAGTTGAGTAATTCATAAGTTTTTTGGCAAGTCTTTCTTACATGTAGCTGAACCATACATTTATAACAAATATGGAAACCTTGGAAGTTTAGCTCTGTGGATTTGACCTTAAAGTGGAAATCAAAGTTCTATTGTAAGATGATACAAAATTTTTTTATTTCCTCAAATAAAAGCCATCCCTCTATTAACCACCTCCCTCAAATAAAAAATCTTTTCTAGTAATACAGCTCCACCCCCTCTGTATATTGTCGGTCAATAGTATTCTTGGTCATTGTGTAGCTCTTTGAAATATACCAATTCATGATCAAAGATTTTCACACATATTCTATACAGAAGGTGAGAGTAAAAACAGGAAACGAAAGGTTCCATGCACTGTTTCAGTTTGATTTACACAGCTATGATCTGAAAGCATTCTCTGCTTTGAGAATAGTTTATTTTAAACCATTACAAAAGATTTAATTATTAGAAGTTAAAGTTTTACAAACAGTTCATTTTATTTGCCTGAAATTAAGCCTTAGAAATTAAAAGGTTTGATCAATAATTGCTCACAGATGTCCTTCAGGGGATTAAGTATTAGAAATGGCTAGAACATGCCAAAGAGATAGAGAAAGAGATCAAAGATCTGTGAACTTGTGTCTGGCAAACTATCCAAGTGTTTATATACACAGTCATACACACCTTATAACCTCATCTCCTTTCCCAAGCATTCATTATATAGAGGTGTTCGATATAGCAAACCCTCCACTTAACTAACACATTTCCCCAGTCCCTTTGCATGTTTAATCGAGGTTCCACAATGTACTTAAATACTTCGATCACTAAAACTCCTTTAAAACTATATTATACAGCAGAGAAGTTGATAACGAATTCGTTGTTGTTCTTGTTGCAGGAAGACGAAAAGTGATTAATGAAAGAAGATCATTAAGAAAAATAAATATCAATCGTTTTTTTTTTAAAAAAATGGTGTATTCATTTGTATTAAAAAAAAAAAACTTTTGAACGTCGTTTCTCCTTAGACAACAACTACTCGCACGTCCAAGCTCCTTACAGAGGTGTCTTCTCTATTTTCTAAACAACCATTTTTCGACTAGATTCTGTTTTTTTTTAAGAGCAGGGATTTTTAGATAAAACTTCATTGACAATCATTATCATTAACCTCTCTCATAATATTGGGAAAGGCTTTTCGTTGTGCGTGGTTTGTAGAATCTCGTTTTTGACTCTCTTTTACTATTCATTGTAATTATTATTCTTTAAAAGTTCATATTTCAGTTTATTTGTTGCTTTGGTGCATGTATGTTCTTTTTATCCCCATATAACGGTGACGTGGGATCCTATTCACCACCGGTGTTTAGTTTTCTGTAAGCTAAAAATAAATTTAAGTAAAACCTTAAGTTTTACGACAAGTGATATTGTATACCGCAGGACCCAACCTAGAGAGTACAGTGGGGGATCGAGGGGAGGGGCCTGGGCCATTATTTTTAGCCCAGAATGAGGCACGAAGAGCAGAAAATGTTATTTTAGACTGGGTCCGCCACTGCAGTAACATCGAAAAGAATGTGTCAGTTTGAAAGTATCAGAAAAGTTCACGAATTTTATAGACGGTGTTCTCTTGAAAGGAAATTTCTTTCTTCGCAATGACCGAGTATGTTAAAGTCGATGATTACGAAAACGAACGTTTTGGAAACCCATAACCACCGGATTGTAGCTTCCAGTAAGATTTACTAAAAAGACTAACGATTGCATGGATAAGAAAAGATTAAAAAAACCTTCATGACAACAAAATGGGTCGCTTCGGACGATCAGCCGAAGATGATAACAAGAAAAAAAGACCAGTCACTTGAATGCTGTTTTTCTAGTCAAACTGCTTCAACGAGTCAAACGTCTGAGCTCCTTACAAAGACATTTCTCCATTTTTTAGAAAACCGAATTTCGAGTAGCTTTTCTCTTTTTTTACGTTTAATGAATTCCTAGCAAATCTTTGAATCAAAATAACCCATTTAAATTTGTTACTAGTAACGGGAAAGGCTTTTCCATGGACACGGTTAGCAGAACATCGTTTATGATCCTCTTTTACCATTCGTTGAATTATTCTGTGTAAGGCAATCCATGTTTCAGTTTATTTGTTGTTACAAGGTCAACTATTCTCGAACTTGCTTTGGTGCGTGTAATTTTTTAGCCGTATGTAATGGTGACGTGGGAGTGTCGACATTCTTTCCAGAATAAGAAACTACAAAAAGACATCTACCGATGAAAAGCAAAACGGACGATTTCGATGCCTAATCACCGCCTGTGTTTTTCTTTCTGTATGCTTGAAATAAATTTAAATAAAACCTTCATTCACCAAGAAAGATGACTTCAGAAAAGAAAAAGGCCCGAAGATGATTATTGGTGTTAGAAAACAATAGTCTCTTGACCGTTATGCTTCCTCTTACAACAACGAGTCAAACGTTTGAGCTCCTTTTTAAGGTATCTTCTAGAATTTCCTAAAAACCATATTTCGACCAGAAAGGACCTTATTCACATTCAAATGTAGCAAATTCTTAGGCTAAACCGTGAAAG
The DNA here is from genome assembly GCA_942486035.1 of Porites lobata. Lineage (NCBI taxonomy): Eukaryota > Metazoa > Cnidaria > Anthozoa > Scleractinia > Poritidae > Porites > Porites lobata. Next base: position 1,232,858 of record CALNXK010000053.1, on the reverse strand, counting down.
ACCAACTTTCTACACTCCTTTTTTATTAATGGAAAGGGTTTTCGTTGCGCGTGGTAAGTAGAGTCTCCTTTTTGACCCTCCTTTACCATTCACCATATTATTCTTAACCTTTACCATTCATTGTTTTATTCTTTAGAACTTTATTTTTTGCTTATTTGTTGCTATAACGTAAGAGTTATCTTGCACATGCGTGACCTTGGTTTCCGCTCAAAACTGTGGTAAAAGGGTCCACACTCTTTCCAACATCAATAGCACAGCATAAAGGGAAATCAAAGTGTCTCCGTTAAGTTGAGGACAAGCAATATTGTACGCCGCTTTGACTAAAGCTGAACCCAACTTAGAGAATACTAGCGACGAATTATAGCATGTCGCAGTTTAAAAGTATCAAAAAATGATGCCTTTAAAATGGTGTTCTCTTAAAAGAAATTTTTTTTCGATATGACCGAGTATTTTGAAGTCAATGATTAAGAAAACTAACATTTTGGGAAGTAACCTATTCACCAACAGAGTTTAGCTTTCTGTAATCTCTAACAGAAAGACTGTTGATTGCATGGATGAGAAAAAAAATTAAAAACCCTTAGTACACCAAGACGGTTTGCTTCAATTCGGAGAAGAATACGACCGGTCCAAGATGATAACTAGTGGTAAAAATTTAGAACATGCATTCAGTTAAATGCTCTTTTTCTAGTCAAACTGTTTCAACGAGTCAAACGTCTAAGCTCCTTACAAAGACATCTTCTAAATTTTCTTAAAAACCGTGTTTCGAGTAGCTTTTCTCTTTTTTATACGTTTGGTGAATTCTTAACGAAGTCTTTGAAAATAACCCATTTAATTTGTTACTAATAATGGGAAAGGCTTTTCCACGGACATGGTTAGTAGAACCTCGTTTATGATCCTCTTTTACCATTCATTGAATTATTCTGTGTAAGGCAATCCATGTTTCAGTTTATTTGTTGTTACAAGGTCAACTAATCTTGAACTTGCTTTAAGGCGTGTATTTTTTATCAGTACATTACGGTGACGTAGGAGTGTCGACATTCTTTCCGAAATAAGAAACTATGAAAAGAAAGATCGATTTAGACGCCTAATAACCGCCAGTGTTTTTCTTTCCGTATGCTTAAAATAAATTTAAGTAAAACCTTCATACATCAAGAAGGGTGGCTTCAAAAAAGAATAAGGCCCGAAGATAATTATTGGTGGTAGAAAAGATTAGTCTTGACCGCTGTGCTTCCTCTGACAACAACTAGTCAAACGTTTGAGCTCCTTACAAAGCTTTCTTCTCGATTTTCCTAAAAAACATATTTCGACGAGAATTGACCTTATTCACATTCAAATGTAGCAATTTTATAGGCTAAACTTTGAAAGATCAATTTCCTAAACTCCTTTTTTATTAATGGGAAAGGCTTTTCGTTGCGCGCGGTACGTAGAGCCACCTTTTTGACCCTCTTTTACCATTCATCAAATTATTCTTAAATTTTTACCGTTGATTGTATTATTCTTTAGAACTTTACTTTTCAGTTTATTTGGTGCCTTAACGGAAAAGAGTTATCGTGTGCTGCGTGGCCTTGGCATGAGCTGAAAACCGTGGTAAACGGGTCCACACTCTTTCCAACATCCATAGCACAGCATAAAGGAAAATCAAAGTGTCTCCGTTAAGTTGAGGACAAGCAATATTGTACGCCGCTTTGACTAAAGCGGGATCCAACCTCCAACCTAGAGAGTACTAGCGACGAATTATAGCATGTCGCAGTTTGCAAGCTTATCAAAAAATGATGCCTTTAAAAATGGTGTTCTCTGGAAAGAATTTCTTTTTTCGACATGACCGAGTATTTTGAAGTCAATGATTAAGAAAATTAACGTTTTGGAAAGTAACCTTTTTACCACCAGTTTTTAGCTTTCTGTTATCTTTAACAGAAAGACTGTTGATTGCATGGTTGAGAATAAACATTAAAAATTCTTAATACACAAAGACGGTTTCGTTCGGAGAAGAATACGAACGGTCAAAGATGATAACTAGTGGTAAAATAGAACAGTCGGTTGAATGCTGTTTTTCTGTTCTACTCAAACTGTTTCAATGAGTCAAACGTCTGAACTCCTCCATTTTCTGGAAAACCGTGTTGCAAAAAGCATTTCTCTTTTGTATACGTTTGGTCAATTCTTAGCGAAATCTTTGAAAATAACCCATTTAAATTTGTTACTAATAACGGAAAAAGCTTTTCAATGGACGTGGTTAGTAGAACCTCGTTTATGATCCTCCTTCACCATTCATTGAATTATTCTGTGTAAATCAATCCACATTTTAGTTTATTTGTCATTACAAGGTAAAAGAAGTTGAACTTGCTTTGATGCGTGTACTTTTTATCCGCATATATAACGGTGACGTGGGTGTGTGGACATTCTTTCCAGGACTGGAAACTGTGAAAAGAAATCTACTGATAAAAAGAAAAACTAACGATTTCGACACCTAATCACCACCGATGTTTACCTTTCTGTAAGCTTGAAGTAAATTTAAATGAAAGCTTTATACGCCAAGAAGGGTGGCTTCGGGAAAGAATAAGGCCCGAAGATGATACTAGGTGGTAGAAAAGAATAGTGACTGTCTGTTGAACGTTGTGCTTCCTTTGACAACAACGATTTAAACGTTCCAGCTGCTTACAAAGCTATCTTCTCGATTTTCCTAAAAAACAGATTTCGACGAGAATTGACCTTATTCAGGCATTCAAATGTAGCAATTTTTTAGGCTAAACTGTGAAAGATCAATTTCCTTTAAAACTCCTTTTTAATTAATGGGAAAGGCTTTTCGAGGCGCGGTACCTGGAGTCACATTTTTAACCCTATTTTACCATTCATCAAATTATTCTCAAGTTTTTACCATTCATTGTATATTCTTTAGAACTTTAGTTTTGAGCTTATTTGTTGCTATAACGGAAGAGATATCTTGGGCATGCGTGACCTTGGCATCAGCTGAAAACCGTGGTAAACGGGTCCACACTCTTTTCAACATCAATAGCACAGCATAAAGGGAAATCAAAGTGTCTCCGTTAAGTTAAGGACAGCATTATTGTACGCCGCTTTAACTAAAGCGGGATCCAACCTAGAGAGTACTAGCGACGAATTATAGCATGTCGCAGTTTGAAAGTATCAAGAAATGATGCCTTTGAAAATGGTGTTCTCTGGAAAAAATTTCTTTTTTGGACATGACCGTGTATTTTGAAGGCAATGATTAAGAAAATTAACAGTTGCAAAAATTATAGCATGTCGCAGTGACGTGGGTGTGTGGACATTCTTTCCAGGACTGGAATTTAATAACTTTTAAAACATTGAATGGCTCCGGTCCCCGTTATCTTGAAGATATTTTAAAATTTTACCATCAATCAAGGACATTACGGTCATCAAGGGATCACTTACGCCTTGAAGAACCAAATTTTAACTTGAAAACTTATGGCCAGCGAGCGTTTTCCGTTGCTGCCCCCCGACTATAGAACAAGCTCCCCTTTGAAATTCGAGGTTGTTTTGATGTTAATCTTTTTAAATCTAAGTTGAAAACGTTTCTTTTTAAAAAGGTATACGACATTTAGTTTCATCATATTTGTTTGTTTGTTGTTGTTGTTGTGGTTTTTTTTTCCTTCCCTTTTTTAAGATGTGTAATACATGCTAAAAAGCCAAACGTTCAGTTCCCAATATGTACAGTAGGGTTATATGTAAGCTTGTGCTTAATGATATTCTTATGTCTTTTTTTTACATTGTAAAGCGCTTAGGACAAAACAGCGATGTATAAGCGCTATATAAATTCCATTATTATTATTATTATTATTATTATTATCATTCACCACCAGTTTTTAGTTTTCTGTTATCTTTAACAGAAAGACTGTTGATTGCATGGTTGAGAATAAACAAACATTCTTGATACACAAAGACGGTTTCCTTCAGAGAAGAATACGCAGCGAATACGAATGGTCAAAGATGATAACTAGTGGTAAAATAGAACATTCGGCTAAAAGCTGTTTTTCTATTCTACTCAAACCGTTTCAACGAGTCAAACATCTGAACTCCTCCATTTTCTGAAAAACCGTGTTGGGAGAAGCATTTCTCTCTTGTATACGTTTGGTCAATTCTTAGCGAAATCTTTGAAAATAACCCATTTAAATTTGTTACTAATAACGGAAAAGGCTTTTCAATGGACGTGGTCAGTAGAACCTCGTTTATGATCCTCCTTCACCTTTCATTGAATTATTCTGTGTGAATCAATCCATACCTTAGTATATTTGTTATCAGAAGGTAAAAGAAGTTGAACTTGCTTTGATGCGTGTACTTTTTATCCGCATATATAACGGTGACGTGGGTGTGTGGACATTCTTTCCAGGACTGGAAACTGTGAAAAGAAATCTACTGATAAAAAGAAAAACTAACGATTTCGACACCTAATCACCACCGATGTTTACCCTTCTGTAAGCTTGAAGTAAATTTAAGTGAAAACTTTATACACCAAGAAGGGTGGCTTCGGGAAAGAATAAGGCCCGAAGATGATACTCGGTGGTAGAAAAGAATAGTGACTGTCTGTTGAACGTTGTGCTTCCTTTGACAACAACGATTTAAACGTTCGAGCTGCTTACGAAGCTATCTTCTGTATTTTCATAAAAAAACATATTTCGACAAGAATTAACCTTATTTAAATTCAAATGTAGCAATTTTTTAGGTTAAACTGTGAAAGATCTATTTCCTTTAAAACTCCTTTTTTATTAAGGGGAAAGGCTTTTCGTGGCGCGGTACGTAGAGTCACATTTTTGACCCTCTTTTACCATTCATCATACTATTCATTGTATTATTCTTTAGAACTTTATTTTTTAGCTCGTATTTGTTTCTATAACTTAACAGTTATCTTTTACATGCGTGACCTAGGTATCCGCTGAAAGCCGTGGTAAACGGGTCCACACTCTGTCCAACATCATTAGCACAGCATAAAGTTATTAAAGTGTTTCCGTTAGGTTGAGGACAGGCAATATTGTACGCCGCTTTGACTAAAGCGGGATCCACCCTAGAGAGTACTAGCGACGAATTATAGCATGTCGCGGTTTGAAAGTGTCAAAAAATGATGCTTTTAAAAACGGTTTTCTCTTGAAAGAATTTTTTTTTTGAAATGACCGAGTATTTTGAAGTCAATGATTAAGAAAACTAACATTTTGGAAAGTAACCTTTTTACCACCAGAGTTTTGCTCTATAACCAGAGTATAATACCATCAACTGACGTGATACAACTTACCTTGACTCTGAAGATGACCGCACAGGTTGTCGAAACATTAGTCAATGTCAACAACAACAGTTCTATTCAGGACTACGTTTACTCGGACGATGAAACTCAACCTACTTTTGAAATGACTTCTGGATTTAAACCTTTCACATGATAACTAGTGGTAGAAAAGAATACAGTCGAACCTCTCGGTACGGACACCTCTCTAATACGGACTCCTCTCTATTAGGGACAGTTTCCAATGTCCCGAGAAATTCTCATATATTTTCTTTTAAAAAAAACCTCCATAATACCGACTCTCTCTAATACGGACAACGGACACGAAATCTCGACCCCAGAGAGTAATTTCATATAAACTTAACCTCTTTATTACGGATACTACTGTGATCAGGTGCCGATCTCGAATCCCGATCAGGTGAATCTCGTTTTTGACCCTCTTTTACCATTCTTTGTATTATTCTTTAAAACAATGTTTGTCAGCTTTTTTAACTTAAGAATCATCTTGTACATGTGTGACCTTGGTACCCACTTAAAATCGTGCCGTAAAAAAATAAAGGGTCGACAATCTTTCCAACATCACTAAAAGGAAATTAAATTGTATTTTATAAGTTTGATTACAAGCAATATTGTACGCCGATTCGACTTAAGCAGGACCCATTTTCTTTTCGAAGAATTATAGCATGTCTCATTTTGTTAGTATTAAAAGTTCATGTCTTTAAAAAAGTGTTTTTTTTGAAAGAAAATCTGTTTTTTGACATGATAGAGTAGGTTTAAGTCAATAATTAAGCACAACTAACGTTTTGGAAACCTGTTCACCACCGGAGTTTAGCTTTCTAAAGAGCTTTAACAGAACTGACTATCGATTGCATCGGTGATAATAAAATTCAAAACACCCTTCATAGAAGAGGAGTGGCTTCGGAGAAGAGTAAGTCCGGCTGAAGATGATAACTGGTAGTAAGAAAGATTATAATAAGATTCCAACACCCTTTTATTGTTCATTTTTTGATTAACTTTTACAAATATTTGCGTGAGCCTTTTTATCACATAAAACAAGAAGGTAAGACGTCCTTTTTTGGCTTCATAAGCCATTGGAAAAGTTGTTTTGGTCAGTTTGCCAACGGCAAGAAAATCTACATCGACTCAAGTTTGCACCCAAAATCAGATATTCATTATTTGAAAAAGGTGACAGCGCTGTTTTATTTTTATTCCGTCATTGAGATCCGAGCGAAACAGGCGTTAATAAGGCGGCGCAGTGAGTAGAAGGAGTCTTTATAACATCAGTGGCTTTCTTACGAGTGACTGCAAATAAAACCGTACAGAGATGGCGAAGACGGCTTAGGACACGTTTTGGTTACCTTTTTCTTTGGCCGAAAGTCGAGACAGCTGACTAAAACTGAGGAAAAGCGTAACAAATAAAAATTAGCCCAGGTAATACTGAAAGCATCAACAGCTGTGGCACCAGGTTCTCGATGCCATGAAACTAAACTATCACACTTAGCATTAAGCCTTCATGCAATAAAAAGTAGATTACATGAACGAAGGTCAAGCCTGCCTTAGGTCATTAACTTTTGAGACCACTCCAAGTAAGATGGATCAAGTAAGGTCTACCGCCAATGGTCTCAATCATCCATAAACCCGTCACAAAACCACTTTCTGATAAAAACAATGGGACCAAGAGGCAATTCTAAAGGATAAATCCAGATTGGTAACGGGAGAATGATTTTAGCCATTGCTGCACCATGGTGGTTCGGTGACAGATTTGCACATTAACTACACCACGGATACGAAATACTGCAAAATCACCATTCAGAAACTAAAACAACAGCTCATATCACTAAAAATTTTAGGTTTTTTCGTGTAATGCGTGATAAAATAGTTTGTGGTTCCTAGAGAGTCGATTATATACGATTTTAAAACGTGGTATTCCACAGTGCTATGAATTGCCCTCTATTACAACGTTCCCCATGGTATTGTACCCTATTTTTGACTGCTTTCTTAAGTGGCCATTTTGAAAATCACCAATGTATGACGTGACGTCACACTGGCAGTGATCAGTGAACCAATGTTTACCCTAGAGACGGCCCCTCCCTCCTGCGTTTCTGAAATGGCCGCGTGATAGACTGGAGACTATGACGTCAATGTTGGTCTTTCAGGGCGGAAAAACGTTCTGCGCAAGCTTCTGCACATCCCTTATCGCCTGCGTTTGTTTGTCTCGTTCTGTGAGAGTTCTGACATCCTCGGAGACCCAGGGGCAGACAGTGGGGGCGAGGTAACCTGAGATCAGGCTCTATTTTCGTTTCGCTTTGAAAATTACATTCCGGCGGACAAGGCGAAACGAAAAGAATTACTTCCGTTGCTTGTTTTTCTAGTATGCAAATTTTTCAGGCGTGGGAAAAATGCAGACCGGCTGACTTAAAAAATACCGTATTTATTCGATTAACCGCCCTGGGCGCTTACTAAATTTTTGGACCTTGAGAGTGGGCGCTTATTAGAGGTGGGCGCTTATTCGAGGCTGGGCGCTTATTAAATTTTCACCATTTTAAGCAAGTGAAGTATGCTTATTTTGCAACAAAACAATAAATGCTAATAACAAAACGCGAAGAAGTAACAAAGCAAGGTTTCTGTAAAATACTCTGAAGAAAACTCCGTCCTCGGGGAAGTCTCTTATTAGAATTTATTCACTCAAGTGGGTGGGGTGGGGGTGAGCGCTTATTTGAGTTTGATTGGGAGGAAGAGGAGGTGGGCGCTTATTCGAGGCTGGGCGCTTATTAACTTTTTTGGGCCTTTAGGATGGGCGCTTATTCGAGGTGGGCGGTAATTCGAGGTTGGGCGCTTATTCGAATAAGTACGGTAGCTTTTATCTGTTAATTTTTCAGCTAAAAATAAAACAGTCAGCACAATCACATTTAACTTCTGGCGAGATTAAGGGAGATCTCGAAGGTTACTTCTGTTGGCGTAGAAGGTAAAAAGTTTTCGAAAAGACGGCGACACGATGTTCTACTAGTTTTATTATTTTGGCTAGGCGCTCTGGAATTTAAAATACTGAAATCTCTATTTTTCCGTTGTCTTGATATTTTCCTTGGCAATTTCCCCCGATTTTCAGTACATAAATCTTTAAAAACAAAAGCAAACAGCAAAGTATTTCACCAGTTGACGACACTATGGCTGAAGACTTGATTGTAAGCCGTCATAGTCAGTGAAGCGAACAACTCAGTTGCCGATGAATGGCAGATTAATCCTGATGTGAGGCACGTCCATAAGCGAGGGATGTGACAACTTTGCCATGTTAGAAGACTGGCTTTTCCTTTAAATATTTCCTTCTATTTAACGTAACACACGACACTTTGGAGATCTAAATTTCGGATACTGAGGATAAAGAAGACACGGACAAAAATAGGAACTCTGAGAATTTCGCACACAAGTTTAAAGCTTCTCCGGGACATCCCATCCAGGAGCTTCACAGAGAGCGACTTGAGGAAAATAGGAGCTATTACTGACAAGGTTTGGTGACTGAGTAGAGCATACAAGTGTAGCCCACGTCGAGGTTTCAGGGGGTTTGCTTTTGTTTGTATCTGTATCTTGCTAAGCTTTTGTCATTAAGGTGGCTCGACTGGATTTTTTGGGGTTGATACCTCCCAGCTTTGAGCATTAACTAGGTCGGCATGCGTAAAGATATGGAAAAAAGGTTACCACAACTGTATTATATAAAGATGAAAATTTCTTATGACCTGGGTTTTATTGCAATCGGAGTCGCCATGGCAACGTAATGACGCCATTACGTTTTTCATTTATCTTTGTGTTTCTCTGTTCCAGGAGTTTTTTGATGAAATCGCTTAAGGGAGTATGTACCTGCTATAATTGCCTCCATTATGGCGTAGTTTCAACAAATTCTATGAGAGCGTTGTCGAAACATTTTGAAATGTAGTTTTAAGAATGATAAAAACAGTGAAATAGCATGCTAGCCACACAATTCGCTAATATTTTAAGAAAATGATAAGCTTTGGGAACGAGGCTTCATCTCATAGTGGTTTGACTCCATTGGAAACTGCATCCAAAAAAAGAGGTGAATTGCTCTGGGCGATCGCGAGTAAGAAGAATTTTATTAACTTGCATTCAGCTGCTTTTGATACAGTTTTTGGACGTAATTTGGTCAATGCCTAAGAATTTCGCATTTTTCCAAAAACCGCTCGATAAATTTTTTATAAATTCGACAATCCGAGATCAATTGTCAAAAATATTCCTGCAAGTTTCAAGAACATTGAAAATAGGAAGGCTTTTAAATAGGGCCTCAAATATAACCAATTTTCCCCAGATTTTGTGTTTACAAGTGAGCGTCCTCATTATTCACTGGCATTGTTTTCAAGTTTCATATGCACGTGCACAACCAGCAAAAGATATAAATTTGCATAAAAAAGAACTCTCGATTACTTTCCGAAGAAATATCAGGAATATGCTAATAGTTGGCTTGTCGTCACAGATAGCAGTGAGAGTCGAAACGGTGAACGTCACGGCTCATCGCGTAGGATGGAATACTTAATTATCTTACTCGGGTTATAACATCACAGAAACTATCACAAAGAGTTGCTTTGATGTTATAATGTGTCATTAATCTCTTTACCCGGTAATTAGCATATCCCGAAGATTTAACCGAGGGTCCTTTCTGATGCAAATTCTATCTTTTTGCTAAATGTGCACGTGTATATGAAACTTGAAAACAATGCCAGTGAATAATGAGGGCGCTGAGGAAAATTGGTTATATTTGAGGTCCTATTTAAAAGCCTTCCCTATTTTCAATGTTCTTAAAACTTGCAGGGAATATTTCTTGACGATTGATCTCGGGATTGTCGAATTTATAAAAAAATTTATCGAGCGGTTTTTGGAAAAATGCGAAATTTTTAGGGATGGACCAAATTACGTCCAAAAACTGTATCAAAAGCAGCTAAATGCAAGTTAATAAAATTCTTCTTACTCGCGATCGCCGAGAGCAATTCCCCTCTTTTTTCGTATGCAGTTTTCAATGGAGTCAAACCACTATGAGATGAAGCCTCGTTCCCAAAGCTTATCATTTTCTTAAAATATTAGGGAATTGTGTAGGTAGCATGCCATTTCACTGTTTTTATCATTCTTAAAACTACATTTCAAAATATTTCGAAAACGCTCTCATAGAATTTGTTCAAACTTTACCATAATGGAGGCAATTATAGCAGGTACATACTCCCTTAAGCGATTTCATCAAAAAACTCCTGGAACAGAGAAACACAAAGATACATGAAAAACGTAATTACGTCATTACGTTTCCATGGCGACTCCGATTGCAATAAAACCCAGATCATAAGAAATTTTCATCTTTATATAATACAGTTGTGGTAACCTTTTTTCCATATCTTTACTCATGCCGACGTAGTTAATGCTGAAAGTTGGAAGGTATCAACCCCAAAAAATCCAGTCGAGCCACCTTAAATTTGTACAAGATCTTGTGATCACAATTCTGTGTTTCCGCCCATTCAGCAAGCACGCTATATTGATGTCAGCATTAGCGAGTTTCAGAAACCTTTGCCTTTGAAAATTTTCAGCTCTCGTGATGTTTCTTGATATTTCTTTTACCATTTTATGGAGATGTAAACTGAAGTCACCGCAAAATGGAAACTTAAAAAAGCGTATAATCCATTTATCTCGAAACATAACAGACATGACTTATACGACCTTTATTTTCGTAAAGGTGTTTTGAATACGAACGAACACAGTCAATGTGAGGGGCAAAAACAGCATTAATATAAATGAACCATAGGATTTTAACTAATATGAGGGTCAATTATTGTGCATTGAGATGAATCGCTTGAAAAGAGAGACTTCGCTTGAAGATGTGATCAGAAGTAAACAAAGGCATAATAGTGCGTCACGTTCAGTCTTTTTAATATCCAAGGAGTCACTGTGAATAGTGTTTCCATATTGTTTAGCTGGCACAGAAACCTCGGACGAGTTATAAAGCGGCATAGTTTCCATGAAGAAAAGTTAGTCTTGGGTGAGACAAACAGAACTGGAGCAAATTTTTAACTCACATCGGTATCAGGTAAAAAATATGTTATCGATCGTTTCATCTATTTACATTGTTTGAAGTGCGTGCTGGTGAACGCCGCAACATGCGAGCGAGAAATCTTTAAACTTTTTTGGGTCTCAAAATGCAAAGGATTTTATTCCTTTAAGTTAGAGAAAAATACCGTGAGGAAAATCTTAAAACTGAATACTTTTCATCTTGTGGAAAAATAGTGCGTTTTCATGTAGACTGTGGACCGCAAATTAGGATGGCACTTTTCACAAACATGCGAATTCTGGAGTTCAGAACCCAACCGACGGTTGCGATTTTCGCTGCTGTCAATCATCTTAACGGACCTATTAGGAAACAAAACTTTACTTCACGGGTTCAAAAGGTCATGGTCGTGATTTGTGGATTTCAATCTGTTTTGTGTGTTTCCCTGTTTCAAGGTTCATTGCTCGTGATCGTAATTATGATTGACGGCAGCGATAAACACAATTGTGAAGGTGGCGTTTGAACTTTAGAGTTCGCATGTTTGTGAAAAGCGCAGTAAAGTCTCCGTGCAGTCAGTGAGGCCCCTGGATCAGGCGGGATCAATGGGCAGTCAACTGTCTATTTTAGCATACTTCTGGTTTTCATACAATACAATATTTCTGTCTAGTGTAAATCAGCTCAGTCTGTCGCATTTTATGCTCGTAGAAGGACAACAATTTTTGGAATTTCCGGTTACGTCAAATTAGTCACGTTATACTGTCACGCTATATTTTGGGGCACAGAGGGATTGCGGGAGGGGTGCGTGGAAATAATGCAAATTGTTTCCTGTTTAGAATTAATGGCTAACTTGTTTATTTTTATTCATAATGGTGGAATTTAAAAGTTATTATACAGCCCCCACTTAAAAATGGTACTCTTTTTTTTTGGTTACGAAAGTCTTTCAAAAGGGTACAATGTTCTGAATGAGTTTATGTTTCAGTCTCACATGAGATTCTGTTGCATGCAATGGTTGCCGACAAGGTTTTATGGTAGCCTGAGTGTGTATAGCCGCCCCCTCCCCTCAGAAAAAATAGCCCCTTTGCAGGCCAGTTAAAAATAGCCTTTCGGCGATTCTTGTTATATCTAATTTCATGAAGTCGAGCACAGTTTATGCACGTTTGTAAGATTTGGGACTATGATCTGACCTAGTGGCAGGTTTGATATAAGCTTACAGAACTTTAAAAAGCCTCAACATACATTTTTCTCACCGCAAACAGAGAGAAAACCTTCCGAAAAATATTTAGTTATAAATTTGGCCGTGGAAAGAAAACTTTGAGCGATTTTCTTGCCCCGATTTTCTTACACCTGAAGGCCGGCTTAAAACGTAAGCTTAAAGACTCAGCGTTTTTAGAGACACTTTACTTGTCCTCGGGGATGAAAATTGGTGTCTGTGTAAATGTTTCACCGAATTATATTTCTTTTATTGATTGTTAGTAGTCTCTCTTGCAATTATAATCGCTGTGCCGTTTGTTTTCAGTCGTTCATGAACATCGCTTCCAGGAGTACTTTAAATGCCGCGCGTATCAAACATTTTTTAAGATTA